>CP092865.1:41675378-41751350 GCA_030710605.1 Cordylochernes scorpioides | reverse complement strand
GGACAAGCGCTTATCTTAAATATAAATATTCAACATATAGTCAGTACATATACATTTGAATTAAGTGCTTGGGATAGAAATATATAATAAAATGAACCATAAGTGGAGATAAGATTAAATATTTAATTCCAAACATTTTAGCGTCAACACAAATAGGCACAAAATAAATTCACGATAGAATTGAAACATTTGTTAAATTACACACAGTAATTAAGCTACAGCATCTATTCTTTGCAATTAATTGATCGCTTGGTTCTGTAAGCATTTATTCCATTATTTATATTTTCTTATCTATTACAGCTATATGAGATTAGGCCTAGCTATCATTCTATTATATCTAATTCCTTGAGAGATTTAGAATAAATTTGATCCATTCAACATAATTAAATATTTTAGTAATTAATAATCGTATTTTAACTATATATTATGTATAATATTACAACATATATTTATGTTTAATTAAGAACATATTTAGATATAGTCTTGACTAATTCTTGGAAAAATTGGTAGAAAATAAAAGTATTAATTAATAATAAGTAATTATGTGCATAAATATAATGAATTGTTAGTTAGAGATTTCATTTATTAAAATTATGTTAGACGTAATGATAGAATAGCAAGATAATTCTGCATTAAATAATATCATTAATATAAATTTAAACTATAAATATTTGTTAGCAAATTTAGAACAATAGGTTCATTTTATATAAATAAAGTATATATATATCTTATATAAAGAAAAAGATTATTTTCTGTTTGAATTTTAGATCAATTTGAGGATTATAGTAATGCAGTTATTTGCTGGTTCTTTTTAGTACTAAATGGTATTGGTGCTGCAGTCGTGGCATGAATCTTGAAAGTAAAATAATAAAAATAGTAAAGATTTGAAATTGCTTTAATTGAGCTTATAAGATATATATAAAACATATTTGATTAAAGTAATGCCTGGCTTAAGGCGTAAGAATAAAAAATGAAAAGATTATTTACATAATTACAAAGTTTTGGGTCGGCCCATCGGGAAGAACAACAATGAGTATTTTTAGAGAAAGCGCGACCTCTGGCGGTCGATTTAAACAGAGTATTTATATCTATGAAATTATAATTTTAAATAAAATATTTTAATATAACATTTTAAATAAATAATTTTAATATAACATATATATGTTATATTTAAAAAATTGATGATATATTATATTCAAGAATGAGAAATTTCTGTTGTATTTTGATTGTTATTTAGAATAATTATTTGTTGCTTGATTTTGGTATACATGAGTATTTTACGATATTTTCTGCAGTCGTGGGAATAATAAAATAGTTTTGATCAGAGATTTCTTTAATTGAGCTGAGGGATATATATGAAAAACATAATTTTGCAAAAGTACCGCCAGGCTTGAGGATTGTAGAACAAGGAAAACAAAATATTATTTATATAATGTACAAAGATTTGAGCCAGCCATCGGGATAAAACAACGAGTTTTTATAGGGGAAGCATGACCTCTGGCGGTCGATTTAACAGAGAATTTAATATAGAAATATAATTTTAAATAGAATAATATTTTGATATAACATATATATATATGCATATATAATTTTTAAAGAAATATAAAAACTACAGTATACTCAATATATATATTTTATCATCATACATAATGTTTTGAAAATATTGTTTTATTAATACTATAAAAACATTAGCCAATTCACTATCAGTTGAATTTTTAATTAGTTAAAAATAAGATTTGAATATTATTAAATATTAATTCTTATATTATTAAAGATTTAGGAATGAACAGATATTCCATTACATATAGCATAAAACTGAATTAATAAGGATATCAAATCTTTTAAATATTTTAAAAATGTTTTTGTATAGACATGGAAGTTTGAAACATAAAATGGCTGATTTTATTATTATTTGAACTAATACTGCTCATTTTTAGAAGGGGGATTTTCATCTCGAAAACGAAGATAATAAATGAGATCTCAAAAGAAATCTCTAGATATGATCTTCTTGTAAATATATATTTACAATATGAATTTTTTAATCTCTCTCTCTATTTATACCGTATATAAATTTATATAATCTCACATGAAGGTTCCTTAAATCAGTTTCAATCTCCATCTCTCTCTATTTGCGAATAGAATGTATATATTTGTTCTTAAAGAACATTATCCAAGTCTACGTGAACCCAATTCAGCTAATCAGAATAATGACCGAGAAAAAATATATAGCGATAGAATTGTTTAACTTTCATAAAGCGTTAGAGAACAAGGTAATCTCTAAGAAATAAAATTACAGAACAATTTTCTTCCATAGGTAATTTGTATAGTTATGTTGAATACTTTAATTTCCTTTCATTTCTCATTCTCTCCTTCGTTTATGTTTTATTCCTCCTTTTTTCATGAAAATTATGTATGGCGAGTCCTTACAGGACGGAAATGTCCTAATAAAGCAGTTGTTGTTGTATATATTTATTGAACATGTTTTTCTTAAACGTCTATATTTAATGTATTAAAATAAAAAAAGCTTCGAGGTCTAGGTTTCTTGTGAAACCTTTTATTTTCAAGCTTTCAGACTAGCGCCTTGGAAGCTTTACTTATTTCACAGTATTATAAATCATGGGAAAACATTTTATATCAAATGCATGTAGTTTTATTTTATAAAATGACGGTTTAATGGAATAAATATGTACCCATTGATAAATATTTTCAGAAAAATCCTCTTCAGCATTATGCCATCGAGGGTTTTTTCCGGACTCCAACTTTTGCATTCGATATATATTTTCTACATGTTTATAAAACAAGGCCATTGAACATGCGAAGGACCTGGATTCTGTTGTTGGGGGTTCTGTGGTGACTGAAGTATAGGAACTCTATCTATGATTCCTTCCTGTGGTCAATCTGTATAAGACCTGTGGTCTTAATAAACCTGTATGTTTGTGATACACTATGACAAATGTACGGTGTGGCCACTGGGTATGCGTCGGACCTAGAAGTTGTTGTTGGGTTCTGTGCTGCCTGTATAAGAATTCCATCTATACTTCCTTCCTGTGATGAAACTGTATAAGACCGGTGGTCCTAATAAATCTGTATGTGTGTGTGTGGTATAGATATTGCAGTATTTTTTACCTTTCTATGTACCTATCTACCAATGTACATTATGTACATGTAAAATGTGCCTATTTACACTTACCCGGTTGATAGAACTCAGCAAGTACCCTTTAATCATATTAGAGTCGGCAGCAAAGGCGTTAGCTTCTATGTTAGAAACGGCCTCAAACTACAGGCAAAGTCAGACTTTCACCAAAAAGTGCCTGGATCATGGTGCCATGATCGACGAAAGCTGCGCCTCTACACCCCTGAGTCTATTCTTCTCCAGCTGTTTATATAGAGTGTTGTTGTTGTTTCTTATCCAATTGTGTAAAGATTCCATTAATTTCACGATACCATGCTCCTCGAACGATCTCATAGAATTATTGGAATCTTTACACAAGGGCATCCCCTTTAAACATCAACAATACTGTCTATAAACAGCTGGAGGAGAATGGACTCATGGAATTAGTGTAATATTTACACAAGGGGATACGAAATAACAACTTATGTACACGTAGATTGATGTATGTAAATATTTAAAATAAAATATATAAAGCAATTTAAAAAGAAAAAAGAAAAATATGTAGATATTAATATTTTATATATATTTTTGTTCTTAAAAAATAATTCATGCGATTTCTAAATTCACAAATATGTTTCTAATGAAATTTCACAACTCAATGTTAAAAATAAAGAATAAAAATAAAATAAATGATATATTATTAAAGTTGTAAGTTTATTATTACGTTTCTTCATTTTATAATATTAATAGTTATATATATATATATTTTCATAAATAGTATTCAATTTATTTGTATAAATTTGATACAATAAATGGAAAATAAGATTAATTATATATATATATATTTATACAAATATGTGCGAATTTGACAAGGTATCATTTTTAAATATTTTCAACTTATCTGTATAATATATAGGGTAAACCTATTTTGAAACATTTTATTATAAAATATATCATGAGAATATTTTATAGAATATATTTAGAGAAGAAGCTGAAGTTGTATGGTCAAATATTGCCAAACGTTGTAACAACATTTTCCATATTGATATTGATTTTTGACTACAAACTGGAGATGTTGGTTCTTCACTCTGGACATAAATAGAATATCTTCTCTATTTACATTCCTCTTTAAATTTGCATCAATATATTTTACCGAATTTAATGGAACTTTTACTTTCTAAATATAAATATAGTTGGGAATCTTTTATGGTTCAGAAGATGAAACAACAAATAACAAGTGTACACAAGCTGAAATGGTTTTAAAGACTTAGGCGATTTTAACTTTTAAGAAAGTATTTTAAATTTATTATTTTCAAAGAGAGAGAAAGGGGAAAACACATTTAACAATTACACTTACTAATTATGTAAAAAAAAGCATTCGTTGTTTCTTATTTTTATATTGCACAAGGTTGTGTCAGCCTAAAATAATTTTAAGATCATTGATTTATTATTTTAAAACATTTTCCTTCTTTTATTTGCAACAACTATTCTATATAAAAGTCATATATTAGATCAAAATATCATTTAATTCACCAATATTCCAGTTGACTGAATGCCAACCTATATCAAAGTATTATAACATTTTAATGTGTGTCAACAACAAACTCAGCGCCACACAAACGTCAATAAAATTATGTTTGAGAAATATTTTTGCTTATATTTAATGGGAAGAAAAATATTTTATATATTTATTTATATTATGGACAATTTATATTATGGTGTGAATAATTTTAATATTGAAAATAACGCCTATTTTATAACAAATATATATTTTTCGGGCCGTTTAGTTGTTTAACATCCTATGACATCGATATAAAATTTGTTAAATATAATATGGTTTTGCTATTATATTATATATCTCTTTTTTTTCAATGAATTAATAAATCAGGCGAGATAATGAAATATTTTTAACTTATCTGTATAATATATAGGGTAAACCGATTTTGAAACATTATATTATAAATTTATATCTTGAATTTTTGAATCACTAATCATATAGTGTGAAAATAACTAATATGTAAGATTTACTCAAGTAATTGAGAAAATAAAAGCTACTTATTATTATTAACTTTATTAACATCATGAAACGCGATATCCCAAACTCAGGGATATTTGCGCCAATACATTTCACTGCATTACAGCAATTCGGCTATATACAATCCTGTTCAATTCATTATTTTACATAAATTAACTAAAGAAAATTGTCCAAAGAGAAAAACAAACAACAAAGCAAAACACACAGAGCAAGCATCGCAGTTCTTTTTTTTTTCTAAGATTCCTTCTCTTTTTTCCAATTCAAGAGAAAGTTGTATATGTATTTACAAAATTGATCAAAATTTTTATACTTTTCTTTTTTGTCTACAAATTCATCAAGCTGTCCAATACGACCAAATCTATTTTCCCTAAAATCCCGGAAAATTGGGCACTCCAGAAGTAGATGTCTCGCGTCTTGAATTTCACCTCCGCAGAAGCATCCTGGTTCCTTCACGGCGCCGATAGTTGCCAAAAATTTCCCAAAATTGCCATGATCTGTAATGAATTGGATATTATAAAAATTTGGACGGAAAAATCTTGGAATTCCTAATACGAAAAAGCTTCTGAAAATTTCATTAGTGTTCTCAAAAATTTCATTCATTTTTGCGTGTAAGAATGATTTGACTATACTTGGAGCATGGGGTTCGTAAGTAATTAGATCTTCAATGGACATTTGAGCTAGATCAAATTTGATTATTCTGGATTCTATATAATCTGTTAGGAGTGGAATTTTTGCCAAGCTATGCACACAGTTTGATGAAGTGGTTTTGTATGCTCTAACTGCCCATAAATGATCTGGTACTGCATGGAGTTCAGTTTTTGTTTACAACGATTGTTTAAATATTTGAACCAAATTTCAGAACCGTATGTAAGTACAGGCCTAATGATTGTTTTGAATAAAGTTAACCTCTTTTCAGTGTCTAAACCCCACATATTGCCACTTAGTGAACATAATAAATTTTTCATACGTCCTGCCTTACACAGAATATCATTAACATGCGGTGTAAAGTTAACTTTGTTTTTCCATTTGTGATTTGAAAATTTCATTCCCAGAATTTTTACTTGCTTGACCGGCATTATTATATTGTTATTAACCTTTATAGGTATTTTTTGTCTGTTATGTAGGTATAGCATATTAGTCTTCTCTGTACTGATCGTTAATTTATTTCTATTACACCATTGGATCACATAATTTAAGGTGTATTCACTTGCGGTTTTTAGTCCTTCAATAGTCTTATTCCAGCAAATTATTGTAACGTCGTCTGCATAACATATAATATCTGCATTCATTGAATCAAAATTTATCAACAAATCATTTAGCAAAATATTCCATAGAAGTGGAGATAAAGGTCCACCCTGTGGACATCCTTTAGTTAGTTTCTTATAAAAAGTTTCTGATTCGTATGTAAATTTCACCTCCCTTTCATTATTCAAATAAGATTTTATGATCCGTATTAAATCTGAAGGAACATCATCATTATCCATTCTTTTTATAATAGCAGGCCACCATGCATTGTCGAATGCACCCGCAATATTTGTGTGAGAGTCTTTACAATGTTGTCAATATCTTTGATGTTTGACGCGTGGTTTATCATGGTGATAATATTATCTACGTCTTGTATTGCTATTTTTTCGGTAAATGTTTTCCAATCAGCATCTTTTTCTATAAATTTCCATGTTGAGTTTTGAACTGTCCTTTGCCTGTTAAAATTGTGATAAATGTCAAAGGTTATTGCTACGTGATCTGAAATGTGCGTCAATATAGTCGTCTTCCAGTTTTGTACCAAACCTATTGATTTTTTGTTTGAAATCGTAAGATCTATAAAGCTAGAATTTCGGCAGGTGGGTATCTTAAGATTATGAATAAATAGGTTATGTTCATCTATGATGGAGTGGAATTTGAAACCATTGGAGTTTGTTGTCGGATCAAACCAGACTGGGTGTCTAGAATTAAAGTCACCACATAGTATAATAGGTTGTTGATTGTAGGTCTCCAGAAGCTCTTGGATAAATTTTCTATGAGTGTCATTAAATCTATGTGGATGTATATAAAAGTTTGCGATAATAGTATTTGATTTTGCTGAATTTAAAGAAGTGGTTGTACAAGAGGAGTTTGTGAATTTATTGATTTTATTAAATTTTAAACTCTTATTCATAAAGATCGTTGCAGTATAAATTTGTTCATCTGTCGTTGAATGCACTATTTGAGATTCCAAATCGAAAATTACATCTCTATCAATCAGATAAGGTTCCTGTATTAGGATGATATCTGGTGGGTTGTCTTTTATAGAAGCTTGAAGCTCATTCAGTGCCAAGATACTTTTTCTTACATTTTGTTGTAAACATTTAATTCCTTTTCCCTGCATGATATTCAAACTAAATAAACAAAAATCTTAGCTGCGAAATTTGCCTAATTGTCGGTTGGATGATATCTCGTTCGTTGGATAATTCTGTCTATCTGTATTTTGTATAGAGGACAGTCCGAGGAATTAGCTCTATGATTCGGCGAGTTTCTAAATTTAGGATGTTTTAGACAGTTATAACAATTGCAAATTTTTGAACAGTCATGAATTCCTTGCGCGCCGCATAATTTGCATATCTCGACGTTAGTACAATCGGCCAATTTATGGTTGGGATTAAATTGAAGGCATTTCTGACATTGTTTTACCAGAATATTATCTTCCACAAAACAGCGTTCAAAGTCAGTATATAATTTATTATTCATATTTTTAAAGGATTCGGTAAACCTTTGGAGAAACCCTAAGGACTATGTTGTGGTGGGGCGTGTTCGATTTCATGCTAAACAGAACATGGATATCATTTTCCATTTCGTTCAATTCAGGGTTCATACTGCAGATTGTTTTAGTAAAATTAGCGGTTTCTGTAAGTTTATTAACATTTTTGACTATTACTGTAGGATCTCTTGGTTTGGGGATAAAAATTTTGCTGATATTTGCGAGTTCCTCTGCCCTGCCTAACTCATCATTTAGAGATTCCATGTCTGATTCTGTAGGGGTCTTTATTATTACAGATTTCCTAGCATTTATAATTTTGTTAATCTTTATTTTTTTTTCCTTCGTCCCTAAGCTTTTTAACTTTGCCTGATATAGTTTGATACATTTTTGTATTATCTTCCACATTTATAGGTGTTGCCACTATTGTGAACTCCTTATGTAAATTTTGTTTTTTTTTAATGTAATCTTGTGATGTTTCTGTACGAGCTACTTGAGCATATGTTGGAGTTGTTTTGACTAATTCATCTTGGATCCCTTTCAGTTTTTGGTCCATAACATCTGTAATTGTTGTTTTCATTAGTTCCAATATATCTTGGTTATTTATTTCTTTTAAAGTTGAAATACCATCCTTGGTTTGCCTAACCATAGTTGACAAAAATGTAATATCATTTTTAGTTAGATTTTTTTGATTTTGTTGAACCTTTTTGTCAAAATAGTTATAAATTTCATCCAACTTATCATTTAATGTTTGAATAATTATTTCCATATTCTATTTTTGCATATTTGTGCGAAAACAACAATTGAAAAGGCTTTCAAAAATGACTAAACTCTTAAACAGTGATTGCCAATTAAAAAAAGGTTATAATATTTTTAATTAAACAATTTATAAAACTTTTATAAATTATACAATAAGTAAAATGAATATTTAAAACAATATTTACCGGAACTAGCGGAGCCTAGCGACGCACGTCCGGTCAGTTTCGCCTCTCGAATATATAGGGTAAACCTATTTTGAAACATTATATTATAAATTTATATCTTGAATTTTTGAATCACTAATCATATAGTGTGAAAATAACTAATATGTAAGATTTACTCAAGTAATTGAGAAAATAAAAGCTACTTGATGGTAAATAATTATATTTTTTTTATCACGACTGCACCTTCAACTCTTTATCTTATCGATCCTTTGTCTTATCAACCCTTTATCTAACAACAAACAAATTAATCATAACATATATACATATATGTGTTATATAAAAGTATTATTTTATTTAAAAAATATATATTTTCATAGATTCAAATACTCTGCTAAATCGACCGCAAGAGGTCACTTTCCCCAATAAAAACTCGTTGTTGTTTTATCCCAATAGCCGGCTCAAATCTTTTATACATTATGTAAATAATCTTTTGTTTTCCTTATTCTACTCGCCTTAAGCCAGTCATTATTTTTATCAAATTATGTTCCTTTATATATTCCTAAGCTCAAATAAAGAAATCTCTGATCAAAACTATTTTTAATTTTCATATTTTAAAGATTTCAACCACGACTGCATTACCATTACCATAATCCTTAAAATAATCTAAATTCAAGCAGAAAATCTCATTTTTATTTATATAATATATATATAATATTAAAAATACCTAAAAAAATCCTGAATAATCTAGAAAATAGAAAATGATTAAACACTCAACAAAATGTGTCATAAAAGATATAAAAAAATCACTTACTTGTCATCTTTATTTGAACAAGAATTTCCTAAAACACAAACCATCATGTCAAAATCTTTTTGAAAAATAATTTTAAGCAGATTAATCAATGATTTAAAAGAAACTAATCTATACATACATTATCAAATAAAAAAAAGATAAAAAAGTGTGGTGAATTTCTAATTAATTAAATTAAAAAGAGATTAATTAATAAATGTAAATTGCATTAATATAGCCCTTAACTTATGGTTTAGTCACATGTTGTAATTACTTTTGTTTTAACTCTCTATCTTTTAATTTGCATAAAAATCTATACGATATGTGATGGGTAAGGATTGTTTTTTAATCCCTTTTCTATCTTGTACCATCAGAATAATGAGTAATTAAATAACAGACAAAAAATCGAGTAAAAAAAAACCATTTCCTGTTCTTTTTAAGAAGCATCCTTTAATTTAAAATTATAATTAAACCCTAATGTGCTGAAGATATTATGCAAAATCAATTATTTGAGACGGATCGGAAAATATCCTTTTTTTTTAAAGATAATTATTTATTTTGCTTTATTTTTTTGCTTCAACTAATTATTTTATTACTCGATAGATGTCGCTCTTTTTCAGATTTTTTGAGCAAAATTTGAATAAAAAATACAGAGTTAACGTTAGACATTTAGTAATTAAGAAATTAATAGGATTTTTTTGTGGATATTTTTCTCAAGCTGCCAATGGGTATTTTGGCTGTCATAGGACATACTCATCTAGCATCCCCAATATTCAATTTAAAGAAAATTTAATTAAATTTGGAAGCCCTGAAATCTATTTTCATAATCTATAAAATAATTTATTTAATATATTTATTTAGGGTAGTTTTTATATTAAAATTTCAGTTCACTTTTCACTCTGTGGGATTAAATATTTTGATATTTTTTTACCCAAAGATTATTTAGATTAGTCTTATTGACGTGTGATATACCAAATTTCTTTTTAAGGAAATAATTTTTTAAATTATTATATAAATATTTATTATTTACTCCAACAAATCATATCATATATGTTTAGGTAATAAAAGGGCATATATTGGATTGAATATATTTATTCATATAAATATATATAGATTGAGATATGGCACAAGCTACTTAGCCAGCTAAACACCTGTTTGGAAAATTGTCAAGATTCCTTCAGATCCCTTATGGGTTCTATGGAATAGAGTCCGCCCATGGCAAACGAGGGCCATTAGTAGAAACCATGGTCCTTAGTGGACGCTTATCAGTTTGCCAAAGCTGGTGTTGTGGCTTTGTCACCGACCCAAAGCCGCTAGTTTGCGGTGACGGTCAATATACGGTGTCTATTTTTGAAGTTTATATTGACGGGAGAGACAACCTTTGCCTTTTTAGATGAATATATATATTAAAATAAATTAGACATATCCTGTCCACTAACATGAGCATATATCAGACAACAAAGTGCCATCTAATGGAACAGAAATCAACAAAACATTGATTTAGCCTGTTCCCTGATATTTAGTCATCCCATTTTCTAGACGAATCAAAAGAAAAATGTATAATACTTTTGATAAATTTATATTAATTAATAATATATTTTTCAAATAAATAAAATGGTGTTTTCATATGTTCTTTAACGCTTATATACGTATGCAAATTTTATATGCGGTGAATAATTTAAAAAGAAAGGGAAATATAAGAAATATAATTATGGGAAATGATAACATATTTTTTTCAAAATTCTACCTATAATAGCAATGAAAATTACCTCAGATATAGATATTTTAATAATACCTCTCCATAAATATTAATAAAAATACACCCTAAAAAAGCTAACAAGAATACAAAAGAGTATCAAGCCAATATGTAAATATTTTATTATTCTCTATCCATAAATACATAGAAAATATCCATTGGAGACTATTATTGAGAATAGAATAGAATATATGAGGCCAATATATAGATATTTTATTATTTTTATTTTCACATAAATATACAAAGAAACATTTTATAAAAATGTAAAAATTGGTAATATTATTTAAATGAAAAAGCTAAACGATGTGTGTATACGCTATTGGTGTGTTATTTTTTTTTTACAATAAAAATTGGGTGAGATTTCAAGCTAAAGAGGGTTTCCTCACGACCATAAATATATTTATAAAATATATTGAATAAAACAAGTCAAAAGGAAAATTTGGATATTTGTATAATATTTACATTTTAAAATTATTAAAATAAATTCAGCGTAATATTTATTTTTTGATGAAAAGAGTTTTTAATTTGATATTCATTTTTTATACTCTGTATATATTGTTGCACCAGGCTACGGTTTGACAGAATCATCAGTCTTGATTCTCTCCTCAGACGTGTCTTGCATCTTTCCAGAACGTGTCTCAACCATTCTACAAGGTTAAACCAGTCAATAATAAGACAACTATATATTCAGGTAGCACCTAGAAGATCTCTTATTTATCACATCAAAGTTTAAAGCAGTTGGGTATTTAGTGTATCAATATACAAATGTTTTTATAGGACATAATATTTTATAGTAATAATCTGTTTTATAAAATAAATAAATATATAATTTAAATTTCAAATATATTAAAAATAACATTATAAATAATTTTTAAAATACGCGCATTAATCATGATGCAACAATTAGGATTCTTGTATTTTATAAATTTAAGTTGATCATCTTTCTAAGGATCGCCAACCTAAGTTCAGCATGCCTAAAAATATCCACAGATAGAAATATACCTGGTGCCACCTCAATAATTGGACTTCCAATGACATTGTAAATAAACCCAAGAAGACTTAGGTGACAGCCCGGGTAGTTGGTGACTTCTGTACGCTCATGGAATATAGGTTTCATTCAAATAATAAATTAAAGTTTATGATTACCTTAAATAAATTGTTCAGACAACAACAACAAAAACCTTTATTAAGACACTATTGTCTTACAAGGGGATTCCCCTAAAAGGTTATATATGTACATGAGTGAGAAGGAAAAGCCATTTAGAGGGGAGGGGGAGCAATCAGCCGTTGTCTGTGGAGTTGAGCACTTCTCTCATTTTATCAATTGCCTTGAAATATTTAAAATATTTATAAACCAATGTTTTATCCAGCAGGAGAGTAGTGAAGATTTTATATACATGTTGTTCATTATAGTGAGTTAACTCCGAAATTTCGCGAATTTCCAGTCTATTTTCCTGTAGGAATGGGCAATGGAATAGATAAAATAATTTTTTCTATCATCCTGAAGTTTTTAATTTAAATCTGGATATTAATCAAACAAATGCCACAGGTTTCTGGAGATAGTATTCTTTATCTTCATTAAACCTAATCTCGAGTTTCAGTATTCTTTATCTTCATTAAACCTATTCTCGAGATTTCGGGAATATCTGTCCTTTTATAGGAGTACATAAGAATATATATTTTTATGTATTCCTGTAGATGGACAGAGATCCCCGAAAACTCAAGAATACGTTCAATAAATATAAAGAAACTCATCACCAGAAACCTATAGTCTTTGTTTGATTTTACCAAATATAATAAAATATTCTGAATATGTTTTCAAAACACAGTAAAAAATGAAATATAAAAACCTTTAAATGGAATCTATATTGAATTATATGATTGTATTTCCCCTTACAAACAAATATGCGTTAAATCTTAACTTGAGTAACCAGGTTTCCAGAAGTTAAAAAGGGTTTTCTGTCCAACATCAGCATTAACAAAAAAAAAAAGGTTCGTGTGCTTAATATAAGAAACTAATAAACCCTTTGTAAATAAATAGAAGAAATATTCTTTTAAACTTTTTGAAACATAGTTATCCAAAAATGGTTATAAACGCAGTTTTTGTATGTTAATAGTGTAATTAAAAAAATAATTTAATATAAATATTTATATATATTTATATTCTTTGCTCTTTTCTCTATAAAACTTACTCTTCGCTTATTCCTTTTTTACCCAGCCTATGACGCTTAACCGCCGATATTTTGCTGGTGTTACTTTTTTTTTCCCCTTATATTACTATATGCTAACAACTTATTTATTACATATATAAAAACAAACCTCAAATGTTTAAACTAAATAACTCATTTTATAAATTTTGAAATTCTCATAACGGTATTATATATATATATATATCTTAATTTTTAATTGTATTTTGCAAAATACTGGATATTTGATAAATTTATAAAATTTTAATAGAAATATTAGATATATACGCACATTATTTTTTTCGAACTTTTTCATAGAAGATGGAAATCCTCTTTTGCTAGAAAGCTGACCCATTTTTTGAGGTAAAAAATTAACGCATTATATACTTAGCTTTTAACTTTTGCATTTAAATAGTATTAAGCATTTTATTGTTGGTTATTTCATTTAATTTTTTTTTTTATTTAGGACCGTGAAGAAAGGATTCTTCGACTTAAAAGCTCTTAACCTGGTTTTATCGTAATAAAGACATTTTTTTTTTTTTAGTTTTGTATTTGTATAAACGCTTCATTAGAAACCGCTACTGTGATTTAAAAAGAATATCAATTTAATATATATTTCAGCATTTCCTATTAAAAATATAAGGATATCCTTCATTAATAACCGTAAATATAAAGGTGAATAATAGCGATTCAAAATATTATAATGTTTTAAAATCATATTAAATTAAATATTTAATAAATTGTCACGGTAATGAAGATGAGGAGTCTTTTTCAAATTAAATTAAAATAAATATATAAGAATTTATTGATTAAATAAAAAGGTCAAAATCACCGTACATCACAAAGATGTTTATAATCTAAAATTAATACAATTTTCTACTGCAGTTACTTCAGTGATAAAATAATGGAAGGGCCTGGCTTATCAGAGTTGAACCCTCCCAGTAGTTTCACAAGTTTAATCTACCATACTGTTGTAATATTACATTTGGCTGTTTTCCTTTTATAATTATACTGAAGCTAGACTCTAGGAAAGTGTATTATGAATAAACTATAGATATATACGTTTTGAGAGAACAAAACAAAAACATATTATAAATATATAATAATCTTGGAAAAAAAATTGCTCTTCTTAAAATACAAGTAAAAGTAATTTAAAAACATTATATTCATGTTATATATTCGCGCGCCCCATATTTTGTAAAAAAAATAAATATATTTTTGACGCATATGTTTATATTTATGTTTCTTTTGTGAAAAAAAAAACATTTGTCTGTGAGATATTACTTAACCTCAAAAAGAGATCTTATACATGAATATTAATGGGTTTAAAACTCACAATAATCAGCTTCTACTTTAAAATATTTGAATTTTAATATATTGGTTTGTGAATTTATTTATTTAATATCACAATCAATCACATATAGAGAGAAGAATATTTCAAATTATTTAATTCAAAACAAAATATCATACGCAAATTTTAAAGGGTTTTGAAGATAACTGATAAAATATCAATTATATTTTAAACTAATATGTATTAAAAATAAAGAAAGCATATCCTGACCAGAAGCACGTGTACTTTTTACTAATATGTATATAAGCTGAGAAATATGAATATAAGACATATTTATCTTTTTAACTTTAAAATATACAGTAATAATAGAAGTTAAATATATAATAATACCTTTTGACTCAAATTAGGACAATCAGCTTCTAATCAAACTTCGACAGGCTGAATTAGCATGCCTTTCTATGGTATAGCGGACTTGTCAAAGTGAGACAAGACAATGCTTTGAGTCCATTCACCTCTCGCACTTGTAAATTGCTGAATTTTAAATAGCTTAACATGTTGGGAGGAATTTCTGATCAATTTTTTGTCGCCATGTATCAGGGCGTGTTTACTCCTCACTCAATGGATGACCCTCATATATCATTGGTTGGTTCCTTGGTTTGTTTAGTGGCGGTTTTTGGCGCTGGTGATGGAGTTATCTGAATTGGATACTTGGATTCCTTTTTTTTTGGATCATTTTAATCATCATTAACTCCATATACGTATTGTAAACCAATAGTATTATAAATTAACTTTTAAAGCATTATATACCTGTTCAGAAAACAAAAAAATCAGGTAAAAAATATGAAATACCTATTCAAAACTAAAATACTGTAGCAAAGTATTTATCATTTTATTACCTGAGTATCATTTGTGATGCTTATATTTTACTACTCTGTAAACCCTCTCATTGAATATGCAATATATTCTAACCAGAAGACTTGAAAATATTATTTATAAATATAATACAAACGACGTCTATATACACAAACACTATATATACATATATACACAATTATCATCATTAACTCTGTGCAAAACAATTACATAAAAACAAATATTAAACTAATTAGCTAATATATTACAGAATATCTTGTATTTTATCATTCATAGTTTTTTCTTGCTTTAAATAAATTGCTGTGTAATCCCGAAGTTTTTCTTTCTTAATTTTCCACGTGGCAATATTATTTGGAAAAAAAGAACTAGAAAACTCGTATTTATAAACTAGCTTTAATTTTTTCTGTTATATTATCTTTAATATTATATATTTTATATTATATATATAGATATATATCTTTCACTCATCATTCATATTATTTATTTAATATTAAATCATTAAAATATTAAGCATCAGAAATTGTAATTATATATATAAACTCAAGGTATATTCATTGCCATAGAAGAGTTTCAAAATAAACATACATTTTTGTTACATGACTATCATCACCAGCAACTTGATGTTATATAGACATTTTTTAAAGAATATATTTATAAATATAATATATCGCACACAAAACAAATTAACTAATGCTATTTAACATTTATATACAGTAGAACCCCCCTGTAAAGGACACCTAATAGCAGAACCAAAGTATCCTTCAGGTAGAGGTGTCCTCCTACCGTATAGTTACTAAATTTATAAAAATGGTAATTTATTGGAGGAAAACTGTCCTTTGTGGAGAGGTGTCCGATAGTGGGGTGTCCGCTGAAGGGCGATTCTACTATATATCGTATATATATTATTGCATCGCCCTGTGGGGTTGGATTCATGTCAATATTCGATTGGTCCCTATCAATTTCATAAGCGAGAGCAGAAAGATTTTTTTTTTTTTTTTTTTTAATCATAAAACAAATTCATTTTAACAAGGAAATTATTTACAAATTTCGCCAGATCTCAAAATACAACTGAGAAATATATAGAGAGATATTTATAACTCAGGTTCCTGGGGCGCAGAGCGAGATATATAGTATAAATATTATATAAAAAATATTTTCTGCTGTTTTTTTTAATATTATTTAGAGAATTATTGATTATTTGTTTGATCCTGGATTCCATGAGTATGTGGTATTGCATTAAGGGGCGTAAGAATAAATAAAATAAAATACTTATTTACATAATTACAAAAGGTTTGAGCCGACCAACGAGAAACAACAACAATGTGTTATATAAAGTGAAAGCGTGACCTCTGGCGGTCGATTTAACAGAGTAATGTTTTCTATAAATTTTAATTTTAAAATAAAATAACATTTTTTATGATATATATTTCCAAAAGAAAATTCTGATTTTGCGTCACTTGGCTGATATAAATAGATCACCACATATTATTCAGTGACATTATTCAGATAATAATTAATTTATTCACCAATTATCAGATTGGAAGCACGCCAAATATTATCAAGATACAAAAAGTACCATTCTTCTATTCGCAAATTGAAATGTACAAAAATATATATAGAAATCATACACATATTGTGAAAAGGATATATATTTATATAGACTTCCAATTTAAATTTGCCTCGGGATATTTAGACAAAGAATCGTTTAATGAGTTAGGAAAGTAGAACAAGAGAGACTAATTGCTATTTAAAATAGCTTTTCTATAATATAAAGTCACACCAACATCACACATACTATAATATACAATATAGAAAAAAATTATGATTTTATATTTGAATTTTATTCGAATAAATATATAATAAACAAGTGTGATACTATCAACTTTTTAATATTTATAAACATTTTATTTGAAATATATACAAAAAGGAATTATTGGTGACACAATTTTGAAAGAATTTCTATATTTGTAGTGAAGATAAAGATTTGCAAGTCAAATGTTAGAAATGCCGCAGGATATTTGCAACTGTTCTCATTTACCATTTTATTGTACTTAGTTAAATATTTGTTGAAGTCTCCCTTGTTAATATCTATTTTATATCAATATATAGATGTTTATATTTATTTATATATAAATATATTTACACTCAAGGACAAACCTTGAGTAAATTTCGTATTTTAAAGTCGCCGGTTTTCTGATGTCTCAAATATTAATTAATTATTTATAGCTAGGGAACATTGAATGACTAAGCTATTGAACAGTTATGAAGAATATACACTCATGAAAATAACTTAAGGAAGTGGAAAGCCTTTAATGACACCGGTCATCTGTCCTTTTGAAGTAGACAGAGGCAATTTTGTTCACACTTGGTTATCTCGTGTGTCTTCAATGAAGGTCACTGCGTATCAAATATCTTACAAGGCTATTGTCTGAATACCAATATATATACTAAAAGGTACAATTTCTTTAAGTATTTTCCATGAGTTTATATTCTCAATATAATATATAAGGAAAAATCTTTATGGATCAGAATTTATAAAAATATCATACTTGTTTAGTATTTTATATATACATTTTAACTTAATTCTATTGACGTTATGTGGCGCTGAGTTTGTTGTTGACACACATTAGAATGTTATAATACCTTGATAAATGTTGTCGTTCAGCCAACTGAAATATTGTTAAATTAAATGATATATTGATCCAATATATGCCTTTTTAATTATATATGTATATATTAAAAATAAAGAAGGCATCTCCTGACCACGAGCACATGTGCTTTTTAGATGGCAGAGCGCCATCTAGTGGATTAAAAATAAACTAAACGTTTATTTAGCTTGCTCCGTGATATTTGGCCAACCCAAATTCTTGATAAATAAAGAAAAGCCATCCACGAAAGCGTTTCGCGCTGTTGGCGCTCGTCAGCGTGGAGTAGGCTGTAACCAAGCGACCAAAAAGATATCACGGAGCAAGCTAAATAAACGTTTAGTTTATTTTTGCTCCACTAGATGGCGCTCTGCCATCTAAAAAGCACATGTGCTCGTGGTCAGGAGATGCCTTCTTTATTTTCAATATCAACACCTGACCCACTTATCTTTCATTTTTTTCTATTGTTTTTTTCATATATATACACGCATATATACGCAAATTTGGTCCTAAATACCCATTTCTTGATTTCTCAGGAAGCCTCTTAGACCAAAAATTTGCTGTAGAGTAACAGATTGCACAACACTGAAGAAACCTTTCCATTTTTAATTTGCCCATAAATATGGTCTATAGCTTTACTAGAAAATATATGGAAAATTTTGAAGATTCCATTTGATTCCTATGGGTCTTTTGAATTCCAAGCCTATCGTAGACTGACAAGGTCCATTAGCCTTATATTTTGGTCAACAGGTTGACGCCTTTCTGTTTGTCAAACAACTTACCAAATGTTTTAGTTTTTATTTGTTCCTGACGGAACAAAACATTTTTTTTTATTGGAGTATTAAGGATGTAAAATAGTTTCTCCCATAGAAGGGCTTACTAGCCCGAAAGCTCGAGATATTTTTTAATAAAAATATTTTTAAAGGAATTTTTTACCTGGGGGATTTATGTTTTCATTTTAAAACATTTTTTAAAACGTCGATATAATATAGAGATTTACTGACTTAAGTATCTTTAGGTTAGCTTTTCTTGATTAATTAAGAAATGGTATTTGGCCAATACTGGAATAACTAAAAATCAACGAGAATAGTTGATATTTATTCCGATAGATGGCGCAAGCCATCAGCAACTTTCAGTTGCACGATAAAGCGATGCCCTTTTTCTTAAGTATCTTTAGTTGTAAGAATTATGAATGCCGAACAGGAAAACTCTATCTTTATTATATTCATTAATTTCATTATCGATTTTGTTATATATTTATTGTTTATTTATACTTTATTCTCTTTATTTTTAAAAATATTATAAAAAAGAGACACTTTCAGCAATAATATAATTAATATTACTTTCTCGAGAAAGATAAATTCTCTATAGTCAATATGAAACTCAATACTTGAAGTAAATATTTAAAGATGAAAAAAACTAAATTTCTCTATTTCTTTCCCAAAATTAAAGGGAAAACGGTGTAGAAATATCTGGAATTTCTCCTATTTTCTGGTAGAAGGGCGATAAATTGAATTATTGTCGAGCTTTCCGCCTTTTCCAAACCCAGTTATATGTAAGGAAATAGGTACAAAATTGTAAAAATATATAAGTGGTCATACGTATGGCAACATAATATAATATTTATTTTTATCATTTTATCTCTAAGACATTATATATAATACAATTATAAATATTAATAAAACTATTTTAACTGAAGTTGGAAGATATATTTGATATACCAATATATAAATATATATATATTTTTAAATAGATCAATCTATATTTAATTCATTAGATAATAAAAAAAGCATATATTGGATTTTATAAAAGATTTATATTGCCAATATTTGTATACAAAATTGTAATGCCTCGATAAAGGTTGGCGTTCAGCCAGCCGAAATATTGGCAAAATATATATTTTATTAAATCCAATGAATGCATTTTTATTATCTAATATATATATATATTACTTTCTCGAGAAAGATAAATTCTCTATAGTCAATATGAAACTTAATACTTGGAGTAAATATTTAAAGATGAAAAAAACTAAATTTCTCAGTAAGTATATCAGGTTTCAGACAGTAACTCTGAAAGATACACTTATGGCAAAACTTAAGGAAGTTGTACCTTTCAGGAAGTATAACGGGATTCAGACAACTATGAAATAAACACTCATGGACAAAACTTAAGGAAGTTATATATTTTAGCTGGATATTGGGATTCAGACAAGAACTATGAAAGATACACTCATGGACAAAACTTGAGGAAGTTGTATCCTTTAAATGTATATCGGGATTCAGACAATAACTCTGAAAGAGATACACTCATGGACAAAACTTAAGGAAGTTGTACCTTTCAGAAAGTATATCAGGATTCAGACAATAACTGAAAGATACACTCATTGACAAAATTTAAGGAAGTTGTGTATCTTTTAGCATGTATATCGGAATTTTGACAATAACTCTGAAAGATACACTCATGGACAATCTCAAGGACGTTGTTACCTTTTAGCATGTATATCGGGATACAGAAAATAACTCTGGAATATATTTGATACATAGTGACCTTTAATGAAGACATACGAGATAACCAAGTGCAAACAAAATTACCTCCATCTCCTCAAACAAAAACGGTGTACTCTTTACATCGAAGACATTTTACTTCTTTAATTCTTGTCCATGAGTGTATTATGATTATTGATAAAGGTCGCTTATTCCATCAAAATAGACACTAAAATTGAGCGTCCTCTTTTGACCATCTGCGCAAACTAGAAGACTTAGGTTGATAACAAAGCCTCTATATATATTTATATTTAGCGATATTGGAGAGTGAATAATGTCGTTCTTATATTATGCAAATATGTACATTGTCTTATAGAGCTATATCTTCATCTAGATCACAAGGAGGAATGGAATATCACTCAGTTGGGTGTCGAATCAATAAGTTGCACTCGAAGAGGTTCTCTTTGTCCCTTTATATCGTCTAAGTGGAGAGACGGGACAAAGCCAGGACAATTATGGAAGCTACTGACGGTCTCTGATACTTCCCTGACTAATTGTAATAGATTCGTTTCCAGTAACTGCCGGCAACGGTGTGGATAATTTGTTTCAGCTCTTTCTTAATAGATGAGGAGAAATTTTCCTATTTTTCGGTATATCTCACTTATTTTTGCAATCCCATATTAAAAACTCAGAAGGAATCAAATTCTAAATCGAATATATTAACAATTCGATCATTATTTCGAAAATATTCAGAAATTTACTGTACAATGTATTTTATTTTGAGTCACTGAATGCAATAAATTTAAAATATATAAAGCAAACCACAAATAATTTATTCTCTTTAAGCCACATCTTTGGACTCTTACTTCAGTCTCTAAAACTATTTATTTTCTCTATTAAACTAATTTTAAGGAATATTTTGATAAATTAATTAAATTTGATTCAATATATGCTACTTTTATTGAAGAACCTTTTATGAATTGCTCTAATATAAATATATAAAGGCTAATAAAATGATAGAAGAGTTTCTTTTTTAATTACGATAATTGCCAACTCTTACCTCAACGAATTTTATTTAATTTATGCCCTAGGATTATAATATTAACAATAGATACTGATGTTTATGTACTTTTATCTGACTGTTAAATTATTGCATTATCAATAGTTCATTTACTTAACTATATACATTTTATTAAAGATAACTCTTATAAGGGAAAATTCACTAATTAAGGGAAAATAAGGGAGTTTTATCCTAATATTGAACAGTATTTCGTTTGAGATGTTATACTATACTCTATAAAGTTCAATTTATATACACTCATGGACAAAACTTAGAGAAAGTTTACATTTTAGCATGTATATAGGGATTTTACCAATAAATATTAAAGATATTAACGTGACCTTTACTGAAATCACGAGATAACCAAGTGTGAACAAACTCGCCTCTACCTCCTAAAAAATAGAACAGATAACCGGCACTAATCAAATGGCTCCCCTTTCTTAAGATTTATCCATGAGTGTAAAGATTTTTATTATACTTTTGGAATCTTTCGAACCATGCTCTATCTCATAATATGGTATGAAAATGCAATGATTCGATAAGTCATCTATTATTAGACACCTTCTGCTGGAATGCTCACTCTTCCTCACCTCTAGACAACAGACAGTAAATAATGCTGTAGATATATATCAATTTGTAAATAGCAGAGAGAATTATCATAGATTTAACTATTTTTGTAGATATATTTATGATTACCTTTCAAGCCTGAAAGGTTCAGGTTCCTAATATATATTATTGTTTCTCTTTTTATTCCGATTGCTTTTTCTTGTATAATATGTTTATAACTGTTTCTGTTTTAAAAAAAATGTAAATCGACGCAATTATCCCTAGCCGGGATATCGCGTTTTGTGTGTTGAAATAAATAAATAAGTCATCTATATAATTTTTATCAATATTATGGTCTAATATTGGCCAGGATCTTAAAACTATAATATATGATAATAATGAAATACTATATAAAGAAAGTCAGGTTAAGGATGTTCTAAGAAGTTTATATGATAATTGAAAAATCGATCTAATGGCTGTTTTAAAATCATTAGGCTTAAAGTGAAATTTTCCCGCTCCATTGGATTCCATTTCCTTAAGGTCACTGGACAAATTTTGTAATTTTTTTTCAATGAAAAGAATGTTATAAAAGTAATAAAAATTGTATATATAGCAAAATTACTTTCCAGTTTATCTCAAGTTAGCCTGAATGCCTTATGTTTATGGTGGTGGTGCTTATCTCCATGATTAAACCAATTCCTGAAGTCCACTCCTCTCTAATTTTGCGATCGTAGTATAAGGCCAGGAAAATAAGTATTTTATTGTCAGTTCTGAGCACTTTTCCTGCTATGTTGCTGAAAATCTTCTGCACTATTGCCTTTAAAGCGGTTATATTGAAGGTTTTTGTTCATTTTTAAATTTTAAGGTTTTTTATATGGCCACTTCTATAATAATGTTTTTATTTATTTGTGCGTATATATTATAATGCGTAGATTTTTTATAATAATCATTTAGGTATATCCTCTTTAAAGATTTCCATGATGAAATGAGTAAATTAATAGAGAGTAAAAAAAGGAAATAAATTGAAATATAAATATATTTTTATGAAAATAGTTTTAGAAAGGATTGTACGAACTAAGGTTACAAGTGTGAATATTGAATAGTTAAACAAACTTAATGTAAGTGGCATATTAATATTTGATATTTCCCAATTTCTAAAAATTTCATTCACTTTCAGAAGTTCTTGCTGATTTTTTTTCGAATGATCAGAAGTATTTGAAAATATTTCATGTCTTGATTGTTATTCTTTGAATGACTTTGATAGCGATATCTACTTATATACACCCACACAAAGCCTTTATTAAGACGTTAGTCTTATACAGATTCTCCGTACAAGGTGCAATAACAGGAAAAGAGCAGCACAGGAAACCATTAGTTCCGCAACTATATACAATTATTAGTAATAATGAAAAGTAAGATTTAATATGAAAGGTCGACACCATCGCCCCAAGTCTTCAATTTCATAAGCGCGGAGCAGAAATAGGGACTAAGTTATTTATTTCGCCATAAATATAGCATCCAGACACAAAAAGAAGGTCTACTCCAGCACAGCCATCTATATCACCTGCTCCGCAATCTCATCGTCGACCAACACGATGGCCCCTCGATGTTTCGTCATCATTCTGAGGTGTAAGAACAATAGCTTCCAAGTTCTCTTTTCTCCCACTTTACACCTACTGCCTTGTAAAAATTATATAGGGCCTGAGCAACTAGTCTACTTGTTTGGGCATTGGTTAACATCGTTTGGATTGACCTAAGTTGTCTGGTGTCTACCGTTGAAAAGAATGTCCTTCTCTCCTCGCTAATATATCTTGGCATTCATAGATATAATGAGATAGTTCAGTTTCCATATTTTCTTTGCAGAGATCACAAATCTTATCACCGTCCCTGAAAATTTTTGTATGGTTTTCCTTGAAAAACGAATATAGTATTCTCTGTTGTGCGATATAGCGTTTTACTGGGAATGGAAAGTTGCTAAGTAAATAGTTTTCAATTCGGAATGAACTGTGTAGATACTTATAGTGAGGGTAGAATTTAGAATTCTCTATTTTTGCCTGGTCACTTTGAATAGATTGTTCTATTGCAATTTTAGTTATTAATGGTATTTCTTGCCGGATAATCCTTGCATCGTTGCAGTTAATTAACCAAGAAAATCCTGTTGAGTTGAGTATGTTGGCCAAACTTTCCGCAAGTCCAATATATATATTTCTATTTTTTTATATCTCATATAGTTGAGCTAAGCATATATAGGGGATTCGGCTGCTGTTCATTTTTAGAATTCTAAGCCAGAACCCGAGTGATATCTACTTATATAATTGCCTTATTCTGTCTGTGTGAAGTTCACTGTGTGAAGTTCACGGATAGATTTTGGTCAGAATGGATAAAATAAAAAAAGTGTCAAGGGATGGGAATCGAACCCACGACCTTCCGCTTACCGGGCAGATGCCATGACCACTAGGCTACCCTGGACATATTTTTCCGTTCATAAAGTTAATATATGATGCCAATATATATAATAATTGTATAAACGAATGCAAGACAAAATCACCGCGAATGTTTCTTTTTTTTAAAGGCAATTTATTTTTAAGGCAATTATCGTTTTGCACAATTACTTAATCTTTTAAAATAAATAACAATACTTAAATGAAAATATGTTTCTTTAAATAAAATAAAATAAACTTTTAAATCGGTAACCTTTATGAGAACCTTTAAATATATATAAGTACCTTTAATCAAGACAAACACAGTTTGGGGCGGGACGTTTCACAAGAGAGACATCCACGGCGCTAATTTATAATTGTAACGAATAGTATATTAATTAAAACATTTTAAAAACACACAGTTTGGAACGGGACGTTTCACAAGAATGACATCCATGGCGCCAATTTATAATTGTAAAGAATAGTATTTGAATTAAAACGTTTTAAAAATATATACGCACTCGGGTAAAACCCGGGCGTTGCCCGGGCCATTCGTCTAGTCGATATATATTGACTCTAAATCTTAATATTGAATAGGTTATCAAATTTCGTGTAATTGGCATGTCAATATTTGAAATTCTCCAATTTGCAGGAATATCATTCACTTTCACAAATTCTTGTTGAATTATTAAATAAATTCAGATTTTAGAAGGGTGAAGCGTATGTTTAAATTGGTGGAAATGGTTCACACTTTCGAGAATGCGCCATCTTTCTAATAAATGTAGAGTGATAAAGATAAATTTGAAAGCTTGTATTTTCCTCAACAGGAATATATACCATTTATCTAGCGACCTAATTACTTTATTTTTAATTACAATTCGATTATCGATTAGAAACCTTAAGTAATAAGACCAAATCTATATAAATAATATGTGTCGTTTCGGAAACAGCGTTAATATCATCATTTAACACCCTATAAGTACTGAATAAAAAATAAATTAGTTTGTCTGATGATGATAATAACGCTGTTACCGAAATAACACACCCTATTTATTAATTTGGTTTTGGTCTTATTACCTTGTGTCTCTATTCTGACTCTATTTTAATAAATTACTTTGTATAATTGGTAAGAACCATGTGAATGTTAAATTAATAATTTTAAGAGTTAGCTTTCATCATTGATATAAAATACAAAATTATTAATCTAAATTTAAGTCAATAGCTGGTGATGGATGTATATATATCAAGTAATTCATAATCATTATATGGTGTAGTTAGCGATGAATTTACTGTAAGTGCACCACATGTCTACATAGGTAGAAATGCAGTTTGTTTTTTACATTTATTCATCTGTCAGAGCCCCAGTTTGGTTAATTGCACTTAGTTTCGAGGTTGAACCTTTGAAAGAATTGATATCATAGAATTATATTATTTTAGAATTGAAAATGCCCAAAATACGGGATTAGATCACAAGTTAGGGCTGTCAAAATTCGACCGTTTATACCACTCACCCAAACAAGCTCATAATAGGTATTGGGAAAAGCGCATTTTCATTGTTGAAAGTGATGAAAGCTTTCAAGCATCACTCTCCTAAAAGTTATAGAGGTATATATTTTTCAACAAGATTGTCCCAAAAGTTCGTAAACAATTGCATAAATTAAATTTATATATATAGGTTATATTAAAATATTATTTAATTTAGGGTTATATTTCATAAATACAAATACTCAGTTAAATCGACCGCCAGAGGTCATGCTTCCCCTATAAAAACTTATTGTTGTTGTTTCTCGATGGCCGGCTCAAACCTTTTGTACATTATGTAAATAAGTTTTTCATTTTTTTATTATTACGCCTTAAGCAAGGCATTACTTTTACCAAATTATGTTTTTTTTAATATATTCCTTTAGTTCAATTGAAGCAATATCTGTTCAAAACTATTTTTATTATTATTCTTCCAAGATTTTAACCACGACTGCATTAACATTGTATAATCCTCAAGTTGAGCAAAATTCAGACAGAAAATCTCTTTTTTTTTAATATAACATATGTATCCAATTGTTCGTAAAAGACTTACAAGAACAAATAGTAAAAGGATTTTTGACTATTTTCTTTATTGGAATACAAAATTATAATAAAAAAGAATTAATACAACAAAATTAACTTAACATTTCCCAGCTAGCTTTTTTTTTAGAAAGGCGAAAAAACCTTTTTAGACGCAGCTCCCTCGTGACGGGACATCAACGCATGCGCCGATCTCCATCAGCTGGTGCCATCTTCCGTGGAGAAAGCGAACCATTGTTACAAACTCCCCCTCTGGCTACGAAGTCGTCCCGACGAGGAGCCAGTAACTCCAGACAATCCTATTGGGCCTCCAGAAGTACTAGGAACAGCCCTCGGTGACCCTCCGGAGGTATTAGAAGAGGTCTTGGGACGACCGCGTCTTCTTATGGGGCAAACTTGTCGAGTGTCCCTTGCACTATATGGAGTTAGAGAAGAGACATGATAATTTCCTATGGGAATGGTGGGATCCGAGGTTGCAGCAACAGTGTAAGTAGTAGGTGATCTCTGAGTTAAAACTAGATAAGGACCTTCTCGTCGAGGCATAAACTTGCCAGTTTTCTTTGATTTAGACTTACTGATTGGATGTGTAGTTATCCAAACCCGGTCTCCAGGAGAAAAATAAACCTGTCGTCGATTCTTGTCAAAATATTTCTCATGTTGATCTTGCTTCAACTGAATGCGTTCTTGGATCTCATGGGTAATTGTAGCAAATCGCTTAAGGTAGGGAGTAATTTCTGCAACAAAATTGTCATTATCGACGACTGCTTTAAAGTCTTGGACCACATCATCAATGGTTCTTAACTCGCGAGCGAACTGTAGATAGGCAGCGGTATGTCCAGTGGTATCGTTCTGGGAGGTGTTCATAGCAAAACAAATAACCGGTAACTTTTCAGACCATTTATCATGCTCCATCCCCACAAGTATGGCTATTCGAGGCTTTAAATCACGATTTTTGCGTTCAGCTGGATTGGCCTGTGGACAGTATACAGGAATGAGATTTTGATCGATTTTTAGGACGTGGCACACTTGTTGAAGAACAGCACTGACAAACTGTGGGCCATTATCGCTAATTATGCGTCGAGGTAAACCATACCTCAAAAAGACTTCCTCAATGAGCGTGACACCGCACTCTTGGGCAGTGGCCCGCTCGAGAGCAAATAACTCGACCCATCTAGTTGCGCAATCTTCTACAATAAAAATCCATTGTTTTCCAGACTTGGTTTTGGGTAAAGGTCCAAACAAATCAATGGAAAGAATCTCAAAACGCTGAGAATAAACAGGTGTTCTAAGCAAACCGGATGGTTTCTGATTGGTGGGTTTATACCGACAGCACTCGGCACATTTTTTAACATAGTCAGTGATATATTTCCTCATTACTGTCCAGTAATATCTTTTTGCAATTCTTTGATAGGTTCCCTCTTCTCCATAATGACCAGCAGTGGGATTATCATGATGATAATTCATTACCATATCACGCTCGTGGGTCGGTATAACAAGTTGAGCTTCTTCACTGTCGGAATCGGGAACATATCTGTAGAGAACTCCCTGATTCATCAAAAATCCTCTTTCAGTCCAATTTGCGAACTCCTCGGTTTTAGGTGTGGCTTCAAAGGAACTAATTATTTTCTTTAGGTTTTCATCTTGAAGTTGGGATTCGCGAATGGTTTTGGGACTCCTCGCAGGCATGTCAGCTACAATGATGTTATTAACCTCGCATGAAGGAACATTCGGGACTACTGGTCTTGATAACATATCTGCAATGACATTTGCCTTTCCTGGCACATATTGTACTTTCAGGTTGAAGGACTGTACTTCCAGTGCCCATCGTGCCAGTCTTCCCGTAGGTGACTTGAGGCTAAGTAGCCATTTCAGGGGTTGATGGTCAGATTCAATAGTTATTTCAGAGCTCTCTACATAACCACGAAACTTCTTCAAGGCCCAAACCACAGCGAGAGCTTCTCGTTCCGTAGTAGAATAATTTATTTCTGCGGGACTCAATAATCGACTAGCATATTCAATCGGTCTTTCGCCAGCCCCTTGTCCCTGAAGTAATACCGCTCCGAGTGCAAAACTGCTAGCATCCGTTCGAATGATATACGGGTTAGATCCATCTGCTTGTTTCAATACAGGAGGGGTTATCAAGCACTCTTTCAAAAGTTCAAAAGCCTTTTGTTGGGAAAATCCCCACCCCCATGGAACTTTCTTCTTAGTTAAATTACTAAGGGGCCTAGACCTTTCAGCAAAATTCGGTATGTAACGCCGAAACCAGGAACAGGTCTGCAAAAAGGATTGAACTTCTTTTACATTCGTAGGAGGCGGAATCTTCTGTACAGAGGATACCTTGTCTCGATCAATTTCTAGTCCCTCTTGGGTAATCCAGAAACCCAGATACTTAACCCGAGAACCTGCAAAATGACACTTGTGCATATTAGCATGTAGTTTAAACAGAGTGAGTCTTTCAAAAACCGATTGAAGATCGGTGATATGTTTTTCAAAAGTATCAGAGAGGACGATAATATCGTCTAGATAAGAGAGAACTAGAACGTGTCCTAACCCACCTCGAAATCTATCAATTAGTCTTTGAAATGTAGAAGGAGCATTACGTAGTCCAAAAGGCATTCTTAAATAACGATAGGTTCCAAAAGGACATGTAAAGGCTGTTTTGTCTTGATCTGCTGGATGTACCTTGACCTGATGGTAACCAGCACGTAAATCGATAGTAGACATGAAAGGTGTGTGTCGAGCTTCATGCATTAGATCATCCAATCTGGGTAAAGGATAAGAGTCTGCTTTTGTCCTTGCATTGAGCTTTCTGTAATCAACACACAAACGAATACCACCGTCGGGTTTAGGGACCAGAACTACTGGAGAAGCATAGGGAGATTCACATTCCTCTATTATTCCTTCGGCTAACAGTCTATCAATCTCAGTCCTTAAGATTTCCTTTTTTGCAGGATTCATCCTGTAGGGAGGAACAGAGATTGGCGGAGTGTTTCCTGTATCGATATGGTGCTCACAGAAAGGTGTGGCCTCTCCCCCTGGTTGGAAACACGTCTCAAACTTTTCCAAAAGGGAGTTGAGTTCAATTGACCTTTCTGGTGTACAGTGAGATGAGTTCCTTCATCTTTACGAAGATGACACGGAAACACGTTCTCAGAAACTGCCAATAATGCAGCGATGTTAGGTGGATTCCTAATGAAATCAAATTTTATTCGTGGACTTTCAGAAAAATACCATTTTCCCATAGGGATATCTAGAACAATTCCAGCAGCCTTTAGAAAGTCTGTTCCCAAGAGGGTTCTATTCCCTCTAGCATTGGTCAGAACCATCAATGATGTAGGAACCTTTTTCCCTTTAACATGGATGTCAACAGTTGCAGTCAAGATATCGACTATTTTCTCTTCACCATCACCGAGTTTTATACCAGTGATGTTTGGTACGAACTTCACTCCATTGTCTTTTAACAGGCGATAAAGCTTCTCTCCAGCTACGGAGTGTGTAGCACCCGTATCTGCACAAACTGCCGCCTGATGGTGACATATAAAAACTTCAATGAGGCTCACTGGCTGACTTTCCACAAGGGAGCTATAAAAACTCATACTATTCATGTTGAATTTTGGTACAGTCTCAGTAAGATTGCAAGTTGGACATCTTGCCTTTATGAAGCCTTGAGCTCCACATCCATAACAATAAATTGAGGAGCGATCTTTCTTCCTTGTTTCACCCCTAGGTTTCTCTGTTATTTTAGAAAATGACTCTCTAGGGCCAGAGAAACTTCTAGATATTTCTTTTGTTTTCTCATAAGCGTTCCTCTTGTTGTTCAATGACATATCCTTAATTTTCCTCAAATTATCGTAGGTGTCCAATTTAGCAGCAAGTTGGCTTGGAGTAACCCAAGCAAACCACTCCTCCCAGAAATGGTCTCTCATTTCGGGACTGGTTCTTTTCTTCATTTGTTCGGCAATGATTAGATCCTTCAATTTATCAAAACTGGCAATCCTCAGATCCTGTAACCAACTTTCGAAAAAGTTCTGCAACTCAAAATAATAATCCTTCCAGGTGTTTTCTGAACTCTTTTGATGTCTATAGAACAGTTGTCTGAAACTATCGCCGCTAAGCTTAAAACGTGAAAGTAGCATTTTCTTTATGTGATCATAATCATGGGATTGTTCCTCAGGTTCTCTAGCAATCAATTTGGCTACATCACCAGGCAAAACACCCAATAAATACGCTACCCAGTGGGTATTTGGTACTTTTAAAAACTTGAGTTGCCGCTCAAACAAATTAAGAAATGTGGCTATATCCGTTTCTTTTGGATTGAAGTTAGGGATTAACTTCTTAAACTCAATTTGTGGCACATCTGTTCCGGATGCAACAGATTCCGTAGTTTTTAGAAATTCATTATGCGTAGTTTGCATTCTCAATTTCTCAAGCTCAAACCTCCGCTCTTCATCCAATTCCTCAGATCTCTGCTTCTTAAGTTCTTTAGCCTTTCGCTCTTCGATTATATTAGTTAACATGTTTTTCACTAATTCTTCATCATAAGCAGACGATTTGAGGATAAGATCTTTCAGATCCACTATACGCATACCACTATCTGGGCTTTCTCCTAATTCCTGTGCCAATAACATGAGATCTATCTTCACTCCTTTACCCAAATAAGTCATTTTTACTTTCTAATAGCACCAATAAAACTATAATATCAGAAAAAAATATTTTGGGTAAAATAATTTTCCTATACTTTGCTTTTCCTAACTCTCGTTAGTTTTGCATACTCACGAAAAACTACTACTTTTAGTATCAAATATCTCTTAAAAGATATCATGCATAAAAATCAGGATTGATTTTGAGTTTAAAATAAAATTTTACTTATCTGTCTTTTCCTGGGTAGAAAATCTTGACATCAGCAGTCGAACATCCACGCACTATCTTCCGTAGAATACTTTTCTTCTGCCACTACGTTGGGCGCCAATTTGTATCCAATTGTTCGTAAAAGACTTACAAGAACAAATAGTAAAAGGATTTTTGACTATTTTCTTTATTGGAATACAAAATTATAATAAAAAAGAATTAATACAACAAAATTAACTTAACATTTCCCAGCTAGCTTTTTTTTTAGAAAGGCGAAAAAACCTTTTTAGACGCAGCTCCCTCGTGACGGGACATCAACGCATGCGCCGATCTCCATCAGCTGGTGCCATCTTCCGTGGAGAAAGCGAACCATTGTTACACATATATATTATATGGATATATATTTGTAATTTTATCAAGTGTTTACGAACTTTTGAGACCTTATATTTGAGCGATAAACATGAGAAGTAAACTTACTTGCTCTCAGACGGACGTGGCGGTGCCTCAACTTGACTCCCAGTACAACCAGACAGGCAACAAGCACCAACCCAGCTGTGGCGGCTATAAGGATTACTAGAGTAGGACTGGGGGTAACTTGCCACAGATCCTCTTCATCTTTTCGTACTGTCACACACATTACACGATAAACTACAAGTCTAATAGTACAATGGGTTTATAGTATAACATACTGTAATATTAATAAACCTAACTTGACGCAACTGAGCTACTTTAAATCACTTATATATACACAGACAGCCTTATTAAAACCACCAGTCTTATACAGATTCACCAAAGGAAAAAATTATAAAAGGAGATCCTATACTCCAGGCAGCACAGAACCCAAAAGGTTTCAGGTCCGACGCATGTCCAGCGAAGATATATTCCAGATTTTAAAAATATAATAGTTTTATACAGTAACATACAGGACAAACATTCAAGATTAATTTCAATCGTTTGGTAAAGATTTATAAATATTTATTATCATGTATTTATTTTAAACTTTTGATAAAATACACATTAAAATATTTCGCAAAAAAAAAATAATTTCTTTATATGATCCTATATTATAATGAATGATATAATAATGATATTATTCGCATATAATATAAAAATTAACTATAAGGAACACAAGTTAAAAAATAAAAATGGCGTCTTCAGAAATATTGTTAAAATGTTCATAATTAATTATATAATATACTAAAATTGAATATTTTATAAAAACATTTTGATAATATTTCATATATATTTCAATAATAATATTCCAATTCATATTGAAATAATGAAGAATGTAGTAATAAATAGAATTATATAAATGTTTTTACATTTTATTTAAGAATTCCTCAAAATTCAAAAAGGTATATAAAATATTAAACAGCAAGACTTAAAGGGAGATTCAAGCTTATAAATCGGCTTTTAGGACGTCATACACTTGTCTAGACAGCAACAACAACAAACTGGAAGTAAGTATTATAATGCAAATATTCCCATATATAAAGAGAGATTTGCGATTGACACATATTTATTAACCCCGTACATATAAAATTATATATCGTATATATAAAATTATATATATATTAATAGAGAGAGAGATTGTGATGACGATGATATCAAAATTATTAGATAGATTCTATGTACAGTAAATAGGTACATGGCGACTCAGAGAGATTGAGATTAAAACTACATATGCATTAGTTACTCTATACATGCAGTACTGTATTTTATTTATACAGTACTAATTATATAGATGGAAATTTTGCCGGGAGGATATTGATTTAAAGAGATAAAGGTTGCCTCTCCCGTTAAAATAGACGTCAAAACTAGACGCCATCTATATATTTATATATATACAATGTTTTCATCGTTAGCGTTAACTGCGTAAAACTCGGAGAGAAAGATATGCAAATTAATATCCATAAATATTATCACTAGAGAACATAGTGAATTTTTACAGGAATAGAATAGAAATTGATTAAAATTGAGACATTTACATATATAAGAGAGAGAGGATATATCATTCTATATAAATATAATATATTCAAAATATACTCCCGTAAATAAGATATCGCGCAATTTATTATAATTCTTATGAATCCATTTATAATTGAGTGAGAAGATTCAATCGCAACCAAACCTTCGAGCTAATATTTCAAACTTATTATAATAACATTTATAATATATCAATAAACACAATTCCAAATATTTTGATATAAATACGAATTTATTATATTAAGCTTTTGTTGTTTGCTTTGTAAGTTTTGCTTTGTTGTTTGTTTTTCTCTTTGGACAATTTTCTTTAGTTAATTTATGTAAAATAATGAATTGAACAGGATTGTATATAGCCGAATTGCTGTAATGCAGTGAAATGTATTGACGCAATAAAGTTAATAATAATAATTAAGCCGTTTATTTCTTATTCTATTTATATGAAAAATAGATAGAGAGCCTATTCCGAATATAGTAATATGAAATAACTTTTATTTATATTGTTTCTATAAATAATAAATATAATATATCATCATTTACATTCGCAATCATTTAAATATATATACCAATATTTAAATATATATATATATATATATATGATAAAACGAAAGAAAAAATAAAAGGTAAAAAGATCAGGTGTTGAAATCAATATTAAAAATGGCATATCCTGACCAGGAGCACAAGTGTTTTTTTGTATGCCATTTATAATATATATATATATATATATATATATGGTAGTTGTCAATGTGTGTAAAAAAAGTAGAAAAGTGTTATATATATTGTCTTAATAATAATAAATATGAGATATACGTTAATCTACATTGAAAATCATCTAAATATATATACCAATAATGGGAAATAGATCTAAGGTAGATATGGTAGCTTTCTATGTGTATAAAAAAGAGCAATGTAGTCCAAGGGAATACCTGCAGTAATTGTTAGGATCACTGGCACTAAGTAACGCTGATACCAAATTCCCTATGGACCTCAAATGACACCATAGAGAACTGATCTTTTTATCGTTCACCTTATTTAACTAACATTGTTTTAAATATAATTGGCTTCCAAGAAAGACTTTCAATGTTTTTATAGGCAATTCTAATGTGATCCCCTTCCAATATTGGTTTAATTAGAGGGTAACTAGGGACCAATCATTGGTCCAGGTTTTATCTCTTCGAGAACTCCTCTAGATTAACTCTTGGACGGTGCTAAAATAACCGGTCTGGAAAATATAGACTCTAGCTTAAAATCTTTTTTTATACATTAGTTTTACAGTTGCCTTCAAGAATCTTTCTTAATCTATAGACATGTAGAAATTCACAACCATTGTAAAAATATATAATTAAAAAGGCATATATAATCCATATATAATTTATTTCACCAATATTTCAGTTGGGTGAACGCCAACCTTTTTTAAAATATTATAACATATTAATGTATGTCAACAACAAACTCAGCGTCATTTGTTGAAAACATTAATATGTTATAATACGTTCAGACGTTCAGCCAACTGAAATATTGGAAAATGAATTATATTTTGATCCAATATAGGCCTTTTTAATTAAAGATTCATTTATGATTGCTCTATTTCCAAAACATATATATGTTTTAAATGAATAATCAATAATAGTAATATCAATTTTATATATATATATAAATTTTGTCTGATTTTGTTTTATTTATCTTTTATATTATACCTAGTTATATTTATTTTCACACATCTGATAGTTACCCAGTGCCATATATCTTTCTTATGTTCAGGTTAAGTAGAAATTTCTATAGATTTATATGTATATTATCCATCAGAAATATTTCATTAATAATAAATATGTAGAAACCAACAGTATACAGTTTTAATTCAATTTCTTATTATAGCCATAGAAAAGGAAAAGGGCATCCACACACACACACACACACATATATAGATACCAGAAATTTTACACTAGTTATATATATAGCAATAACGCGCCATCTATATATAACAAATGAAGACATAAAGGCGCGAATGTTTCTTTTCACAAATAAATAAAACTTCTACTGTCCTTACTGCGATGAAAAATAATTAGGAGGGCTTGGCTAATCAGTGGTGGACCCTCCCAGAAGTTTCGCTAATTTTTAATCTACCATACCCCTTCGTTAGAGCTCAAATACTGTATTGGATATATCATTCTGCTTTTATATGCAACACTAAAGGGTAGAATCTTAGAAATGGTATTTTAATAAAACTATGGACATGATCTTTAAGGACAGTACAATTACATATAAATATTTGTATCGAGCAATGCTCTTCCGCAAACAATAAGGACAAGGCCATTTAGGCAATAATGATAATTATATCAAATATTGATACGTTTCACTACAATTTAGCATATTTCCTATATATATTACCTAGTTCTTTATATTATCACTACCTAATAGCTATTTAGTGTGTCATGCTATTTTTCTTAGAATTAGGTCGAGTAAAGGTTCCTCAGACAACTAAGCTTGTTCTGTTTTAATTCAAATAAAATAATTGACACTCAAATGATTCTATTTTGAAAATAGAGCAATCCATACAAAAATCTTTAAAAAAGCATATATTGGATTAAAATATAATTTAGTTGTTCCAATATCCAATAGTTGTTGACATACATTAATATGTTATATTACCTTAAAAGATTGGCGTTCAAGCAAGCTGAATTATTGGTAAAATAAATGATATTTTGATCTAATATATGCCTTTTTATTTAAAATAATTATATGTTCTTTATTTTAAATTGTATCATTTATGATTTGAAAACAATTATTAATATAATTTTTTTTAATATTCAATGAAATTCGAAGAGACTGAAGAAATATAGAATAATGAGATGAGCCTTTTTGATTATCTGTTGTTCAATATATAGTGGTAAAAAAATTCTTCTTTAAAAATGAATTATAAATTTACAATCTTGACTCTCGAATGAAGTGAATATATTAGGTCCAAATATATCATTATATTCGATAGAAAAGGTACATTTCTAATACACTGTGAATAACAAAAGTAAACTACCTCTCTTTGGAAGATAACTTTTCATAACTAAAATATAGTAAGTATATTTTGAAAATAGAGCAATACATTAATAAATTCAAATTAAAAAGGCATATATTAGATCAAAATACAATTTATTTTCTAAATATTTCAGTTGGCTGAAGGCCAACCTTTTGCAAGGAATTATAACAAATCATATATATATTAAATAGATAATAAAACGGCATATATTAGATCAAAATACAATTTATTTTATAAATATTTCAGTTGGCTGAAGGCCAACCTTTTGCAAGGAATTATAACAAATCATATATATATTCAATAGATAATAAAACGGCATATATTAGATCAAAATACAATTTATTTTATAAATATTTCAGTTGGCTGAAGGCCAACCTTTTGCAAGGAATTATAACAAATCATTTATATATTCAATAGATAATAAAACGGCATATATTAGATCAAAATACATTTTATTTTATAAATATTTCAGTTGACTGAAGGCCAACCTCTTTCAAGGTATTATAACATATTTTATATATAATCATTAGATAATAAAAAGCATTTATTGGATTGAATGAAATATTTTATATTCATTATGATATAGAATCATATATAAGTTAGAATATAAATGGAGCCATAATAAAAACTGTCTAAATTAATACTGTTTGTTTCGATATTTAATTTTAAAATCCACGATACAATTGAAACTTAAGCCTTTAAAAGTAAAAAAAAGGAAACAAAGAGCCCTAAATTAAATTGACATCGATTTCAAAGGATGTCATCTTTTGTGGTAACTATTTTTGTCTTTTCTTTTGAAGAACTTTACAATTTAGTATAATAGAATTGCGTTGTCATATGAAATCCATCCTTTAAAATATCCTATTTCCCAATTTTTTCTGAGTGTAGAGAGTTTTTATATAAAATAAAATAAATTTTTGTCTATATAGTGATACAAGAAAGAAAATGTTTTCAACTCTAATTAAAAATAAATATAAAAATTGAAATTTCCCTGAGACTATATAAAGTTCATAAGGTACAGGTCTAAGAATAACACCAGCTTCGACAGAAAAACGTATATGCGCACCTGTGTCTTCAACTTCTTGAAATTAGAAATGAAAAATATTTGAGAATTTGGCCTTAAATTTGTACGGAATAAACCTTTCAATCGGATATATAAAATACCCTGTATAGATTCAATATATATACCTTATATATAGATAAATCGCGGATAACACGCTATATGCAGTAATATATATGTGATTAGATATATATGTATTTGTAAAATAGAGGATCCACAAATAAATCTTCAATTAAAAGGCATATATCATATTAAATTGTATGCCTTTTTATTTAAAAATATATATGTATTTTGAAATTTTCCGGAAGCATATTGGTTCATAAAGATAAAGGCCATCTCCTCCGATAAAATAGACGTTAAATAGCCAGCTAAACGCCTTTCTGGCAGATTGTAAGGTTCAATTAGATCCCTTGTGGATCTCATGGAATAAAGTCCGCCCTAGACTGACGAGGGCCATTAACCCGACACCATAGTCTCTAGGTGGACGCTTCTCAGTTTACCAAAGCTGGTGTTGTGGCTTTGTCATCGACCTGAGGCCGCTAACTTGCGGCGATGGTCAATAGATGGCGTCTAATTTTGACGTTTATTTTGGCGGGATAGGTAAATTTATTTTTATGCATATATGTATATATGTATTTGTGATACATTCTATTTTAAAGTAGAAGAGGATGGTATTTTGATGTTCAAACAAAGACCACTCCACACTAAATATACTCTATAACGAAAAAATCGACGCACCAAGAAACAGTTGTCCGATTTATATGAAAATAAGTATACAAAGAGGTTTCGACCAAACATGCAAATGATTGACATTTGGTGGCCGATTTATGCAAAACAAGAGCTCCAGCGCATCTGAACTGCGCATCCAGCAAGAGCATTCTAGACTCAATATTCGGCGCGGCACGAGCTGATTTTCATAATTTCCATTTAATATTTTAGCAGTACGCCTATTTCTACTGTATCAATGCCTCGCCGAAAGATTCGTGCTCATTACGAAAATATGTCAGTTTGAAACTGGTCGTGCCATTGGATTGAAAGAGGCTGATTGGTCCTATCGACTAATCGCGCGACATCTGTGTCGAAGTGATGCGGCTATTAGGCGATGTTGGCAAAAGTGGGTCAACAACGGAAGATTGCAACGTCAGGACAGGAGCGGTCGACCAAGGGCAACAACAGAATGGGAGGACAGAGCAATTATCAGAATGGCTGTCGCAGCACCGGAATCCACGTTATCTACCATCCAACGTGTGACCGGCACACAAGTGTCCAAAATAACCATCAACAGGCGACTGAGAGTGCGGAATCTATGAGCTCGCCGACCGTTACGATGCCTACCTCTCACACGAGTGCACCGACAAGTCCGACTACAGTGGTGTCGGGAGCGATCAACTGGGGACGTATAGTCTTTAGTGACGAGTCCCGTTTCTTACTGTGTCCTGACGACCGTCGCAAACGTGTCTGGAGACGTCCTGGGCAGCGTGCGGATCATGGCCTTACTGTCGAACACCACACAGGTCCACAACAGGGCGTTATGGTGCCATTTCATTTGCTAGCAGGACCCCATTTTTAGTCATTCCTGGCACTCTGACAGCACAACGATACGTAGATGACATTCTACGGCCTATTTTGTTGCCGTTCCTCTCACATCACCCCGGGCTTACTTTTCAACAAGATAATGCCCGGCCACAAACGGCACGTGTTACTATGGATTGTCTTCAATCTTTCCGAACTCTTCCGTGGCCAGCAAGGTCGCCTGATCTCTTGCCCATTGAGCACATCTGGGACGTGATGGGAAGGCGATTGCAACCATCCCGGAATGTTGACTATTTAGCCCGACAGTTGGAGACAATTTGGCAAGAAATCCCGCAGCACACCATCCGGAATCTTTATCAGTCCATGACACGCTGGGTGGCAGCCTTCATCCAGGCCAGTGGAGGTCCAACGACATATTGACCTTCTCAATTTGTGACCATCAAACTCTGAAATAAAACAATTAATTGTTCTGAAATTTTAATCGTTTTTCCCCTATACATGCTCTTTACATACACCAATTTTTGTCCTAATCTGACAACTCCTTCTTGATGCGTCGATTTTTCTGTTATACAGTGTATATTAATATAAATAAAGGAAATTAATAATTAAACGAATATCGATTTGAAAAAAATGATAATTTGAGTAAAAAAATTTATGATATATTTACATATAAAATGTATAAGATAAATTTACGTTAGGATGATATTAATGTACCAAACATTGCACCTGCCTGGAAATCGGCTTTTTCCCAGGAAAACAGCTTAAATATCTTTCTGGTAAATTTCATAACCCTTTTCGTAGGATGCAATAAAATCGAATTCTTCACTGTACTGATGAGGTTCTAGCCCAAAACCATAATATACAGGTTGGAATTGTGTCTGTATTTTACAAAACCTGTAGTGTGGGTCTTTTTTATTATCATTATTGAAGTTTTTACTAGGATGATAGAATAATGCATAGTCTTATGCAAATATAAAGAAATAGGTGCAACTTTCTGTACATATCAATATATTAAAAATAAAAGAAAGATATCCTGACTAGGCTCACATTAGTATTTCTAGATGGTAGAGTGCCATCTAGTGGAAGAAAAATCGAAAAATGATCACGTGAGCCTGGTCAGGATATGTCTCTTTCATTTTTAATATCAACACCTGACCTATTTTATATTTTTCATTGTTTTTTCATATATCAATATATATATAACTAAATAATTTCATATCTATAACATTATTAAATAGGATAAGGCACAATTTGGATTATAGATTATAAACACAAGGTAATAAGACCAAATCCAATTAAATAAATAGTGGGTGACGTTTCAGCGTGGTTACCATCTTCAGGCAAAAATACTGATAGTGGTAAAATTTCTCATTCAGTACTTTTGTCTGAAGATGGTAACAACGCTGAAACATCACACACTTTTTATTTATTTGGATTTGATCTTATTACCTTGTGTTTATTAAATAGGTTTAACAGAGAATTATTCTATTATTAATAATTAACTAAATGGGTATTAGCATCATAAAACATTTTTTTACTAAACCAAACACGAAAATATGGTTAAACCATGTTGAAAGAACACTAGTAAAGTTTTTCTCAGAGAATTTTTAATCTTTAAATATTCGATTAAACCATTCTTTTATTGTAAATTTCAAATTTTAAACGAATTACATGATTTATATAATTAACTTTGGAATTTATTTATAATAAAATTTAGAGAATACTAATTCAATTTTTACGGTAAGGAGAGAGAAAAACTGCAATTTTAAAGTTTGAAAATAAAATTTTAAATATGATTAAACTAATTATTTTAGTTTCTTCATAATTTAGATATTAGTTTTATTATATAGAAAATTACAACTATATATATATATGTGGCAATATCGTTGCGGGGTTTCTTGTTGTTGGATGCGAATGGTGAGATTTGGTTGAAGCGCAGCCGTTTGAGTGGAAGTTGCAGCATACAGTTAGGAATAATCAGGACACGTGATTGAGTTTGAAAATAAAAGGCAACTGGGTTGGAGGGAAGAAAGCTTGAGAAGAGTTGAGCGATTTGACTTATTAATTAGTTGATCACATGGCGATGATGGGATTTAGATGAAATGAGCGGAGAGAGAGAGATCTCTAGAGTAGATGTTACCTTGTTGGAAGCGAAGGAGCAACTCCACAACTGTAGGTGTTGTTCCTATGATAGCGAAGGCGTAACTGACCATTCTTGCTTTTCGATTTAACACCAAGACTCAGTTTCTCTCTGATTGGTTGAGAGATGATCACCTGATCTTTCCCTATTGGTTGACCTGTTTAGATGCTATCTTCTGATTGGCCGGCGGCTTCCTTTAGTGTTAGTTACGCCCGGCCTGGGTCAGGAAGTGTCGGGTAGCTTGACGCTTATAACTTCGACGGATATTAGATACGTCCTGTCTTTGCCGGAAATATTGGGTGTTAGCTTTAACATTTATAAATTCTGGTCACTAGATACGTCCTGTTTTTCCAGGAAGTGTTGGTTTAAACTTAGCTCGCAGGGACCTGGGGTCAGAAGGTTAACTGCGTCGTTATTAATAAATATGCTCTCCTCTAGATCTACTTTCTATGTCTTTTGTTACTTTCTTTCCTCCAGTTACCTTATTCTTTTATTAAATCTTTGAAAATCATACATGGTACATACATAGTGGGTCGGGGTTGCATTTAATTATATACAAATTATGACAGATGCGCCCCCTACATGTGAAGAATTCAAGAAGGGGTTAGCCTGAGAGAATTCTGTAAAGTGAAAAATAATTTTTTGGGAAAATTAGTTGTGGGTATTGAGGGGCTATATACAAGCATTGCTGGTGACATAAAAGTAAGATAGAATGGTGTTGATGATATAGGTTGAGTATAATTAATAGAAATCAAAAATTTTTAATTGTAAGAAATCAATGAATGCTATGGTACATAGTGGGCTAAAAAAGGAAAATGTGCCTAAACTAATTCTACTCGATTTAAGAAATGAATTCGAGGGAGTTCTATTAAGGCTTTTGAAATCAAAATAAAATAATATAAAATAGTTGAATGAAATCAAAATTGAATATTTTTGGTTGAAAAAGAAAAATTGTTTTGTTGCATGGTGATAAGGGAAAATGCCTAGTTACTTTTTTTGCTCGAATTTGGAAAAGAATTCGAGGGAATTTCATAAGGTCTTTTGAAATCAAAATAAAATAAAATAAAAGTTTTTTGAGCGAAATCAAAGTTGAGTGCTTGGTTGAATGGTGAGAAAAAAAAAGGAAAAATGCCTAATTACTTTTTTGCTCGAATTTTGGAAAAGAATTCGAGGGAATTTCATAAGGTCTTTTGAAATCAAAATAAAATAAAATAAAAGGTTTTTGAGCGAAATCAAAGTTGAGTGCTTGGTTGAATGGTGAAAAAAAAAAAAGGAAAAATGCCTAACCATTATTCTAGCTCGAGATTGGGAATGGAAACCGAGGGAATTTTATTAGGGCTTGTGAGAAATCAAAATAAAAATAAAAATAAAATTTCATGAGGTATTTTGAAATCAAATAAAAATAAAAGTGGTTGAGCGAAATCAAAGTCGAGTGTTTGGAAAAAAAGAAAAATGAAAAATAAAAAGGTTTCAACAACAAAGTGTGATTTAATGTTTTTAGTTTAATCGAAAACCAATGAGTTTTCGTTGATAATTGAGTTGTGGCAGTTTAATCTAAGTGGTAAATAGAATGATAATTGATAAATAAAAATGATAATATAAACTAATTGGAAAATAAAAATGATAATTAATGATTAAAAGTGGTAATAAGTTGAATAAATTGATAAATTGATTAAATATTTAAATTTTAATTGAGAGAAAATAATGAAAATGATTGATATGAAAAATAAGGTGTATTGGTTGGAACCCTTTGGTATCTACATGCCCTGATCTACATGTATTGGTTGCTCCATTTTGCCCTATAAATGTTTTACTTGCTCAATTATGCCCTATAAATTTTTTGTCTCATCTGTAGCGACACTTAGGTGAAAAACGTGATTCTAGCCCTCAAGTGCGTTTGTGCTGTGTGTACAGGAGACATGGAAATCTATATAACCTTTATGTGTAATTTTTGTCTTTGTGTGTGTGTTGTGAAAAAATGTTAGAAGTCTGTTGTGTAAGAAATGTGTGAGCTAGTTCTATGTGTTGTCTCGTGGATGTGTAATTGGGTGGTAAAAATCGATATGTAGACTCGAACTGGAATCAAAAATCGGTGGCATAGCGAGGTTCCCAGTTGACCTCAATAGGGGATCTTCTCATTGTAATTAGAGATACGGAAGTGGGGTGTGTCGGGCAAACGAGAGGGAATGAAATTGGAGATCGGACGAAGGCGCTCCGCTTTGTTTACAGAGGTCGAATTTAACCGCCGCGGACTACACTTCCTGTCGTGGTGTTTCAAATTCTCATTTCCTGCCGTCTATTTATTTTGGGGTGTGGCTCGGGGCTTGTTTTTGGAGCGTGATTTCTCCGACATTGTTTGGTCATCTTTTCAGTTACTGCTATCTCTTCGGAGTTTATTTAGATTTTCTGCGAAGATGGTTCCTAAAATTATGAGAAGTTTTATAAATGTTTGTCCACAATGAAGAACTGCTTGTCCACAATGAAAAATTGTTTGTCCAAAATTAAAAACGGCTTGTCCTAAATTAAAAACTACCTCTTGTAGTTCGAAGATTTTCTGAGCGGGCATGGCATAGATAAACAGGTAATTAATGAATAAAATTGGGATACAGTTGTACGGTAGAACTAATAAACAAAGGATAAAAATCAGATGAAAGATAGGATATTGCCCCATGTTCGTCCACATTTTTGTAACTGGGGACTCTGAAATATTTGCTTGAACCTTATGAATTGTAGAATTTGAATGATTGGTAGGTTCGCCGTTCTCCTGTTTGATATCTTTAGGGGGTGGTGTGATATGATTGAGTTGGTTGTCAGGTTTGCAGTTTTTAACATCGGGGAGGAGTGATGTAAATCGTCTTGTTGTAAAAATGGCAGGGTCTAAATGCCTGAAAGGTTCGCTGCTGGTGGGTTTGAACCTTAATGACTCTGTTGGGAATAATTCGGGTGTTAAATGTTTGAAAGGGAACGTGTAATTGGGGTTGTGTTTTATATGATAGGTGCTAACGGCGGGTGGTGATATATAATGGATTTTTTCTGTATACAGTTTAAGTTTGTTGACGTGGATTGTGTCAGTGTCTCTTTGAAGTGGTTGATTTGGTCGATCTATGCGGACCACATTTGGTGAAATAATTTCTAATATTGTGTGAGGTCCTGTGAAATATGGCGCAACTTTCCCTGTATTTGGGTGGTGATATAATTTTACTAACACTAGATCACCTACTTCGAAATGTGGTTGCTTGTGTCGTTGGTCATAAGTGTTTTTGTCTTGTAAATGTTTGTTTTGTGTGCGTGTGTGTGCAATTTTTCTAGCTTTGTCGATATCTGGGTACGGTGTGTTATGATTAGAGATTTCTGGGGGTAGGATACCAAACATTAAGTATATGGGTGGAAAACCTGTGGTAGAGTGGGGTGTCTTGTTATATATAAGTGTAACCTTCTTGACCAACTTGGTCCATGCGACCTTAGGATTTTCTAGGTGTAATAACCTAAGTTTTCCCGTGAGGGTGGCGTTCAGGCGTTCACATAGACCGTTGGCCTGTGGATTGTTGCTGGTTGTGAGCAATGGGTGAATATTTCTATTAAGTAGGAAACTACGAAATTTGGGTGAAGTGAAGGCAGGGGCTCTATCCGTAAGAAGGCGTTTTGGATAACCATCCTGGAATACTCGCTTAAGTGCCTGTTGGTAGGTGGTGGTACTGGTGGATTTAGATGGAAAAGCCCACGCGTAGCGTGAAAAATGATCGACTACCACATGGAGGTATATCTTGGTGTTGCCATATTTGGCAAATCCTGCTATGGTGTCCAGAGATAAAAGGTCGAAGGGTTCTTTAGATTCCGGAGGTTGACTTAATTCTCCGTAAGTGGGTCCTACTGGACGTTTTGTTAATTGGCAGGTGGGACAGGTCTTAACTTTTTGTTTAATATCTTTGGACATACCTTGCCAGTAATATTGTGTGGAGATAATTCGTGACATTTGGGAAATACCGGGGTGATTGTATTGTGTGTGTACTGTTTGTAAGAGTTGTTGTATGAGTGGTTTTGGAAGTATAATCTTGGTTACACCTTTTCGGGAAACTGTATGTAATCCATTATGATCAATGGTCAAACTAGACTCTTTCGATGGAGGAGGTTGGTGGGTCTTGATAAGGGTGGCGTCCAAGAATCCACAAAACGGGTTACGGGACAAGAGATCTGCTTCATATTGTAGTTTTCCCTTTATGTAGCGGACCTCATATTCGTAACTCGATAGTCGTAAACTCCATCGAAACAGTCTGCCGGACGGGTTCTTGATGGTTTTCAACCACTGTAATGCGTGATGGTCAGAAAATATAGTAAATTTTCTGCCCATAAGATAGATGTGAAACTTCTCCACACTCTCAACGATTGCTAAGCATTCAAGTTCAGAGATGGAGTAGTTTTTCTCGTGTGGGCGCAATGTTCGGCTGAAATATTGAACTGGATATATGTTCCCGTCAGGGTGAACTTGTTTGAGAATGCCTGCTATACCGAGGGTGGATGCATCGCAATACACTTGGCATGGCAGACCTTCTTTGTAAAGGTGTAAAATGGGGTGTTGTGTGAGGTTTCCTTTCAGGTCAATGAACGCCTCTTGACAAGCTTCATTCCAGTTCCACACGACGTCCTTTTTGAGGAGATTGTTGAGTGGTGCTCGCAAGCGAGCGTATTCCGGAATGAATTTGTTATAGACGTTCACAGCGCCTAAGAAGGATTGTAGTGTTTTTCGGTTGTGTGGTTGTTTTATGGCGTGGATAATGTCGGTGTTACGTGTGAGTGGTGTAATTGTACCAGCTGTGATGGTGTAACCTAGAAAATTTATGGATTGCTTAAAAAATTCGCATTTTGCGAAGTTAAGTTGTAACTTCTCCGCTTCGCAAAAGGCGAAAAATTGTCGCAGGTGGTTTTGATGTTCCTCCAATGTGTTGGAGTAAATGATGAAATCATCAAAGTAATGTGCCACACAGTCAAGTCCGTCTCTCTGTAGGACCTGACTTATGGCTCGTTCGTAAATCTGAGGACTGGTTTTTAACCCGAAAGGTAATCGAGTGGGTTGGTATAATCCTTCAAAGGTGGCAAATGCTAACAGTGGTCGAGAATCGGGGTGTATTGGGACTTGCCAATACGCAGAGGATATGTCGGCCGTGGAGAAATATTTGGCCTGTGCGAGGCGGTCTAGGATATCCTCGATTCTCGGGAGGGGATGGACATCAGAGCTGATTAGCTCATTCACCTTCCTATAATCGATACAAAACCGTTTGGTCTTGTCGCGCTTAGTGACGAGGGTGACAGGGCTCGAGAAAGGTGAAAAAGATTGCTCTATGATGCCGTTCTCCAGCATTTGTTGTATTTGGTTACGGATTTCCTGTTGGTCACATATCGGAACACGATATGGACGTATGGTGATTATTTTTTCGGAATTCGTGGGTATTTTTACTGGTGGAATACGTAAGCATGGTACGTTGAATTTGTCCTGTGAAAAAATGTGAGTGTACCTTTGTAGAAGTGTTGTGAACTGTGGTGTATAATGAGTGTTAGGTGTTGTGTTGTAGTATGCATGTGGTAAAGGGTTTTGTTGTGTATTAGTGTGAGTGTCGAGTTCGTTGTGTGGGTTGGTCATGTGAGAGTTGTGCAACGGTGTGTGATCACCTATGTTTTTGGTATGCGAGTTATCCCGCTGTGTGGGTGCGTTTTGGGCAGGTTCATAAGTTGAAGTTGTTGTGGTTTGATTATTTGAGGGCATGTAAAAAGGGCAATTGGCTTTAGTGAAAAAGGGGCATGTAGATAAGTGGGGTTTTCTCAATGAATGCACGCAATGGTTGTCATAGGCGGAAAGTTGGGATGTGGGGAAAATTTTTTGTGACATCGCCTGACACTGCCAGTACGTGCATACATTGGACACATGATTAAAATGGTAGGAAAGGGTGGACAATGGGGCGCCCAGCTGGAGTATAGTGCATTTATTAAAATCTATGGTTAATCTGAATTTATGGAGGCTATTGATACTAAGAATTCCGAATGGCAATGGTGCATTCACTACATGGAAATACTCCTTTCGTGATATTTGTCCTATTGTCAGTGGGATAGATAGTTTACCCATGGTTTTTGCAAATCCGTTTAGGGTTTGGAGGTGTAGTGAGTGTCCCTCAAGGGTTAAATTAGGCAGGTGGGTTTTTAGCATATGATAAATATTATATGGCACTATACTCAGGCTGGCGCCTGTATCAATTAAAAAGGGGCATGATACATTAGGGGCTAGAAAGAGTTTGACAGTCAGTTGGTTTAGGGATCCTACCTCAGTCTCGAAAGGGCTGCCCGGCTGAGGTGTCTCTGGCTTGACTTGGTTGTGATGAAGTCGGAACTGGTGATTTTGGGACCGTTTGCACTGTCCGGACTTTTTCGTGGGTCGTCGGGGTTGGTCGACGTCGGCATTCGCTGTGCCAGTGTCTCGCGCCGCAGAACTTGCAGTTGGACGGCGGAAGAGGTGCATTCCATGCACCTGGGCGTCGGGATGTGCTGTGGTACGGACCCGACATTGTGGGTGGTTGATCTTCTCTGGATCGCGTTGCCGGTACACTGGGCCCGTGGATCCGCTGTACCAGTCGGAACCATTCTCCTAGGTTCTCGGGAGGTACTACGCGGACTAGGCGCTGGTCGCTGAATGGCAGTCCTTCTGTCAGCGTCTCGAGGATCACCTCTTGTGGAAGTCCTAGTTGCAATCCCATGGCGGTTTTCTCCCGGTAGTAGGTCTCTAAGTTGGCTTGTCCAGTGAGTTTCATGGCGAAATATTTCGCAAAGGACGCTTCGCTTGATTCAGGGTAGAGATCTAGGAGGATTTGTCTCACCTGGAAATAACTCCGGTCGGCCAGCCGAAGTTTCCTGAAGAGCTCCAGGGGTTGTCGCACCAGGTAGTTTGGCAGGCGCAGTAATTTTTCTTGTTCTTCCATGGATGCGTCTTCCATTTTTCGGTCGAACGTCTGGAAAAACTGTGTCGCGCTGTATGTGCCGTCGAAAGGCGAGATTGCCGACTCCGCTCCATCAGAAATTTTTACTCGCGTCAGGAACGTTGACAGCTGGTTGACGGCGTCCGCTAGGGGCGCAGTTGTCTCTCGGCCGGTCATCTCCTGTCCTCCTCCTGCCGGTTCGCTCCCTCTTACTTCTTGCCTTCTTTCCATTGTTTCCGTTGGACCGTCTGACTTTACGCTTATGGGATCCTGATTTAATTCCATCTCACTATCCTGTCGACTTAACCGTTCTGTGGCAATATCGTTGCGGGGTTTCTTGTTGTTGGATGCGAATGGTGAGATTTGGTTGAAGCGCAGCCGTTTGAGTGGAAGTTGCAGCATACAGTTAGGAATAATCAGGACACGTGATTGAGTTTGAAAATAAAAGGCAACTGGGTTGGAGGGAAGAAAGCTTGAGAAGAGTTGAGCGATTTGACTTATTAATTAGTTGATCACATGGCGATGATGGGATTTAGATGAAATGAGCGGAGAGAGAGAGATCTCTAGAGTAGATGTTACCTTGTTGGAAGCGAAGGAGCAACTCCACAACTGTAGGTGTTGTTCCTATGATAGCGAAGGCGTAACTGACCATTCTTGCTTTTCGATTTAACACCAAGACTCAGTTTCTCTCTGATTGGTTGAGAGATGATCACCTGATCTTTCCCTATTGGTTGACCTGTTTAGATGCTATCTTCTGATTGGCCGGCGGCTTCCTTTAGTGTTAGTTACGCCCGGCCTGGGTCAGGAAGTGTCGGGTAGCTTGACGCTTATAACTTCGACGGATATTAGATACGTCCTGTCTTTGCCGGAAATATTGGGTGTTAGCTTTAACATTTATAACTTCTGGTCACTAGATACGTCCTGTTTTTCCAGGAAGTGTTGGTTTAAACTTAGCTCGCAGGGACCTGGGGTCAGAAGGTTAACTGCGTCGTTATTAATAAATATGCTCTCCTCTAGATCTACTTTCTATGTCTTTTGTTACTTTCTTTCCTCCAGTTACCTTATTCTTTTATTAAATCTTTGAAAATCATACATGGTACATACATAGTGGGTCGGGGTTGCATTTAATTATATACAAATTATGACATATATATACTAGCGGATGTACCCGGCTTCGCCCGGGTTTTACCCGAGTAAAGGTTTGTCTAACGAATCTCTCGATAAAGTGAACATTTTTCCCGATCCCTTGAAAAATACTCGATAAGTTGAATTAAATCAATATTAAATGTTTCCCTCGGTAATTTGAAGTTGATGGAATAGTATCTTGCCTTGGAATTGTATCATTATTCTTGTATGGATGTACCCGGCTTCGCCCGGGTTTTACCCGAGTAAAGGTTTGTCTAACGAATATCTCGATAAAGTGAACAATTTTTCCCTGTCCCTTGAAAAATACTCGATAAGTTGAATAAAATCAATATAAATTGGTTCCCTCGGTAATTGGAAGTTAAAGGAATAGTATCTTACCTTGGAATTATATCATTATTCTGGTCTCAAATAAATTGCCGTGTCATCCTGAATTTTGTCTTTCCTAATTTTCTACATTACAAAATCATCGCATCATCATGATAATATTTAGAGCAGATTGTGTTGAATTATAACAGATATATTAGAATATTTATCTTGATTATTTTCAGGCGAAAAGTTATTTCAAAAATTTTATTTGCTAGAAACCTTCCCAGAACTATACTAAATAACTTCCCAAAGTTTCATGGCGTTCCAATGAGTGGTTTGGTCAGGCATAAAGGACACACACACATACATTCATTTTTATATAGATAGATATGAAATAACCATAGAAAAAATTCATTGATGGCTTTTCATGATTTATCACGAAATTGAGTTGGCCAAATATCACGGAGCAAGCTAAATAAACGTTTAGTTTATTTTTGCCCCACTAGATGGCGCTCTTCCATCTAAAAAGCACATGTGCTCGTGATCAGGAAATGCCATCTTTATTTTTAATATATATATATATATATGAAAAAATAATAGAAAAACAAATAATGAATAGGTCAGGTGTTGATATTATAAAATAGGCATATCCTGACCAGGAGCACTGGGCTTTTCAGAAGACAGAGCGCCATCTGGTGGAACAGTAATCAACTAAACATTGATTAAGCCTATTCCCTGATATTTGGCCAACTCAATTTCTTGATAAATCATGAAAAGCCATCCACTAGATTGCGCTCTGCCTTCTGAAAAGCACATGTGCTCCTAGTCAGGATATGCTTTTTTATATTTATAATACCAGCACCTAACCATTTTATTATTTATTTTTCTTTCAATTTTCACATATACAGTGTACTCCGCTTATAACAAAGTCGGTTATAGCGAAATTCCGCATATAGCGAATGAAATTGTCTGCACGAAAGAAAATAAGGGCTTAAACCATTAAAAGAACTCTGGATATTGCGAAGTCGGATATAAAGAATTTTCGCTTATAACGAAATGATTTGCATGTATAAATTTTTATTTTATCCGTTTATAACGAAGTTTTCTCATTTACCATTATAATTGACTAATATATTATGCATAATATATATCAAATTACAACGTGTGAATGACACAAATTTAATGATACACAAAAAATAAGATAATAATATACAATTTTAAAATATGCAAACATATTATAAGTTTTTTTTTACATTATTTAAACAAAATTAAATTGTTTAATAAACGCTTATATTTTATTAACGTTTACCATGGCAGGAGAACGAAAACAAACAAGAAACTCACTATCTCTGTCAGTCAAGCTGCAAATCCTAAGAGAGATTGAAGTGGAGAAGAAGAAAAAGACAGATGTTGCCCAGAAACATAATATTCCACAGTCGTCGCTCAGCACCATAATAAACAACTCTGAGAAGATCCACCAACAAGCTCTGCATGCGGGAGAAAGCAGTCGGAAACGAGCACGTGGATCTACATATGCTGATGTTGGTGAGGCTCTGCTGCAGTGGTTCAAGCAGGCAAGAAGTGCAGCGCTTCCAGTTAATGGTCCATTGCTTTCCGAAAAGGCGAAGACCCTGGCTCTTGAATTTGGATTAAAGGATTTTACTGGGAGTGGTGGATGGATCGAGCGTTGGAAGGCAAGGCATGGCATCAAGCTGCGCAACATTTGTGGAGAATCAGCTGATGTCAATCGTGAGACAATGACGAACTGGTTGACCGATGTAATGCCTAATATAATTAGTAACTATGCTTGCAAAGACATCTTCAAAGACATCTTATGCTGACGCTGACAATGACGTCGTTACAAATGCCATGTTATCCGATGTAGAAATTGTCGAGAGCATTCTTCAAGCAAAAGAAGAAGAAACGGACCAAGTTGATGAAGAAGTAGACCCAATTGTCCACATTCCGCATCCAAAAGAGGTCTTGGAGAGCATTCAAACTCTGCGATTGTTTCTTCAATGTCAGGATGAGTCCAAGACTCTTCATAGGCATCTGTCAGACTTGGACATCATCGAAAAGAGTGTTCAGCACTTGTTACTGACTTCTAAATGTCAAAAGAAAATCACAAACTACTTCTCCAAAAACACCTGATGAGGTTGTTATTGATCTTTGTGTTGCTCTTTTGAGTTGAATAGTAAATAAAATTATTGGTACAAAACATTTTCTTTTTCCAACTGCGGATATAACAAACTTCGGATATAACAAAGTGATTGTCATGGATAATGCGACTTCGTTATAAGCGGAGTACACTGTATATATAATATATAAAAGTCAATGTATTTATATACGTGTAATATATATAAATACATACAAACATATACATAGTTTGTCGTCTATGCACGTCTTCAATACATAACTAATCTGGCTGAAACTTCAAGAGGACATCGATTATATCTGGAAGAGGTTTTTGTCACATCTTAAACCAAGAAAATATAAAATTAATCAAGTACTGGGCGAAGATACTTATTTTCGTCAGAAAATGATGATGACAACGGGCTAAGCCAGATTATCATTTTAGTAGGCAGGAACAAGATTCTAACAGCAAAACAATCACTCGAGTAGAATACAGAGGGAGCTAGGTTATATTTATATATAAAACAAAGGTAACTTTAAGGAATTTTCATTTGACACTGTTATGTATGATATTAATATTCATTGAGATTTATTTATCATCATCATTTGCTTGTATAAATACTTTGTTTTAATTAAAATGTATGTATGCAAAAATGATTAGCGTTGCGTCGTAAATCTTTTAAACTTAGATACATAATAAATTGGCGACGAAGGTAAATCTTTTTTTTTTTTAAGCGTTAAAGCTAAAGAAAATCTTTAAATTTTTACTAAGTTAAAGCTTAGGTAAGTGAACTTTATTTTTAAAATGGCAAATTTTGGAAGTATAGAATCTTTTGATCCTAAAAAGCCAGAGAAATGGATAGTGTATTTGGAAAGAATGAATTTTTTCTTCCTGGCTAATGATATTGTAAAAAGTGAAAGACGAAAGGCTATATTTCTTTCGCTAATAGGCGCTGAAACTTATGCATTAGCAAGATCGTTGGCCTCGCCAAAAGAGTTATCTTTCGTGGAATATGATGACTTGATTAAATTGTTGACGGATCATTTCTGCCCTAAGCCAAATATAATAGTACAAATATTCTTGTTCAATAAAAGAAATCAGGGTGATGAATCAGTTAGTGCTTATATTGCCGAGCTAAGAAGGTTAAGTGAAGATTGTGAATTTGTTGATCTAGATGATCGCTTAAGAGATAAACTAGTTTGTGGCTTGAGAAATGAATCTCTGGTTAAAATACTATTGTCTGAAAAATACTTGACCTTTTAAAAGGCTGTGAATTTGACAATATGTGATGAATCGGCTAGTGCAGACGCCAGTATGTTGCAAGAAAAAATTACCGAAGTAAATATGGTGAAAAAAGCTAGCAAAACTGAACCACCTAATTTTAAATCGGGCAAAGTTCATTTTAAAGATTTCAAGAAAATGAATAATAAAAGAATTATTTGCATACGTTGTAAAGGAAATCATATGCCAAATGTTTGTAAATTCCGTAATGCAAAATGTTTTAAATGTGGCAAAATAGGTCATGTACAAAAGGCTTGCTTAACAAATGTTGGTAAATCAGGAAACCTATATAGGGCTAATAGTAATCCAACTTTATGTTGCCTGAGAAGGGAAGAGATAAGCAATCCTTATTATATAACAGCAAATTTGGATAACCACGATGTACACATGTTGATTGACTCGGGAAGTGAATACTCATTATTAAATAAAGAAACCTTTCTTGAATATTGGAAATTGACGCAACTTAAAAGATCTGAGATACTTCTAAATACTTGGTCATCCAGTCAAGTAAAAATTCTTGGGAAACTCTATGTTAAAGCAAGGCTATCCCATGGTCGTAGAAGTTTGCAAATTTTAGTGGCTGATGGTTTAGGTCCTAACATTCTGGGAAGGCAATGGTTTTCTGCTTTTCGACTGAAGTTAAATTTTTTAAACTCATTGGAAACTAATCCTATTTCACCTGATTTCGAGGAATTGTTTAAGGAGGAAATTGATGCCTATAATGTACCTTTGATCCATATTGATATTCCTGATAATGCTGAGCCCAAATTTGTGAAGGCCAGAACCGTGCCGTTTGCTCTACGAAATTTAGTAGATGAAAAATTGAAAGCATTAGAGGAACAAGGAATTATTGAACCAATAAAATTTTCTAAATGGGCATCACCAATTGTTACGGTTCTAAAAAATGATGGAACAATAAGGATTTGTCATGATTACAAGACAACAGTTAACTTATATACCAACCCAGATAAATATCCACTCCCCACAATTCCACAACTTTTGGACAGGTTAAGAGGTGGTAAAGTATTTACTAAATTAGATATGGCCCAAGCCTATCAACAATTAAAGGTGAATGATGAATCTTCTGAAATTCTTACCATTAATACGCCCAGAGGATTGTATAGAGTTAAACGGCTTCCCTTTGGATTGAATTCCGCAGTTTGAACCTTCCAAAGATTTATGGACACTCTTCTAATGGGGATTGATGGAGTAGCAGTTTATTTGGACGATGTCCTTATATCAGGAATAAATTGCGGTGACCTTATGAAAAAAACGGAAAAAGTTATTTTGCGTTTCAAGGAAGCAGGACTCCGTCTTAAAAGAAACAAATGTAAATTTTATGTTCCAGAAATTGGATTTTTAGGAATGAAAATTGACAATAAAGGAATTCATTAATCCGAAGAAAAGTTGAGAGCAATTAAAGATGCCAGACCACCATCTAATAAAAAAGAATTGATGTCTTTTTTAGGACTTTTAAATTATTATGAGAGGTTTTTAAGAAATAAAGCCACAGTAGTTGAACCTCTTCATAGACTTTTAGACAGTAATAATCCTTGGAAATGGAACAGAGAGCATCAAAGAGCCTTTAAAGAAGCTAAAAGCTTAATCAGTTCTGAGTCTGTTTTAGCTCATTTTGATGATAATCTGCCTATTCTGGTCAGCTGTGATGCTTCTGAGTATGGCATTGGAGCCATATTGTCCCAAGTAGATCATGAAGTTGAAAGACCAGTTGTATTCGCCTCTCGAACTTTAAATAAAACTGAGAGAAAATATGCAGTAATTGATAAAGAGGCATTAGCGGTTATTTTTGGTGTATCAGAATTTTCACAGTATCTTCTAGGGAGAAAATTTAAAATATTAACGGATCATAAGCCCCTAGTTGGAATGTTTAACCCCAAAAAGCCGATACCTCAAGTGCTATCGCCGCGCATGTTGAGATGGTGTTTGACTTTGGCTGCGTATACTTATACTATAGAGTATAAACCGGGAAAAGTAAATTGTAATGCCGATGCATTAAGTAGACTGCCTTTAAATGAATGTCCAAGTGTAGTTCCGAACCCCTCAGAGGTGTTCTTTATAGAATCGGAACATGCTGCAATTAATTCTTCGGAAGTGGCAAAAATACCTAGTAAAGATCCAATTCTTTCTAAGGTTAAATTCTGGGCAATGAATGGGTGGCCTGAAAGGAAAGTTGATGATAGATTTAAAGATTTTGTCTCCAAATCGAATTAAATATCAGTTCATAAAGATTGTTTATTGTGGGGGAGCAGGGTGATTATACCTGAAAGATTAAGAAAAGATATTTTAAATCTTTTACATGATACACATATTGGCATAGTGGGGACAAAAGCGCTAGCTCGAGGATTATGCTGGTGGCCCAAGATGGATGGAGATATTGAACGGATGATATCCAGTTGTACGGTTTGTTTGTCGTGTAGTCACGATCCGCCAAAAACTGACGTATATCCTTGGATTTGGCCATCAAGACCTTGGTCGAGACTACATATTGATCATGCGGGTCCCTTTCAAGGAAAACTCTTTTTGGTTGTAATAGATGCCTATTCTAAGTGGATTGAGGCTAAAATCGTGTCTTCAACATCTACTGAAACTACCATCAATAGCCTAAAGGAAATATTCGCGACCCATGGGTTGCCGGATGTGATAGTTTCAGATAATGGTACGTCCTTCACATCGGAACTTTTCAGGACTTTCTTAAAAAGAAATGGCGTGAGGCACATTTTGTGTGCGCCTTATCATGCAGCGTCAAATGGGCAGGTGGAGAGAGCTATTCAGACGCTTAAAAATCTGCTAAGAAAGAACAGCTCGGGAAATTGGACGACTAGGTTATCTAGATCGTTGTTATCCATAAGAATAGCTATAAACAGCACGACGCAAAAATCCCCAGCCCAGTTGTTGATGAACAGAAACCTGAAGAGTCTCTTAAATAAATTTCGTCCTGAAGGTGTGTCGGAGGGAACGATGCGACAGGAGGACAGGTTCATAAGAAATTGGAAACCCCATAGAGTAGTAAATGAGGGACAGGCAGTTATAGCACGAGGGTACCATGGCCCCAGATGGCTACCAGGTGTAGTGCGGGAAAAAACTGGTCCTGTTTCTATTAAGGTAGAGACAAATGACGGAGAAATTGTAAACCGGCATTTAGATCAAGTCAGGAGTTGTGAGGAAAGTGAAGCCTTACCATCTACATCATCGACCCCTCAAGTGACACCTGATTTTGAAAGACCTCCGGCCGTTCAAGAAACTGATTCTTCAGAAGGAACCCCAAAGCTTGTGTTGAGGAGATCCTTAAGAATAAGGAAACCTCCATCGTTTTTTGAAGGTTAAGTTATATTTGGCTAATGGGGAGGAGTTGTTATGTATGATATTAATATTCATTGAGATTTATTTATCATCATCATTTGCTTGTATAAATACTTTGTTTTAATTAAAATGTATGTATGCAAAAATGACTAGCGTTGCGTCGTAAATCTTTTAAACTTAGATACATAATAGACACTATAAATAAAATTAAAAAATTAAAAAGAGTTAGGCGGAACACTGTGGGTTCGATTCTCATCCCTGGACACTTTCATCTTTCCGTGTATCATTACTCTTCACAATTCATCCTTTCATACTTCATCCCTAAAGTAAGGAATAATCGTTATTTCTCCTCAAAATAAATTTCGATGATTCGTTCAAAATAAACACATGCGGGATATTTTCAATGTCGTTCTACAATCATAGGGCGCATTATATTGTATTAAAAAGAGTATTCATTTCAATGAAATAATCCGCTGTATCAATAGGTTTCTCAGCCTTTTCATATGTAGAATAATTTATTGGAATTAATCTATTCGAATATCTCTATTTTCAATTATCATATTAGATATATATCATATATAAATATAATATTCAAGTAAAGGATTCTTCTCTCCGTTTGCTTAATTATTCAGCAATATATTTCCTTAGAATACTAATGACATAATATATGGAGGTTGCATCTATCTCACGTGCTTTTCCAATTATTCCCAAACACAATTAGAAATAACTTAATTTTCTTACCTAGTAATTACAATGGTGCAATAGAAATTAACCACATAAACGACTTTTATGCTCAATAGAAGATTTTTCTTATTATTTTCATTAATGAATTTTTTTAAGTAGTTAAAATATATAGCATATTCTAAAATTAGATATATAGATTTTTAAAAATGCCCTCGTGAAAAATAAATATAAATTAATAAATGATATAGGAAATTTGGATAGAGAATGTTTATGATTCAATTAGAATGTAAAATAAATTATATTTTTGAAGATAGAATACATCACTATTTCTTATGGCAATTCATATTAATCAGAGTTCCTCAAACTAAAATGATCATTTTAAAAGAATAAATGACCATTTTTACATATAGGTCTACCTAAAAGGAGTATAGTTGTCTGTAGAATGTTATACTGATAAAACTGGATCGGATACTGTATAATCGTCTACTATTTTAAATTAATCATGCACATTTCATTATGCGGTGTAACTTTAAGTATTGTTTATATTCACCCGCCGCAGTCCTTTATAATGTATTATAAGTTACTTTAAATATTATTTACGAACGGAGGAATACGTCCAGGGTAGCCTAGTGGACATGGCACCTGCCCGGTAAGCAGAAGGTTGTGGGTTCGATTCCCGCCCCTGGACACTTTTATTTTCCGTTCGCCATTACTCTTCATATTTTCACCCTCTCATACTTCATTCAAAAAAGTTAGAAATAGTAAATATTTCTCTTTGAAATAAATATTGATTTTTCATAGAAAAGAAACTTATGCGGTGTAACTTTAAGTATTGTTTATACATTTCATAAATGGTATATTATAAATTTTCTAATAGATCAATAAGAGTATATATACTCTCTATATTCAAAACAAAGTTGTGATAGATTGATATTTACGTACCAGAAAAGGCACTTCTCTCCTCAACTATATATATCAAAACGATGCACTATTGATCACCCTAATAAAATACTTTACGAGTGATCATAATGAAGAATGAGTCATAACACCAGTTTTGGCAAATTCAAACAAAAAGCCAACAACCAGTATACAATGGTTTCGGACTTTGTCCCTCATCAGTTCAGGGAGGGTTTCGATTTCATAACATCCTACGAGAGTAGTTATGAAATCGGTCAAATTTACCAACAACAATGACCGATTACCATGCAAGAATTCAACATAAAGTTACAGGAGGTTGATATTCATATACCAAAAGAGGTGCCTCTCTCTTTAATTATGTATCACTGTTCATCACTCAAATAAACAATAACTAGTGATGATGAAGAATAATCCAATTTTGTGGAAAAGGGAACCTCTAGTTTCAACCATTCATCAGAACCTTAGTTGAAACTGTACTAGTGGTTATAATGCCATAACTACAGTTCTGGAAATATTCCATACAAAAAACAACATGTATACCATGGTTACTGATTTTGTTTCTCATCAAGGGCGCCTACGATTTAATAACATTCTACAAAAGAGGTTATGAAATCTGTAGAATTTGCCAAAGAGCGAAGTGGGAAGGGCCTATCTTCATGCAAGAATTTAACATAATGTTACGGAGGTTGATATTCATATACCAAAAGAGGCGCCTCTCTCTTCAATTATGTATCAAAACGATGCACTTTTCATCACCCTTGTAAAACACTTAGAAGTGAAAAAAAGCCAAAACATCAGTTTTGGCATTTAATAACTGAAAACTAACCTGTATACAATAGTTTCGGGATTTTAACCTCATCAGCACAGGGTGGCTTCGATTTAACAACATCCTACGAGAGGGGTTATCAAACCGGTCGAATTTACCAAACAGGTGTTTGAGCTGTTGAAGTGGCGAGATTCGATTCTTAGGCAAGTTTGCAACATAAAGTTGCGAAAGAGATGATATTCATGAACAAAAAGATGACACAGTCCATCACTAGTTATGATAATGAATGCGGTACCTCTTTGGTACACGAATACCGCTCTCCTGAAAATTTATATTGAATATTAACCAGGGAATCGGATATTGTCACTTATTGAACTCTTATTTTGATAAATTCTGCCGATTCCATAACCCCATTCGTAGGATGTTATGAAATCGAAGCCGACCCTGTACATATGAAAGCCAAAGACCGAAACCATTGTATACAGGTTATTGGCTTTTTGTCTGAATTAACAAAGCTGGTGTTGTGAATCCTTCATTATCAACACTAGAAAAGGTTTTACTAGAGTGATGAACAGGTCATTGTCGGATGCATCAATAAATAAAGAGATGCCTCTTCCATATATGTTCTATATATCATTCGTGTTAGAATCATGATATAATTCTTAAATAAAAATTAATTGTATATATATATAGTCAATTTCCTGTTGTTGTTCAAATAACTTTATTAGGTACCGCTCGAAAAGAGCAACCTAACTTATGTTATCTACAATAAATAATACGAACAGGTACTCTTCACATATAAAAATAATTGTATAATGCGGGATTCAATCCCGGTTCATGGCTGTCGGGAATAGATACTTTTAACCACACGTCTACCAACATTTTAGTCGGTTAACAGTATTTTCCAAAAATAACTTTATTAGGTACCGCTCGAAATAAGCAACCAAGCTTATGTTATTTACAATGAGAAAAATATAAACTAGTTCTTCACAGAAAAAAAGGTGTCCAATGCGGGATTCGTTACCTGTTCGTGGCTATCGGAAATATAGCAGGCCACTGACTTTATATTGTCAGTTATAAACAAGGGAGAGATATCAATATACTTTAATGATAGTCTGTTAACACTACTAGAAAATTAAAAAGTAAGTATTATTTTGGCATGATTCCGTACCAATTGTATTCTATTTATTAGAACAATATGATTGAACGCCAAAATGTCTAATGGAATTCACACCCATTTATTTTCGTTGAAAACCTAAGTCGGTTATTAATTAGTGACGATATATTGGATATACATTCTTGTTCTTAGAGAATTTTGCAAATATTTTTTGAAGATTGAAAATATTGTATATAAGGAATTATATCTTCATTTTATATCATTATATTATCATATATGAATGTACACTCATATATAACTTAAGAATGTTTCATATTATATATTGCCGGTAGTCTGTTTTTTTATTTTGAAGGAAAAAGAGGCATTTTATTTTCACACTTGGTTATCTCGTGTATTTCTAAAAAGGTCACTGTGAATCAAATATTTTTCAGAGTTGTTGTCTGAATCCCGATATACATGCTAAAAGTTACAACTTCTTTAAGTTTTGTTCATGAGTGTCTCTTACAGAGTTATTGTCTTAATCCCGATATACATGTAAAAGGTACAACTTCCTCATTTTTGTCCATGAGTGTATAAAGGTAAATGAAACTTCTTGATAAACCTTATTTAACTATAATAATCATATACTACTGGTATTTTACATAATTTCATCAGAATGTGGAAGAGAAATTATTATATTATCAAAATAAGAAAAATATTGATTATGGAAATTTTTCTTTTTCTCTCTCTCTCTCATTTGTTTGGAATTATGTAAAATAGTATCTGATTAAATATTGAACTCGTGTTCTACAGCAATTCATTGTATCGTGTTTGCTCTCGTACAAGGACATTCTCTCTCTCTCTTCCACGAAAGAGAAAGATATATGAAATGATCTTTTAAAAGAAACTTATCCCTGGAAGCCTTATGATTTGAACATTAAAAAGCCAAAATATTTCGGAGAATCGAGGAAAACTTAAATATAAGTGAACCGGGATTGTATTCCGCGTTAACATTTTGTTTGATATGTGAATAACCTTCACATATTATTCGTTGTTGTGATTATCATAAACTAGGTTGCTCTTTTCGAGCCGTATCTAATAAAGTGAATTTTGAAACAAGGAAAAATAGTACAAATGTGAAATTGTACTGGGATAAGCTGGATAAATTTAAAAAAATGCATCTCCTTATCGTGCAACTGAAATTTGCTGATAGTTTGTGCAATCTATCGGAATAAATATAAACTATTCGTTGATTTTTAATTATTACAGGATTGGCCGAAAACACATTCTTGATTAATCAAGAAAAGCTAACCACGTACGCGTTTTAGCCTGTTGGCCCTAGTCAGCGTGGTCCAAACTTTACCTCAACGACCGAGAAACTGGTCATTTCATCCTGAAAAATCATGAAACGGGTAGTTGAGGCCATAAATACTTGAGAGCGCAAAACAATGTGAAAAATAGTACAAATGTAAAATTGTAATTAAATATAAGTGTTCTAATAGTGAAAATTGTGTGTATGTTTGTGTGTATGGAAAGGAACAGTATATTATTTTGTTCATAAAAATAATATCATGCAAGAAGTAAATATTAGCATGACAATAGTATGTATCTATGATAAATAAATTTAAACCTTTTCACCCTGTTATTTCTATTTTGCATTATTTATTTCTTTTTTATTTGAATGATTTTCGGACTTTGCCCGTGATCTGCTTTAGTGAATATTTCCCGAAAAAATGTTGTTTCTTGCAATCAACATGACACAGCAATATTATCATCAACATTTTCTGACTAAAAAATAATTATTCTTCCCAATACGTGGTTAATTCTTCTTTGATTTAAAGTGCGACAAAAACTATATTCAACTCTATGTACTGTTGAAATTTAAGTCATCCATTTACGTATTGAAGACGTGTATAGCCGAAAAACACACAATCAAACATATATATATTTAATTTCGAAATAGAGAAATCCATAAATAGATATTTAATTCAAAAGGAATATATTGAATCAAAATATAATTTATTTTGCCATTTTTTCATTTGGCTAAACGCCAATCTTTTTTAAAGGTCTTATAACGTATTAATGTATGTCAACAACAAACTCAGCGCCACAATACGTCAAAATAATTAAGTTGAATATATATATGCAAAATTTTCCGGGAGAAATTATTTTATAAAAGCATAGGTTGCCTCTCCCATCAAATTAAACGTCAAAGCTAGACGCCATCTATTGACCCTTGCCGCAAACTAGCGGCCTCGAGCCAGTGACAAAGATACAACACCAGCTTTGGTAAACTGAGTAGTGTGAATAGCCGGTGACATGGATTTTTCACAGACCTGCGACCGCTATTTTGTGGCGAATGTCAATAGATAGCGTCTTGTTTAGAAATTTAATTTAACTGGAGAGGCGCTCTATATATAGTACCGTTATGAGAATTTAAAGATTTATAAAATTTACTTTTCCTCTTTACATTTCCTCTTCTTTCAAAAAAAAAAACTATTAATATATATATATTTGTGTGTGTGTGTACATTGACCTTTATATATAAATATATAATAGATAAGAGGGAAAATATATATAATACTCATATAATCTCAATCATCATTATGAAATGTACTTTGAAAACACTAGCCTATTTTTATATAGAGAAGGGTGTACCTGGATCTGTGAAAGCAAAAAAACATTTTTTTTTCAAAATATATCGAAAGAATTCTCTCTCTTAATCAATATCTGTGCAATTATCTGATATAGATGGCTCAATCCATTGAAATACTTCTAGAAAAAAATGTTTTTTTATCTTTCATATTGTCAGGAACGCTCTTTTTGATACATATACAATGAATTGCTTTTTGGCTCAAACTCCCATATATATCACTGAAGAGGAACAATACTTGCATTAATTCTACGGTACCTGGGTGGCCATTAAAACCAGATAATTAGATGGATTTGTATTGTGTTTACCTGGATAGACAAAAGTCTCAGTAATTAGGAGAAGACTTTTCTAATGAGTAAATAATCAGATCTTCCTTGTTACCTTTTAACTGATTTTATTCTTTTATATCTAGATAATTAGCTGGTAACTTCTTAATATTGACTTAAGATGGGTAGAGTTTGCCATTTAATGAGCATATTCAGTATTCTATTGTTTAAATTCGCTAATTTATGACAAATTGTTAATATTACAACATTGAAATATTCTTAGCAACTTTGCGATTTCTATCGCTTCAAATTAGAAATATATTCATATGCGCTATTCTTGTAAATCATATATATTTTAAGATTTATTTATTCAACATATACTGTATGTCTTTAACACTAGAGACTTCGGCAGTTAAAGATTTATTTTCTCAACGTTTTAACAAAATTATTTTGTCTACGTAAGGAGAAATAAATAAAAATAAAGTATTTAGCAAATCGTTAAAAATCGTTCTCTTTTTAATGCTTTGACTGACTGACAAATACAACGTATTTTTATTGAAGCGTTGAAAAAATAAAACTCTGACTGGACCAAGTGTCTATATTTAGAGAAATATGAATGCCGGCCAGGTAGCCTCTATCTTTACGATATACTGTATGCCCCATATGCAGCATATACCCTTATACGGTAATGATTATACTGCAATAATTAATAATATCCATACAGCTTCAATATTGTATTAGACTGAATTGTTATATACATTCTATTTGTTATTAAAACTTTGTCGGTGTTTTTCTGATAGTTGAATTATACTTCTGTATAGTATTTATCTTCAGTAAAATATTCTATAATATCAATATTAGGATAAATTCATCAGGCTTCAAGAGATGTTGTTGTTGTCATGTCCAATGAAGAGCCTCAGATATCTCCATACATCTCTATCACAGCAATGTTCTCTATCTTTGGTGTGTAAAGCTGCTGTTCTGGGCCCATGTCAATTTTCTGCAAGGCTGCAGTTATTGCTGGGCATGAGAATATGTGGGTGGGTGTTAGTTCCACATCAGGACAGTTGTTACATGTCCTATAGGTTATTTTGCCATTGGAAATATTGTCATTCATTTATAGTGTTTTGTTCTGAGTCTTGTTATAGTTTTTGTAATTATAGCTTCAAGAGATGTTACTTTAAAAACATATCAATTTAAATATTTAACTATATGATATGATACCTTTTTATACAGGAGAAAATACAATACAAAAAGTCGCCAATACGACACGAATTATAATAATATCTGATACTATTACGTAAAATCACATTAAAATGTGCACGCTCTACGCTTCTAAACATCATTTTATTTAGGATTTTAAAACAAGGTGAACAATAGTAAATAGATTATGGTGCATTAGCGCGCCATCTGTTATCAAAATACGAAACTATTATAGACGCGTATGATTATTTTGAAATATATTTATATATTTATAATTATGAGTAATTCTGCTGTCCTCAAAGCTTATGTACATAGTTAATCTAAAATACCCATTCCAAGAGTCTAACATCAGTATCACTATAAAAGGAAGTTTCAAAACAGCAATATAACAGTGGTATGGTAGATTGAACTGACGAAACCGCTGAGAGGGTTCACCACTGATGAGCCAGGCCCTCCCATTAATTTTTACATTGCAGTAAGGGTATTAGAAATTGTTTTATTTTCAAAAGAACCATAGGCGTCTTTAATAGTTTCAAATTTTAATAGCAAATAGAGTTTACTTAAAAATTACTTATCACTGACACGTTAGAAATAATTTATTTATTATTCAATTATATAAACAACCTTTCAATAAGGCATTTTACATTATTAAATGAAACTATTTCAAAATTTATTACGAATTTTGTTATGAATACTAATACAGTTAAACCTCCCTTTAGCGGACACCCAGATAGCGGACACCTCTCTATAAAGGACATTTTATATTTAAAAATTACAATTTTTACTATTTAGCAACTCTCCGGTAAGAGGACAACTATATCTAAAGGACAGTTTGGCTCTGCAATTAGGTGTTGTCGTTTAAAGGGAGGTTCTACATTAATATTGATCTCTATTATATAACCAAATATATAAACCCACACAAAAAATGAAAGGCTTTTTCAAATATAAATAAAATATTTCATTAAAATATTCAAAGGTTTCTTTAAAACATGCATATAAAAACCAAATATATTTTATATTTATATACATATATCAGTTAACACTCCATAAATATCCTTGAATAGAATCAGTGGAATGACTTCTCCTCCACTAAATATTTAGAAAGCCTATTCTCAACCATTCTATTTTTCTAAAGCTGGAAACACTTAAACTATTGGCCGCCCTTTAGAAAAAAAAGCTAATGCATTTATGTATTGACCGAAAACACGGCAAATAAAAAATATAGAGTGAAAAAAAATTCGAGATATCCGAAAGGAACTTTTATTTGATAACTTTTTAAGGCTGTTTTTGAGCAAAATAGGCTTTTTTTTTCTTTTCCGTTTCGTTTGTTTCTTTTTCAGCTATTCTTTGCACGTCTTTTAAAGGAATTATTGAAAATGTACTCCCAAATTTCATAGAGTCAAAGAGCTTCAAATCGTTCCAAATTTCCTCTCCTTTGATGATATTTTCTTCAATTTCCTATAACTAATTAAAATATCAAATGCTATATTTAAACTACTATTTTTGTGTATGTTGTGTGGAATTAATTAGCAGAATATTTATTTATATGTATTTAATTACACATATGTAAAAATAACAAAATATAGATAAATTAATTTTTATTATTAATTTCATATACACACCCATATATTTCATATACCCAAATTGATGAATTTCTTTAATTGTGGCGTTCTCAAATATAATCACGATATAAATTAACAATTTATACTCTACCATATATTATTTAATTATAATACAATAACGCACCACCTATATAAAAGAAATGAAAGCATTAGACCATGAATTTTTATTATATATATAATATTGTCACAAGTCATCACAATAATTAAAATAAACGAGAGGAAAGGGGGGTTTTCTTTTATTAGAAAAATATAGATATTTGTTGTAAAAGTAGTAATAATCTTATTTAGCTGTATTTACGTAAAAATATGCTGATTAAGTTGAGTATGAAGAACTCTCCCATTACCTTTTAATTGTACAGCCCTTAATGCAGAGAGGAAGGCCCTATATCAACAAATTAAATGTGCCAACATTTCACCCTACGTATTGCTTTCAAAAATATCAGCAAACAAATCTAATGCAATAGCTTACTATATTTTTTTTAGATCATCATTATGTAAGGACCAATCAACAAGTGAATTACTTTGAGATGAAGAGTAAAACCAGTTCAATTTTTATGTAAATAACACAAGATGATTATTACCTTACCCAATTGGAAGAATCTGTATCGGGCAAGTCCCTAATAAAGGCTTTTGTGCGTGTTTGATTAAGTTAAGTAATTAAGTTTTGATATTTTAAATACATAAAACAATGGTAATTTTGGTAAAATAATACAATGCAAGTATTAAATATATGGCAATATATCTTTTATTTTTGGTTTTAATGTCCATAAAGACAAGTTCGACTTTTGGGGACTATATTGACAAATATTCTACAATTTGATCTGTTAGAGGCAATTACTTGAAGTTCATATAGTAACTCTTTGCAGTCTTCCTCTTTTCTTCCAATTATCACCAACGTCTTCAATAAACCATCTTCTCTTGTCTCCAAAGTAGATTATATCCAGAAAGTAAAAGTGATTGGTGTGGTTTATTTAGGTTGATTAAAAAGTAGAAATAGATTTTAGGCATTATTTATTTAAATAGCTTTTATTATATTACACCGTATTAGATGCAAAATCCAAAATTACAAGTCGAATTCGCACGAAATTTCTAGAAAAATATCATTAGAAACAGAGAAAAACTTTTGAATGTTAGAATAAAAAATTGCCATTATTATTTGAACAAATATCGTTTATAAATTTAGAATATTTAACTCCAAAATTGAAGGAAATTTTAAATAATGAATTAATTGAAGGATTAAATCAATATTTAGACACCAAATGTCAAAACAAAGCTATAGCTATTCGCTTTATTCAAGCTAAAAAATCAAACAAAATTACAAGTCAACAAAAGAATGATGATGATAAGTTATATATTACGATATCTACAATATATCACAGAATAATAATATATGGATTTATAATTATTAGAATATAAATATGCGACAATTGGAAACACAGCAAACAATTTTTATAGCTAATCTTGAAGATAGAAGTTGCCTGGATAGCATTCATAGTTTCAAAAATAAATTACAAACCTTCCTGAATAGTTTTTATTTTATTTTCTCGAAAACAATTATTTGTTCTTGTTAGGAAAAAAAGCATATGACAAGGCGTTATAAATATATTTGAGATTGCTCGGACGTTCTCCTCTAAAAACATCCATACGATTCTTTCTCGATACTTCGTCATTGATCAATAATTCCTCAAGAAAATGATTGTTCGTGGATTTAAAAAGGTCATAACTCTGCTTTGTCGATTCTAATTCCGAATGAAAAAAGAGGAGGGGTAACAATAACAAACTCGCTAAAAAACCTGGGCTCAGCTGGCACAACTAATAGCACCCTGTAAGGGCCTTGATCCAAGGGATATAGGATGAATACACCAGTCTTCTCATCATTTTTTCTTATCTCCATTCAATCATATTAGAGTATTATGCCTTTAGAGTTTGAGATGGTGTCTGTGCTGAGATGAGTAGAGTTTATCAAAGGAGTATGGATTAAACTTCATGTTATGAGTGATTATTTAATATTGAAGATAAGTTGGCCTTCTACTCAGTAGCGCTCCCTATCTTAATGGCAAGAACAGACGCATTCTACTTCAGTCAGTCATGATTGTTGTCAAATCCCCTTTGATGAGCTCTACTCATCCCCACCAAGAGACCATCTCAAGCTCTACAGGTATAATACCCTGATATAATTGAATGGAGATAAAAAAAAAAGGAGAGAAGACTGGTGGATTAGACTTTTGCAAAGTTTGAAGCAGACAATGGACGAGTTGAAGGAACTAGTGTTGAACCCTGAAGAACTGTGTTTAAATATATTTATTTTATTAATGAAATGGCTATTGATATATAGAGAATGATGGTAAAATATCTATAGTGAATCTACCTCCCAGTTCACGCTCGCTGAAGCAAAGTATGGTCCCAACATATCTTCATTATTTAGTTAATGTTTTCGAAAATTGGTTGAATTTTTATAAATAAACTAGCGGACCCGCCCGGCTTCGCCCGGATTTTACCCGAGTGAATGTTTGTCTAAGAACATTTGTTAAAACAATTCTCTTTAAACTTATAAAACGTACTCGGCTTCGCCCGGGGTTTTACCCGAGTAAAGGTTTGTCTAGCGAACATTTGTTAAAACAATTCTCTAAAAACTTATTAAAAAATAAAAAAGATATATTTTGATAATTTGAAACTCGCAAATTTGAATCTCTCGATAAAGTGAACATTTTTTCCCGGTCCCTGTGTGCCTTGTCATCCTGAATTTTGTCTTTCCTAATTTTCTACATTAGAAAATCATAGTTTTATCTAGTGAACATTTTTTCCCGGTCCCTTGAGAAATACTCGATAAGTTGAATAAAATCAATATTAATTGGTTCCCTCGGTAATTGGAAGTTAAATGAATAGTATCTTCGCCTTGGAATTGTATCATTATTCTTGTCGCAAATAAATTGCCGTGTCATCCTGAGATAATCTTACTTTTGATAAATAATATTTAAGATAACAAACTTAGTGATAAGAAAACTTGTTATCATCGTCACAATGGGGCGCTGCTTGCGAGTTAAATATACAAATCTGCAAATAACTCTAAGGATATTCAAGATATTCATGAAATTATTTTTCAAAAACCTTCCCGGTGATATACCTAATAATATTCCAAAATTTCACGGCGATTGGATGTATGGTTTTTGAATCTATAGAGTACAGACAGACAGACATTCAATTTTATATATATAAGATAATATAAAAGAGTTTTAAAAATTGTAAGAAAAAAAAATGCATCGGCCGGGAATCGAACCCGGGCCGCCCGCGTGGCAGGCGAGCATTCTACCACTGAACCACCGATGCTTAAAAAAATGGCCATATTAAGGTATTCATTCAATTCCGGATTAGTCCGCGTAAAAAAAGTTCTTCAAATGAAAAAAAAAAAAGAAATAGCCAAAAATACTAATCAAAATGCAGCCGAAAATTTTCCTCAGGTTTATAAAAAGCGACCTGCAAAATATGGTACCAATTGGTTCAGTAGTTTTTGAGTTTATCGCGAAACAGACAGACAGACAGAAATTGACTTTTATATATATATAGAGAGATTTACTCTTCATATTGTTGGCTTTTTAACTTACATTCATTCTTCATTGTTGGCTTTTTATATTACATTCACTCTTCATTGTTGGCTTTTTATCTTACATTCACTCTGTTGGCTTTTTATATTACATTTACTCTTCATTGTTGGCTTTTTATCTTACATTCACTCTTCATTGTTGGCTTTTTATATTACATTCACTCTTCATTGTTGGCTTTTTATCTTACATTCATTCTTTATTGTTGGCTTTTTATATTACATTCACTCTTCATTGTTGGCTTTTTATCTTACATTCACTCTTCATTGTTGGCTTTTTATATTATATTTACTCTTCATTGTTGGCTTTTTATCTTACATTCATTCTTCATTGTTGGCTTTTTATATTATATTTACTCTTCATTGTTGGCTTTTTATCTTACATTCATTCTTCATTGTTGGCTTTTTATATTACATTTACTATTCATTGTTGGCTTTTTATCTTACATTCACTCTTTATTGTTGGCTTTTTATCTTACATTCATTCTTCATTGTTGGCTTTTTATCTTACATTCACTCTTCATTGTTGGCTTTTTTTCTTACATTCATTCTTCATTGTTGGCTTTTTATATTACATTCACTCTTCATTGTTGGCTTTTTATATCATATAGAAAATCATAGTTTTCTCTAGTGAACATTTTTTCCCGTGTCACATTGCCGTGTCATCCTGAGATAATCTTACTTTTGATAAATAATATTTAAGATAACAAACTTAGTGATAAGAAAACTTGTTATCATCGTCACAATGGGGGCGCTGCTTGCGAGTTAAATCTACAAATCTGCAAATAACTCTAAGGATATTCAAGATATTCATGAAATTATTTTTCTAAAACCTTCCCGGTGATATACCTAATAATATCCCAAAATTTCACGGCGATTGGATGTATGGTTTTTGAATCTATAGAGTACAAACAAACAGACAGACAAACAGACAGACAGACATTCAATTTTATATATATATAGATTTACTCTTCATTGTTGGCTTTTTATCTTACATTCACTCTTCATTGTTGGCTTTTTATATTACATTCACTCTTCATTGTTGGCTTTTTATCTTACATTCATTCTTCATTGTTGGCTTTTTATATTACATTCACTCTTCATTGTTGGCTTTTTATCTTACATTCACTCTTCATTGTTGGCTTTTTATATTATATTTACTCTTCATTGTTGGCTTTTTATCTTACATTCATTCTTCATTGTTGGCTTTTTATATTATATTTACTCTTCATTGTTGGCTTTTTATCTTACATTCATTCTTCATTGTTGGCTTTTTATATTACATTTACTATTCATTGTTGGCTTTTTATCTTACATTCACTCTTTATTGTTGGCTTTTTATCTTACATTCATTCTTCATTGTTGGCTTTTTATCTTACATTCACTCTTCATTGTTGGCTTTTTTTCTTACATTCATTCTTCATTGTTGGCTTTTTATATTACATTCACTCTTCATTGTTGGCTTTTTATATCATATAGAAAATCATAGTTTTATCTAGTGAACATTTTTTCCCGTGTCACATTGCCGTGTCATCCTGAGATAATCTTACTTTTGATAAATAATATTTAAGATAACAAACTTAGTGATAAGAAAACTTGTTATCATCGTCACAATGGGGGCGCTGCTTGCGAGTTAAATCTACAAATCTGCAAATAACTCTAAGGATATTCAAGATATTCATGAAATTATTTTTCTAAAACCTTCCCGGTGATATACCTAATAATATCCCAAAATTTCACGGCGATTGGATGTATGGTTTTTGAATCTATAGAGTACAAACAAACAGACAGACAAACAGACAGACAGACATTCAATTTTATATATATAATAGAATAGATAGCTAGTAGCTAATAATGAAGAGGTAGTTGATATGTGAATTCATTATAATTATATACCATCGCTTTGAAAAAATAATAGAGAGATATTAAAAGCATTAAATTAATTTATATTATATATATATACTATAGTATTATTATTATTATTATAAATAATTATTTTAAACGAGGAGTGGGAATTTAAAGAATGGTAGAATAGTTCTGAAATACTTCCCTAAAGCTATCTAAATTTATACAAAACATTTAAATGTAAAGTAAAGAATCGATTAAGGTGTTTTGGAATTTACCGCGACAGAGACAATATTTGATTTATATTTGATTTACAGGTTGGGAATTTTCAGATTCTTTTCCATTCCTGGAAATCCCAATATAGGAATACATTCAGAATTCTTTTCTATATGAAAAATGCTAAAATGAAAATGTATAGATTGAAAAGGAGGAAATATTCGACACTAACATATTGTATACAGGTATATGCCTGTATATGCAAATAACAAGGTAATAAATGGAGATAGCAAATATCCTAAGAAGATTCAGTTTTTTCAATATTATATTTTGTCATACCTTTATTATTAAAAAAATCGAATCCTTTTAGGAAAAGTCCAGTTTACTAGTATGGACTAGTACTAAGCGCTTTTACTCGCATCCTGATTTGATTGCTGAGCGGAACCATCACTAGTCATCATATATTTTTTCATAGCTTCATTATTTTAAAAAATGAATCCTCTTAGAAGTCAAGCTCACTAATATGGGCTAGTGCTAAGCGCTTTACGTCGATTGGCCGATGCATAATCATTTTGGGCATCAATGGATTGAGACAGCCGCTTGAATTCGTTGTCTTTACATAAGTAACACAATCATCATATAAGAAAGAGATTTTCTAAAGGCAAAAAACGCCATAATTGATTGTGAACGTGCCGAACTCATATTGGAAGAAGCCAAAGATGTACTAAATTCACCAGCTTCCATGGGAAGTGTTGTGGCTATCAGAAGCGTCGTAATAAAGCGTCGATTATAGACGACTAAACCAAGTTACTAAAAAGGACGTTTACCCACTACCCCGAATCGATGATACACTTGACTATCTGAAAGGAGCTATTTTTATTCATCAATGAACCTCCGTTCGGGATATTGGCAAATAGAATAAGACTTTACTAATTCTTAGTCATGCCCTTTGGACTGTATAATGCTCCTGATAGACAAGATACTGGGATGTCTGAAATGGTCGATGACCCTCTACTATTTAGATGACATCGTGGTGTATTCCAAATCGTTAGACTAACATTTACACCCGCTTGAAATCATACTAACATGTCTCAAGAAAGCCAAGCCGCGACTCAACCCAAAAAGTGGCTTTTTGGAATCAAACGAATCAGAGTGTTTGTACACCTTGTCGATGTTGAAGGTATTCATCCCGATTCAGAAAAAAATGAAGCTTGCCAAGTTTCCGACCTAATATCTATAAATTGTGAGAAGTTTCGTTGGCATATGTTCCAATTATTGTAGATTTATCCGATATTTTCTGAACTTCTATACGAAGTTCTAAAAAAAAAAAAAGAATAATAAATTCACATGAAACCCCCTACTCCCACACACACAAACACACAACACACACAACCTACCCGCCCTTCTCTCTCTCTCTCTCTCTCTCTTTTCTGACCAACAGGATGCTTTTTATTCATTGAAAAGAGCATTGATGTCTGAACCCGTTATGGTTTATTTTGAAGAACAACTTCTAACCGACCTCATAATAACGCAAAGGGTTATGGAATTGGAGCTGTCCTCGTGAAGATAAACGACGACAATGAGCGGCCAGTTTGTTAGGCCTCCAAAACTTATCTAAGACGGAGAAGAATTATTTAACAACGGAAAGAGAATGTTTGGCCGCAATATATGCCATTAACAACTTGTTCTAATAAAAGACCCAAATTGAAATTTGCGGAAGAGCGATTGCTCGAAGCATATTATATATTTATAATTGTATGTATTTCTGCTGTCCTAAAAGCTTATGCCCATAGTTCATCTAAAATACCCATTCCAAGTGTCTAGCCTCAGTATCACTATAAAAGGAAGATCGATAAATACAATATTACAGCGGTATAGTAGATTAAACTGGCGAAATCGCTGGGAGGGTTCACCACTGATGAGCCAGACTCTCCCATTAATTTTTCCATTGCAGTTAGGGCAGTAGAAATTGTTTATTTTAAAAAAGAATAATACGCATCTATAATAGTTTCGAATTTTGAATGAAAACTTTAAACTGTACCTTTTTAGCCGCAAGTTTGTCCATTTCACTGATCACCACGCTCTTTGCTGGTTATCCAACCTTAAAAATCCGACAGGAAGACTGGCGAGAAGGGCATTAAAGCTCCAACAATACGACATTACGGTTGTTTTACAAAGGTGTGCGCAAACACCAAGATGCCGACTGCTTTTCTCGAAAACCTCTCCAACTTTAATCGCAAGAAGCAAATGATGATGATGAAATACCTCAATAACTGCTCTGACGTGCCTCTAAGTGTCTGAACAGACTATTCAACTTGATTCGCTATTACCAAGGCCTTACGCACAGGAAAAGTGAAAGAAGTTGCCAAGTTCTAGGCTGAACAGAGAAAAAGTCCAAATATTAGTAAATTGGTAGAATAAACAGAGAGAGCTGGTGTCGAATCGAAAATATATTAACTGTTAAAAGGAAACTTGTATATGAATAATTTCGACGCCTTAGTAAACCAGTACCTTCTGGTCATTCCCTACCAGACCCTACGCTTAGAGCTACTAAATTGTTTATACAACGCTCCTACAGTAGGTCATATTGGATTTTCGAATGCCGATGAGAGAGCCAAAAGCAAATATTTCTGGCTAGGACTTCTCTGAGACATGCGGAAGTATGCCGCTCATTGTAAAGACTGTTAAAAAAAAAACAGACAACTCAAAAGCCACCCGGACTACTTGAACCTATTACTCCTGCAACCTTCCCATTTCAAAGAGTTGGAATGTATATCCTTAAAAGATTTCCCAATGTCTGATACTGGTAATAAGTGGATCATAGTCTGTACAGACTATTTAATCCGATTCGCTATTATCAAGGCCTTACCCACAGGAGAGGCAAAAGAAGTTGCCAAGTTCTTGATGGAAGATGTTGTCCTCAAACACGAAGTCCCCAGAGAAATCATTACGGACCGAGGACGGGTATATCAATCAAAGATGTTAATGGAACTTACTAACCAGTGCTCTTCCATGCTCTTCCCCAGAAGAATGGATTAACGAAAAGACTCAATAAAACATTCGCTAACATACTGGCAATGCAAGTAAGCGTCGAGAAAAAATATTTTATCCATCCCTACGTCTCTCTTGCCTATAACACGGCCAAGCAAGACACGACAGGCTTCACCTCATTTAAACAGGTCCATGAAGGCGTGACAAAGCGACTGTAGACACACTATTACCAAATCCAAATGAAGATCTGCAAGAAGAATAAAGTCAGAATATTGCAGTAAAGTGAAGACGCTAGACAGCTGACACGATTAGGAATTTTGAAGACCCAAGAAATAGACAAAGTTAGATACAAATCTGAACACGAAGTAGCAGACGTCGGTGGACTCGTATGGATCGTCACACCAGTACGAAAGGTGGGACACTCAGAAAAAGTCATGAAAAAGTAATTTGGACCATACAAGGTGACCCGGAAAGTTTGCGACGTAATCTACGAAGTCGAAACCGCGAAACCAACAGACGGGACATAAAAAAATACCGAAAAGACGCCTAGTCCATGTTCTTAGAATGAAACCTGCGGACCATGATCCTTCGGACTAGGTGGAACTGCTCAAATAATTCTGTACATCGAGACGCTGATCACCTAAGGAAAAAAAACGAAAAATTTCAGTGAATAATTCAATAAAGAATAAATATTATCACTCATTTTAAAGAAAATATTGTGCCTTTGATACCCTAATATGATTGAATGGAGATAAGAAAGAAGATGTGTTCTTGAATTGAATCGGTTCAACTCCTGTTTCATATACAGTGTACTCCGCTTATAACAAAGTCGGTTATAGCGAAATTCCGCATATAGCGAATGAAATTGTCTGCACGAAAGAAAAGAAGGGCTTAAACCATTAAAAGAACTCTGGATATTGCGAAGTCGGATATAAAGAATTTTCGCTTATAACGAAGTGATTTGCATGTATAAATTTTTATTTTATCCGTTTATAACGAAGTTTTCTCATTTACCATTATAATTGACTAATATATTATGCATAATATATATCAAATTACAACGTGTGAATGACACAAATTTAATGATACACAACAAATAAGTTAATAATATACAATTTTAAAATATGCAAACATATTATAAGTATTTTTTTTACATTATTTAAACAAAATTAAATTGTTTAATAAACGCTTATATTTTATTAACGGATACATCACAGCCTGCAACACAAATGTGGGAGCAACAAAGCCTCTTCGATCGCATGAAAGAAGTTTTAAAAATACCGTTAGAGATGGATTTCGATTCTTATGCTGACGCTGACATTGACGTCGTTACAAATGCCATGTTATCCGATGTAGAAATTGTCGACAGCATTCTTCAAGCAAAAGATGAAGAAGAAACGGACCAAGTTGATGAAGAAGTAGACCCAATTGTCCACATTCCGCATCCAAAAGAGGTCTTG
>CP092865.1:41587444-41675278 GCA_030710605.1 Cordylochernes scorpioides | reverse complement strand
GAGAGCATTCAAACTCTGCGATTGTTTCTTCAATGTCAGGATGAGTCCAAGTCTCTTCATAGGCATCTGTCAGACTTGGACAACATCGAAAAGAGTGTTCAGCACTTGTTACTGACTTCTAAATGTCAAAAGAAAATCACAAACTACTTCTCCAAAAACACCTGATGAGGTTGTTATTGATCTTTGTGATGCTCTTTTGAGTTGAATAGTAAATAAAATTATTGGTACAAAACATTTTTTTTTTCCAACTGCGGATATAACAAACTTCGGATATAACAAAGTGATTGTCATGGATAATGCGACTTCGTTATAAGCGGAGTACACTGTACCATATTTATTATTATTATAAATAATTTGTGATATTATCTGTATATAATCACTATTATCTTATTTATAATCACTATTATCAAAATATACAGTTATCAGAGTCATCAACAATCAATCAATAATTCTTCTACCGTTTGCTTTTGTGAATGGAATAAATACCCAAATATGGCCATTTTTTATAATCATCGGTGGTTCAGTTTGTAGAATGCTCGCCTGCCACGCGAGCGCCCCGGGTTATTCCCTACTGATGCATTTTTTTTACAATTTTTAAAACTCATTTATATTATTAAAATATATATCCAAGGATAAGGCACATTTTGGTTTATAGATTATAAACACAAGCTAATAAGACCAAATCCAAGGATAAGGCACAATTGGATTATAGATTATAAACACAAGGTAATAAGACCAAATCTAAGGATAAGGTACAATTTGAATTATAGATTATAAACACAAGGTAATAAGACCAAATCCAAGGATAACGCACAATTTGGATTATTAATATATATAGTCACGAATAAAATAAAATATATTGAGACGTTACAAAAAACAATTTTCAATTGTACATAAATTCCTTTAAAATGTTACTTTAATTTTTCATATGTTTATTTTCAATTTCTTTTTCTCATTCATTAAAATTCAATGATGTACATGCAAAATTAGTAAAAACTCAATAAAAACGATATGTAAAAATGGATATAAACAAATGGCTTGTAAAAGAAAGCGGCAATAAAATGAGTTTAGGAAAAATATCTATTTCATTAACGAACATTTCACTTTTAAAATAATAAACTTTAAAATTAAGGTTTTACAAAACTAAAATTAGCGTTTTAAAAATAAAAACGTGGCATTTGGCGCAGTCGAAAAGGATACGGAAAGAAAAAATGGCGGAAAATCCAAACAACTGGTTGCAAAACGGTCATGGATCAAATTATATGATTTTGAAAATAATTCTTTAAAAGAAGATGAAAAAATCAAAAATCTTATGTACTACTTGACAGATTCAGCACTTGAATGGTATGCAGACGAGATTATTTCAAATCCTGCAATAAAAAGATGGGAAGTTGTAAAAGAAAAGTTGATTCAAAGATTTGGTTCATACAGCGCAAATCCAATTGTCTCAGCATCACATCGAAGATTAAAACGAGAAGAATCAATAGAAAATTATTTTCAAGATAAAATTCGCCTGTTAAATCAAACCCATCTAACGAAGGAGGAAAAAATTCATTTATTAACAGACGGACTTCCAAATGATTGGAAAGATTTAATTGTGGCTGCACAGCCAACTGACGCCACAAAATTGTTTCATATCGCAGCTTCAATTGAACAAAATAGGGCTTCAATTCAGTTTAAGCCTAAAAACAAAATACATCTCGCGACAAAAAATAATGATAATAGAAAAAATGTTTGCCCATTCTGGTGTCCAATATGTTCGAAAAAGGGAATAAAAATTAAACATTGGGTCACAGATTGTGAGGATTATGATCCTAATTATAAAAAGGATAGGCCTAATCAAAACACTTCAGTGAAACAAGTATGCGGAGCCCCGGAATTGTTGAATGTAAGTACTTTGACAAATACCCCTACACAAGGAGCTTTCAAGCTTATCAACATGAGTGTTGAAGTAAATGGAATTCCTGCGCAAGCATTTGTGGATACTGGAGCAACAGTATCAATAATCAATTGGCGATTGTTCAAGCGAACCCGTCTTCAACTTCAACCAAATTCAGACATTCACATCAGCCAAGCGGATGGTGTTACCAGGACATGTGGAAGCCTTCAGACCAAGGTAAGAATAGATAAACTAATTAAACCTGTAACTCTCCATGTAATGAAGAACTTTAAATATCCACTCTTGATCGGATTAGATGTTGCATCTCTTTTTAATCTTTTAATAGATGTCAAAGACAAAACAATTTACACCAAATTTGATGGATTACAAAATCCAATTCTTGTAAATCATCTAGAAGAGATAAGAGAACATGAATTAAAAAAATTACTTGAACACAATAGGAATGTATTTTGTCAGCATGCCATTGATTTGGGAAAAGTAGCTATGGAACATAAGATCATCACGAAAAGTGAACAACCAATTTCTCTTAGACCCTATCGTCGTCCTCTAAAAGAGTATGAAGAGATAGCTGAACAAGTTAAAGAACTTCTCGAACACAAGTTAATAAGAATTTCAGATTCTCCTTGGGCATTTCCTGTTGTTATGGTTCCCAAGAAGGATGGAAATAAAAGGATGTGCATTGATTACAGACGTCTTAATGAGATCACGCTGGATGACAGGCAACCCCTACCTCACATACAGGACATGTTTGATCGATTGCATGGATCCAGATTATTCTCTACCCTTGATGTTGCATGGGGTTATTGGCAGATCGAAATGGACCCGCAATCTATTCAAAAAACTGCATTCGTCACAAACGATGGTCATTATGAGTTTTTAGTAATGCCATTTGGTTTAAAAAATGCTGCTTCAACGTTTCAAAGGATAATCCAACATATTCTAGGTGAATTATTATGGAAAGGAACTTGCTCTTTCCAAGATGACATATTGGTGTACACGAAACCATGGCAAGAGCACATAGAGCTTCTTAGTAAAGTTTTTGACAAATTAAGACGTACAACATGAAATTAAAATTATCGAAATGTATTTTTGGAAGAACTGAAGTAAAATACCTCGGACATATCATCAGTCACAATCAATTAAAACCTGATCCAGGAAAAGTAAAATCTATTCAAGACTTTCCAAGACCTGATACTGTAAAGAAAGTTCGTCAGTTCATGGGATTGGCAAATTATTACAGAAAATTTGTGAAGGACTTTTCTAAAATTTCATTCCCCTTGGTTCGACTCACTCGGAAGAATCAGCCCTTCATCTGGAATGAGGAAGTAGAGGAGTCGTTCGCTAAACTTAAAATGGCACTATCTACAAAACCTGTCCTTGCTATTTACAACCCGGACTACCCCTCAAAGGTTTATACAGATGCCTCCAAATATGGAATTGGAGCAATCCTAACACAAATTGGTCCAGACAATGAGGAACATGTAATTGCTTATTACTCCAAAACACTGCAACCACACCAAGAGAATTATTCTGCTTATGAGATGGAATGCCTAGCCGTAATACAAGCAACTGATCACTTTCATGTATACATAGAAAACCAACCATTTGAAATCATCACTGATCATGCGGCGCTCCAATGGCTTTTCACCATGAAGAAACCGAAACCTAAGTATTTTAGATGGATTCTTAGTTTATCCTCGAAATCATGTAACATCGTTCATCGTTCTGGAAAGCAACAAACTCATGTTGACGCCTTATCAAGACTCCCAGTTGTTAACATTGCAACTCAAGAACTTCAAGAACACCAACAAAATTCAGATTTGAGTTTCTTGAAAAATTCCCACACTCACGACGGTGTGGTAATGATCAAACAAAAAGGAGTTTTTAAAGCAGTTGTCCCAAACTCGCTTACCAAAAAAATATTGGAAGAATATCACGATTCATTGAGTCACCCATCAATAACCAAAACATGCAAACTTATAACTCAATGTTATTGGTGGAAAGGAATAACAACTGATATCAAGAATTATGTTCGATCTTGTCAACTAGTGAAGGTCAGACATGAACCAACTTTAGGAGAAATGATCACTCCAACGTCAAATATCCAACCATTACAAATGATCGGTTGTGACACTATTGTACTGGGAACAGCAGCAGCTAACACAAAGCATAAATTCATTCAAGTTTTTGTTGATCACGCAACTCGTTATCTATGGGCATATCCCACAATAACAAACACTGCTCAAGCTGTCACTCAATGTCTTGATAAGATAATCAAATCTGTTAATTCGATCAATACTATCTTAACAGATAATGGCAAAAACTTTATATCAAAAGAGTTCAACAAATTTCTTTCTTTACAAGGAATTAAACACACATATACTTCGCCTTATCATCCTCAGTGCAATGGCATTTGTGAGAAATTAAATGATACGATAATGACAAAACTGAGAATAGCTGTTCTAGAGAAACCTAGATGTAAATGGAGCACATTGTTACCGCAAGTTGCCAAAAATTATAATTCCACACCACATGACGTGACTGGTTTTTCACCGCTTTTTTTAATGTATGGAATCGGTAATGTACCCGAATTTGCCGACCAAACTCCAATTACAATTGAAGAAGCCAGGAAGAAAGCTAGCCTGCGGACAGAACAAATTAGAAGTAGGTGGAAGATTAAACACGATAGCCATCACCCCAAGTATGTCTTTAAAGAAGGAGACTTAGTCATAAGAAAAATTGCCTTCAACGACCCTCGTCTCATCAAGACATCACCAAAATATGAAGGACCATTTGTCATTCAAAAAAATATATCTGATGTAACCTACGATATCTCTCTGAAGGACCAAAAGCAAGCAAGACGCGTTCACATATCTCAACTTCGACCATTTATTACCCGAGAATAAATGCTTCAAGAAGGGGAATATGAGACGTTACAAAAAACAATTTTCAATTGTACATAAATTCCTTTAAAATGTTACTTTAATTTTTCATGTTTATTTTCAATTTCTTTTTATCATTCATTAAAAGTCAATGATGTACATGCAAAATTAGTAAAAACTCAATAAAAACGATATGTAAAAATGGATATAAACAAATGGCTTGTAAAAGAAAGCGGCAATAAAATGAGTTCAGGAAAAATATCTATTTCATTAACAAACATTTCACTTTTAAAATAATAAACTTTAAAATTAAGGTTTTACAAAACTAAAATTAGTGTTTTAAAAATAAAAACGTGGCAATATACATAAATCGGGAATAAACTTGAGGTTAAAATTCCTTATGCGTCATCCATGCTATTACAAAAAGCTATGTACTGCGGGGGTAGTTCAATTTTTCTATTGAGACTCGGAATTTTTTTGGAAACCAAAGCCTTCCGAGTCTCAATAGAAAAATTGAACTACCCCTGCAGTACATAGCTTTATGTAATAGCATGGATCCCGCATAAGGAATTTTAACCCCAAGTGTATTCCCGATTTATGCATATATCTTATTTTATCTCTTAGCTTAACATAGTCACGACCGTCTTTCCTCATCGGCCGCCTCTGTCACGGATGCGCGCGCACAGCAAGGTCACGTGCTCGCCGGCAGCCAACGGGCGCGCGCCGCCGGCAGGGGGGAGGGGGGGGGGAAATTACGTCATAGATTATAAACACAAGGTAATAAGGCCAAATAAAAAAATAGTGTGTGATAAGGCACAATTTGGATTATATTTAATACAGTTATCAGCGTCATGCACAATTCTGTCACGTTAACGCACGTGTCAAGTTACGGTAAGTAGAAATTTAAAAATTAAAAAAAGATGCCGAAACCCAGGATCGAACCAGGGACCTTTAGATATTCAGTCTAACGCTCTCCTAACTGAGCTATTTCGGCTTATTTTATTTATTTCTATAGAAGCATCTATCTTTATAATTATGTATATTTTTAAAAAGTCAATTCGCTCGCGCTTCTAGCGGTGAAAATGAGGGGTAATACCAGCTGACCTAATGTACATGTAAAGTTTGGAGCGGGACGTTTCACAAGAGTGACATCCACGGCTCCAATTTATAATTGTAACAAATAGTATTTGAATAAAAACATTCAATCGGGTAAAACACAGGCGTTGCCCGGGTCATTCGGCTAGTAGATTATAAAAACAAGATAATAAGACCAAATCCAAGGATGAGTCACAATTTGGATTATAGATTATAAACACAAGGTAATAAGGCCAAATCTAAGGATAAGGTACAATTTGGATTATAGATTATAAACACAAGGTATTAAGACCAAATCCAAGGATAAGTAACAATTTGGATTATTAAAATATAAAAGTATCAAAGTCATAATCAATTCTGTCACCATTTGCTTTTGTGAATGGAATAAATACCCAAATATGGCCATTTCTTATAACCATCGGTGGTTCAGTGGTAGAATGCTCGCCTGCCACGCGGGCGGCCCGGGTTCGATTGCCGGTCGATGCATTTATTTTTTTTTATAAAATTTTTAAAACTCATTTATATTATTAAAATATACAAATATCAGAGTCATCAATTATGTCATCGTTTGCTTTTGTGAATGGAATGCTTTTACGTAATATACGTAAAAAAAACAATGGTTGCCTGTAAAGTCGGTTTTACGGGCGAAGATTTTACGTGACAACGGTAGAATATTTATTGATATGAATATAATTAAATTGCACAATAGGAACAAGGAATTGAATGAAAATAAGAATTGCACAAATTTTAACTATAGAAATATTACGCTTATTCAGTGATTGTCTACAGGTGTTGCAAGACTTTGTATAATCCTCCTTGCGTAGCTGCCGATTTTCCTTAACGTACCAATCCGAGATTACCTTGAGTTGTAGTGCAGTGATGGTTTTAAGGTCATTCTTGAACCACAATCTGTCACAAACCGAGCAAGCATGGCCAAAATCGTTGTCCAGGAAAGTAGATTGAAATCTCCGTATTGACGATGACCATTTGGTATACCAGGTGGATTGTTCCAGTTGTATTGCTGTTTGGCTTGAAGAAGTAGTCGGTTGTACATCAGTCCGAGAAGATGCTGCTCTACGTTGTCGGAATGCACGTTGCCGTTGAGCGTTAGTTAGGGGAACGCTCGTTCTCTCCGCCACGACAGGAACGCTTGTTCTCTCCACCACAGAACAAGACGTTGAAGCAGGTGACTCTGACGTACCGCTGGTGAGGGCTATGTTAGCAGATTTACGTAGCTTGAACCTGCGTTGCCTCTCCGCAGCCGCTTTTGCAAAGGCTCTTACTTGTTCAGGAGTTCTGGTCAATGCTTTTCGTAGTCTGTACTCACGTTGTCGCTGAGCATTCGTTCTGGCGGTAGAGGTGGTGTGTGGAACAACGAAAGGTACTGCAGACGTTGACGGCACGATATCCTCCGTCTCCATTGAAGTACTGGAAGTTGAAGGCACCGTTTCCATTGTTTTGAGAGTGGTTATTCCTGTTGAACATTTGAAATTGAATGAAGCCAGTTCATTTTTAGTATGCAGGAACAAAATTCTACCAGAAAAAAATTCATTCGAGCAGAAGATACAAAGCCAGATCATCTCTTTATAAAAATATCGCTTCCCAGACACAAAGTTTGGAGCGGGACGTTTCACAAGAATGACATCCACGGCGCCAATTTATAATTGTAGCGAATAGTATTTGAATAAAAGCATTTAATCGGGTAAAACCCGGGCGTTGCCCGGGTCATTCGGCTAGTCTTATTTAGAATCACTATTATCTTAATCAAACGACTCCTAATCATCACTACTGTGGCAATATATTGTCACGTAGAAAATTAGAAAAGACAAACTTCAGGATGACCCAGCAATTATTTTTTTTTTGAAAACACAAATTAAAATTGATAAAATACAAAAGAGCAATGAGTAAAGTTCACGAAGAGTAATAAAATATATAAAATTGAAATTAATCATCTGTACGTAAAATATAATAAATACTATGCTACAACATAATGAACTTAACAATATCAAATAAAATTAATTAAGGCTCTACATCCTGTTTCATTTTAAATATCCTTGTCAAAAATCACTCCTGTTTTCAAAATTATTCAGATTCATCATATTATTTCTTCATATACCTTACCTTCAAGTGGTTAAAAAATCAAAGGGACTCTGGCATATTAATAAGTGCAAAGTCATACTGCTTTTCACATGTGTAGACTTTAGGTTCACTTATAGTAATTAACTACCCACCATGATTATTATGGCCTTTTCCACGTGTACTAGGGATAATAAAAAATAATATTATTTTTGTATGTCATTGACAATGTGTATCCATATCAATGTATTGCCAATGTGTTATGTCATATGTAAAATTGATTAGAAATAAGATACCAATTTGCTTTATCACGATGATAGTGTTGTTTTTCATATATTTTTGAAATAAATTACTAGTAGGTATATTTAATGAAAGAGATATACGAGATATTTATTCATTATCATTAGATATCATCGTTTTTAAGAAGGTTCGGTAAAAGATGGATACAGAACATTATCCTTTATCATCATTATTATTAATCATCATAATTATTTTAAAGGATTAATGATACGTGGAGTAATACCTCTTTGATACGGTTTTCAGGAATATTTCCCATACATTCGACTTTTAATTGGCCCAGCGCAAACTATAAATATATCACTATAAATATATGCTTACATTAACTATGCGGACATTACTAATATTCTTACATAATACAATTTCTAACTTCACTGACTTTTCTGATAATTTCAAATGAAAATTATCATACATTTGATCAGCGGTAGGTATATCTGAAATTAGGTTATATCATTTTAAAATTTATCGATCCTTCCCTATAAATATAAGTGCCAACCTATTGAGATGGAAAATATTGAAAACCTATTTGCCTCTTTTTCGAAATATTAATTATATATAAAATTTCATAGCTCGACATATAAGGAGAACCTATCAGTAGGTGAGAACCTTTCTGAGCAGGAATCATACAGCTTGGTAAATCCATTATCTGCGGGTCAACGAGACTTCTCTGAATCCATAGGTGGTGCGCTTTGAGGCAGGATATGGGAAGGTGTGATAACTCAGCCTTAGTGAAATATCTTCGTCTTGCTCCTAAGAATCAGTTGCGACGATGATTAGCCCAGAGGATGAAGCAATAAAGATCCATAATGGGGATCCACTGCGAAGCCAAATCAATAAAAAGATGCGCTTGCCGCCGCGCTGAGTCTATTGCCCGGACGCGCCCACTAGGTGGTGATGCGGGTAATGGGAGTTATTGAGCTCCGCAGGACGATGGTGTTGGCTATATGTTCCGACTAATAGCTGGCGTATTGTTGCTGGTCCCGAACGTCCGAGAGCGCAGCACACGTTAAGCGTTCTTGGGCTGGGGCAAACCGGAGAAGTCACCGATAGTCGTCTATAGTCAGTTCTCGGGATCCATAAGGTATAGAGGCAGCAGGCAGTGTTCTAGCATGGATGGCGAAGAGATATAAGGTTGGCGTGATACATAAGCCGGTGGTACAGTTGCTTACGCATAAGGCAGCCAGCCTCCCACGGGCTTGGCAGTCACCTTCTCCTCGGAGAAAGCCAGTCGTCAGGAATCGGTGATTTCAACCTGAGGACCATCCAAAAATAAACATTGCCAGACCCGCTCAAAGAACCTTTCATTCCTTTTAGGCAGTCGAGCCCTGATTTAAACATTTTTGATCCGGATGGTAGCATTTGATTCTGCGAGAACAGCAACTCATCCGCAGAAGGAAGACTGAAATCCAAGCTTCTCCAATCCAGCCATAGGGTTATCCTTTTTAGTATGTCAAAAGCGGACCTTAGTTCGAGAAAGGTGACAAAAATTCTATGTCTTGTCAACTAGACACTCGGGCATTGATCCAGGAGGCAGACAGTCCTGAGAAGGCGTACGTCTGATGCTTGAACACAAGGTCTGCAAGGTCACGAAAAAAACAGTTCTTGAGCACGTCGCTGAAGAACCTGTAATCTGTTCTTAGGAGAATGATTGGCCGAAACGTTTGCATGTCCTGATCACCAAGAGAATTTGGCAGCAGATTCATTTTTCTGCGCTTCTATGTGGGCAAGGCCATGCGGAGATGAGAGGAATCGATGACTTGGCAATAATATTATGTGGAGATATATTCAAAGGGTTTAACAAATTGTAAGGGTAATTCATCCCAACCCGAGGTAAGACCTTTTGGCAGGTAGTGGATAGCTACCTCAATCTGGCCGTTTCTATACTAGTCTACTACTACTACAACTGCCTACTAATCCAGTTGTCGGCGTGTTAGAGTTGGTTGTGTTGATCTCTACCGAGGTTACTTCTTTAAAGAAGACGGCCTTAGCTACAGCCGAATAAGTCCCCTGGGAAAACGAAAATGAAAGCGCTTAAAAAAGAAACGCCTCAGTTATCCTACGGGGAAAGTTCTGTCATAGTCTTTGTTTTAGATTAAATGAGATCGAAGTCTGACTTGTACGCGGAATGTGCGAGGTCTGATAAGGTAGGATAGACGGAACGGGCAGTATTCAGAAAGTGGCTTGCTCTCACGATATATTCACCGCAGGACTCTGCGACCGAGGCTCGAATGACCCTATCTCTTTCACCATATCCCGGTCCATCGTTTCTGTTGTGTATTTACATACTTGGGATATTTGCAGAAATGCAAATATCCTCTTTGCATACTCGATTCTGACGGAATGTATAAAAGCGCTACAAGTTGTCAGCAGCTAGTTAGTTAAGTAAGTCAGTCAGTCCGTATTGTAGTAGTTTGCGTACTAATAAATGCTAAGAGATTGTAGTTGCCTGGTACTGAGTAACCCACGTAGAGGCCTCCACAACAAGTTGGCGACGAAGATCATTGGAGCAACTACGGGAGCGACTACAGGACTCTACAGGATCGACTACGAGAATCGCTGAGAGAACTGGGGAAGCTCCGGCAAATTACGAGGTGCTTGAAGTGCACAGCTGAAGAGCACTAAAAAGGCCAAAAAGAAAACGGACATCGATCGACTGACATACCTTGGGGTATTTAAATTAACCGCCTTAGTGGCTAGAGAAAGATGGCGATTAGTCAAACGGTGCCTTTCAGAATCTACGATCCAAAAGAAGACGACTTTGAAATCTTTATACAAAGATTCAATGCTGCATGCACTGCAAATGAAACTAGTGAACACAAGAAAGTTGTGATTTTGCTGTCTCTATTGGACTCTGGACTACTGAAACTAGGTAACGATTTATTCTTTCCAGAAAAAAATGGAAGCACAAACTTATGAGCTAATCGTTAAAAAAATTAGGCAACATTTAGAGCCTAAGAAGAAGATAATACCTCAAAGGTGCTTGTTCTTGAAACGAACACAGAGGGAAAACGAATCTGTTTCCGAGTATCTGAGAGAATTGAAGCACCTGGCCTCTAATTGTTCTTTTGGGGAGATGCTTGAAATGATGCTACGAGACAGATTTGTAGCGGGCTTAACATCTGAATCCCTTCAAAAGAGGCTTTTGCAAGAGGATGATGAAGTAAAATTGGAAAGGGTATTTGCCCTGGCAGTCTCATACGAATTGGCAGAGAAAGATGCCAAAGAGCTGCATGAAAAAGAAGTAGCGAGAGTAACCTCACATATTGAGAGGATCAGAAAATCGAAGTACTCTCCTACGAAGGAAAACTTCGCATCTGCGACCAAAGAAAGGACTTGCTACCGGTGCGGCATGAAAAATTCGCACCTAGCGCCAGCATGTCCGCAAAAGTTTAAAACTTGCTATAAGTGCAGGAAAATTGGTCACTTAAGTAATGTATGCAAGGCCAAAGGAAATGCACAGAAAAGTGGCTATGTGCAACAGCAGAATATCTTTTCCCTCAAAAGTGGAACTGAAGTTAAAATTGCCCTTACAGTGGACGGCCAGATATTAAATGGCATTGTGGATACTGGAAGCCCTGTAACTTTGATGCCGAAGAGCATTTTTGAGAAGCTGTGGAGGGCGAAACCATTGATTCCAACAGCAATAAATCTGAAATCCTTTTGCAATAATCCTATAAAGGTTGTAGGAGAAAGAAAAGTTTTTGTTAAGGAAGCCAATATGTCCCTTAGATTGATAGTGGTGGATGAAAGTATCCCAGAAATTTTGCTAGGAAGGGAATGGCTGAAATTTTTGAATATAAATTACAGTAAATTATTAAATGTAAATAAAATTTCGGAATCTTGCATAGACTCATTAATTGGAAGTTATGCAAATCTGTTTAAAGATGAACTGGGCTGCTTAAAATATGTCAAATTGGACATAAATATTAAAAAGGAGGAAGCGCCAGTGTTTTGCAAAGCACGGAGTTTGCCCTATTCTTTAAAAAAGAAAGTGGAGGATGAACTGGAGTGTATGGTTGAAAGAGGAATTTTGGAACCTATTGTTCACGCTAGTTGGGCAGCGCCAATTGTGCCAGTTGTAAAGAAGGACGGCAGTATTAGGATTTGTGGAGACTTTAGAAGTACCGCAAACAAGGCAATAATATTGGATAAATATCCATTGCCCACTATAGATGAAATATTTTCAAGGTTATCTGGCAGCACGATTTTCTCAACTCTGGACCTATCAATGGCTTATCTGCAAGTAGAACTGACAGATGAAGCAAAAAGAGTAGTAAATATCAATACTACCAAGGGGTTATTTGCTTATCGGAGACTTCCGTATGGTGTGGCTGTGGCACCTAATAAATTCCAGAGGTTGATGGACAATGTATTTGCCGATATACCGGGAGTAGCGTGTTATATAGATGATATTTTAGTATCTGGTAAAGATGCAAAGGACCACAAGTCCAAATTGGAGCTAGTATTCAAAATATTGGAGGAGAAAGGCCTAAAATTAAATAAGGCAAAATGCAAATTCGCTGTGGATTCAGTGGAATATTTAGGCTTTCGTATCGATAAGGACGGATTGCATCCAATGTTGAATAAAATACAAGCGGTATCTAATGCTCCTGAGCCTAAGAACATTGGCCAGTTACGTTCTTTTATAGGCATGCTAATGTATTATGCCAGATTCATCAAGGATACATCGTCTATTTTATCCCCGTTATACCAACTGCTGAAGAAAAATTGCCCTTGGAAATGGACGAATAAACATCGGGTTTTGTTTAATAAATGTAAATCATTATTGACCGATGATTCAGTGTTGGCACATTACGACCCAGCTAAGGAACTTGTTTTGGCTTGCGATGCCTCGAGCTATGGACTTGGCGTGGTACTTAGTCACAGATACAAGAAGCAGTAAAGTCCAATAGCTTTTGCGTCACGAACTCTAACTGAGGCGGAGAAACATTATTCGCAGTTAGAGAAGGAGGCTTTGAGCATTGTCTACGGATGTGAAAAGTTCAGGCAATACCTTTTGGGACGCTCGTTTGTGTTGGTGACTGATAACAGACCACTCATGCACCTGTTTTCACCACACAAACCAATTCCGTTATGTGCAGCGTCTAGGATAAAGAGATGGTCATTAAAGCTGGGCGCTTTCCATTACTCGGTGGAGTTTAGAAAGACGGAGGACCACGGAAATGCCGATGCGTTATCACGTTTGCCGTTAAAAGCAAATGAGGGGGGATCTTATGATGATGATCAGATATTGCTCTTAAGAAAAATGAATGAGGTTCCCTTTTCATTCCAGGATGTGGCATTCGAGACTAAAAGAGACAATACTCTTGCAATAGTTCTGAGAAACGTCCGGGAGGACACTTGGCAATCACCAAAATTCACGAAAGAAAATCCTTTGTCTCCTTACTACAAGGTTAGGAATGAATTAAGTGTGGATTTTGGATGCCTTCAGTGGAAAAAGCGAATAGTGATTCCTCCAAAATTAAGATCTCAAATTCTCATAGATCTACATGAGATGCATTTTGGAATGGTGAAAATGATGATAATAGCCAGGAGGTATTTTTGGTGGCCAGGAATAGATAGGAGCATAGAAGATATGGCTCGGCAGTGCACCATCTGTCAAGAAACTGCAGACATGCCTTCTTCCATGATTACAGAATGGACTTGGCCAGAGAAACCATGGCATCGCCTACATCTGGATTTGGCAGGCCCTTTTATGGGTAAAATGTTTCTGGTCATTGTGGATGCTTATACCAAATGGTTGGAGATATTTATCCTCAGGGATATAACCAGTAAAACCATTGTGGATTGTCTAAGGCAAGTGTTTGCCAGATTTGGACTGCCGGAATTCCTAGTGACAGACAATGGAAGACAGTTTGTCTCGAGAGAAATGGAGGAATTCACCAGAATGAATAGAATTCGGCACACAAAAACCAGTCCATATAATCCAAGTACCAATGGGTTAGCTGAGCGGTATGTGCGCGAATTCAAAACATCGTTAAAAAAGAACAACGAAAAGGATGACTTGGAAACAAACCTACAAAGATTTTTGTTTGCCCATAGAGCATTTCCACAGTCAGTCCTAAAGGAATCTCCAGCTGAATTATTGATGAATAGACGTTTAAAGTCTAGATTTTCAAATTTAATGCCTAAAATGGACATGAAGGGAGAGGGGTTTCCTGATGCTCTGAGAAAACAGGAGCATTTTAAAATTGGTTCCGATGTTTTTTTCAGAAACTATGCAGCCGGACCAAAGTAGAAAATTGGAACCATCCTAAAACTCCTTAGTTGCCGCCATTACTTAATAGGGTATGAAGGCCAATCCCTAAAGAGGCACATCAATCAGCTGCGACCTGTCAAGGGAAATTCAGAGGCTACTGTAGAGAAAGAGCCAAGCTTAGTGCTGCCGAGTACATCCGGACAAGAGCTGCGAAGAGAATCGCATTGCGAGAGAGAACCCTCTCACGGTGGCCTGGAGATCCCGGAAGAAGAGGTCACCACAAATGAATTGGAGCCGCAGTCAACCAGGCAGGAGTTGACATCAGTTGGAGAACACCAGGAGCCTATGGCTGCTACTTCTGGAGAAAGAATCCCAAGCCGGAGCCCCAGAACCCAGAGATCCAGGAGACCACCAGACCGTCTCCATTATTATTAGGAGGGGAGGGTGTTGTGTATTTACATACTTGGGATATTTGCAGAAATGCAAATATCCTCTTTGCATACTCGATTCTGACGGAATGTATAAAAGCGCTACAAGTTGTCAGCAGCTAGTTAGTTAAGTGAGTCAGTCAGTCCGTATTGTAGTAGCTTGCGTACTAATAAATGCTAAGAGATTGTAGTTGCCTGGTACTGAGTAACCCACGCAGAGGCCTCCACAACAGTTTCCATAACACACATCGATTATGAAATATTTTCTAGTTCCTCCATGATTTTATCAATACACCGTTATAATATATTGACGAAAATATCTGGTCGTAGCAACTTTCCAAGTCAAAAGTGCCATGTATGAACTGAGTTTCCAGTTTGGATCAAAACGGCCCGGTGGTCCGTATAGGCCTATCAATCGTTTAGTGTTGGGTGAGGCAGTTGCAGAAGCTTGATGAGAATATGATTCTGTCTAAGAGACTGCGTCACCCGGTTTCAGATGATGGCGGTCCCTCATGTGAACAAGCGCAGCATCAAAGAAGATGGAAGCAACGACAATGTCGGCTTTGTCCATTGTATCCGCGAGGGCTTCTTCCGAACCCCATGCCAGGTCATTAGGCGGTTCATTGGAGATGTTAAAGTGGCCGACTGACTACGCACTTTCTTAACTCACCATAGCTGCGATGCTCTGCTGCTCGCGGCAAAACCGGCGCTGTAACCATGGGAAAGATCTCTTACATTGTCCAGGAACATACCATTCCTTTTTTTTAAAGAAATTTAGGGTGCATAGAACAAGTTTCGGCACGTTGCATCTCCAGATACAGGGTGCTACTTGCCCATGAGCGTGCTATTTAGTGTGTGAATAATTCATTTTGCTCTCTCAAAGGCCATCAACTTCAACAGGCCTTTGAGTTACAACTATATCACTAAAACTCCCCAAAAATAACACAAATAAATCTTTCAGTTTATTTTCCTTGAAAATAAAGGTTAAAACTTTCAATATAAAACAGTATCAATAATTCTTTATTATAAACTACTAGCGGACGTATCCGGCTTCGCCCGGGTTTTACCCGAGTAAAGGTTTGTCTAACGAACATTTGTTAAAACATTTCTCTATAAAAAATATAGATAATTTTTTATAATTTGAAACTCGTAAATTTGAATCTCTCGATAAAGTGAACATTTTTTTCCCGGTCCCTTGAAAATTACTCGATAAGTTGAATAAAATCAATATTAATTGGTTCCCTCGGTAATTGGAATTTAAAGGAATAGTATCTTGCCTTGAAATTGTATCATTATTCTTGTCTCAAATAAATTGCCGTGTCATCCTGAATTTTGTCTTTCCTAATTTTCTACATTACAAAATCATCGTTTTATCTAGTGAACATTTTTTCCCGGTCCCTTGAAAAATCCTCGATAACTAACTTTGACTTGTGCACAATTAATAGGTAGAAAATCTTACTTTTGATAAATAATCTTTAAGATAATAAACTTAGTGATAATAAAACTTATAGATAAAAAAACTTGTTATCATCGTCGCAACGGGAGCGCTGCTTGTGATTTAAATATACAAATCTGCAAATAACTCTAAGGATATTCAAGATATTCAAGAAATTATTTTTCAGAAACCTTCTCAGTACTATACTAAATAACTTCCCAAAGTTTCATGTCGTTCCAATGAGTGGTTTGGTCAGGCATAAAGGACAGACACACACACATACATTCATTTTTCTATATATATAGATAGATATGCAAAACCTTCAAGCTAAAACTATATCACTAAATTTATCCTAAAACATAAAGGTATATATAATTTTAAAGCTAAAAATGTAAAATCAAAATTCTAATGTGGCTTTGTGTGAAGTAACAATTAACCTTAGTCAAAATGATTTTAATCAAATACAGAACAAATATATGTTAAATCAATATTTATAAATTTATAATAAAGTTTTAAACTAGCAATAAACGTTCCGCTGAAGCTCTAAATCAAGGAAGGCATCTCTTCATACTATGAACTTGGTTATGAAAATATGGTAAACATATTTATATGACATATTCACATATATAGATCTTTGTGTCTGAATGACTGTTGTTATTAGGGTTTTCTATAATATTGAAATCACCCCTTTACCATTAAAAAGTTGAAGAGAATCACTTATTCATGAAATTAGAATATATTACTTTTGGAATTGTTAATACTTTATAATAAACGTATATTTTGCCTATATTATTTCTATCAATTTCTTGAAATCCTAATTTCTTTCAAGACTAAAAGTAAAACCTATAATAGAGGTCCACCTCGATAAATTTATTGTTATTTTATAATTATTATCTATAACCATTTCTTTTTTCTTCAAACTATAACTACATCATTAATTTTCTTTGATCTCAAAATGGATATGCTTAAAAATAAGAAAATTTGAATATTTCTGGATAGAAATACCAAAAAGGAAACCCACTATTTTTATATTTGGAGAAGAAAGACCTAATTTAATACAAATATTATAAATAAACTAGTATATGGATATAGTATCTGGATATAGCATAATATTCATATCATTTTTGAATAATGTTAAAAACTTTCTGATATATATTCACAATATTACAATAGCAATAAATACATTAACGGCCATTCAACTAGGTTTAAATTGAAGGTAACCCTATACTATTTCTACCTTTGACAGAATAATTTATTGGGCTTTCTGTCGAAATTTAAAAAAAGGTATCGCTTCACATTCCTCCATCCTGTTCTGATAAATAAGAAGGAATGTCGTTAAAAATATATTCTTTTCCAAAAGATTCGCTGTTTCAACTTCTATTGACTCAAGGTATGGATTATGTAGACGTATTAATAATAATGATAGTGATGTAATAACTCCAAACTTATACATATTAAAACTAGCAGAATTCGTGAAGAGAGGCTTGTACCTTTAGAATAAAGAGAGAGAGCGAAATAATTCATCCATTTATATCTTAAATATATTAATATTCCAGGTAAATATGTAAATATATAAATAAAACAACATATTTTATTATACCCTAAATGGTCATATGATAATTTATTTATATTCATTCTTTCTGCTTTGTTTAAAATATCTATTTGTGATTATGTAAATTTATAATGTATATATAAGCAATGAAAATTTTAATAGCGTTTCTTAATTGATTGCATTTATGTGAATGGTTCGTTCTGCGGCTTATTTCCCTTTATTCACGTCAATTTATTCAGTGAGATCTATTGAAATCTTTCTTCATTTGAATCATAAGAATTATGTGTTTCTTGAGTCTTAAGCTAAGAATCATCAAAAGGCAGCATCTCGAATAGCCTAGAACAGCCATTTAGAATGATTGAGCCACTGTTTGCATTTTCCAATTGAGAATATATTTCACAAAGAAATAGAAGAACCATCCCATTTCTCTCGCGGGGCATACATGGTACATAGAGACAGAATTTAAGAATCTTTAAAAGGAAGCATCTCGAATAGCCAAGAACAGCTATTCAGGATGATTGAGCCACTGTTTGCATTTCCCAATTGAAAAAATATTTCACAAAGAATTAGAAGAACCTATTGGTTGAATAATAAATTTAGATCCAATATATGCCTTTTATTTATTTATAGATATTATTATGGATTGCTCACTCTTTACAAAATATATATTTATGTATATATGGTTATTCGTGAAACAGTCGTGGGTTATATGATAGTCGTAAGTATGAACAGAGTAGACTGAATCCAGAAGCGAAAACCATTGAGAATGACACGAACGCAAATCAAATGGAAAAGGCTGATTTCCAAACTTAGGTAAAATATTTTAACAAATTTATAGGTACTTGTATAAGCCATTGATAAACAAGAAACTTCCTGAGCTTCTTTTTCTTAAGGTGGCCATGATTCCTGGAGTGTTCATATATCTGAGTTGGAACAAATAGGCAAAGTTTTAAAATAGAATGCAGAGAAAAGTATTATATGAGGATTTGATTGCAATTACATGTTGATTTGTATAAAAATGACAAATTAAAATTGATATCATTACTGATCCTGTCTACCAATATGGTTCTTTCTATTTTCTCCCCTTCCAATTATCATTTCGATGATTTATAATTTTATTTCACACACACAGTGAAATAAGTTAGATGCCCATCACTAAAATACCTTCTGACAAAAATTCTTAATTTCACTAATTTGCCACCAAATTTCGAATAAAATCAAAGAAATCGAGAAGAGAAGGAGAATAGAAGCGATGTATTTATATTTATAAATTTATTTTCAAAGAGTGAATAATCCTTTTTTTAAAACAAGAGTATAAAGCTGTACCAGTAGACTAGGAATTTCAATGCTGATGTTGAGCTGGAAGTCTGGCCATGTATAGTTGAGATGGAGCAGTCCAAGCAGGATAGGTGTTTGCATTCTTTGTCTCATGAATGCTGAACAGCTGAAGAGAAGATAATAAACTGTCTGTGGCTCTTCTGAACAGTGAATGCAGGTAGGGTCTGTTTCCGGATGTACAATTGCGATGTCTGGTAGTACATGGCCTCGGTCCGTGAGGAAAATTGAATGTCTATTTGAGATATTTGTATTTCGCGCTTTTTAACATAGAAAAGATTAATAAAACCGATTAAACTGAAAACCTTTCTTTTCAATCTGTGAATCCGAAAAAATTTCAGAGGCAAAACTAGCTAGATGCCCATCACTAAAATATATATTCAGAGAAAATTATCAATTTCTCTAGTTTAGAACCAAATTTCGAATAAAATCAAATATAAAATAAGAAAATACACAGAGAGATGAATAGAAGCGCCTGTAATTGTATTTTTATAAATTTTCATTTTTAAAGAGTTAAGAAACATTTTTTTTTAAACTAGAGCATTCACGAGTGCAATGTCTTCCAGTACTTAGCCATGATCCGTGAGGAAAATTGTGTTTTTTAAGATATTTGTATTTATATTCGCGATTTTGAACATAGAAAAAATTATTAAAACAGGTTACTTCAAAACCTCACTATTCAATTTGTAAATTCGAAATTATTCCAGCCGCGCAAAACAAACTATATACCCATCACTAAAATATATCCTGGCAAAAATTCTCAATTTCCCTAGTTTTCACCGATTTTCGAATAAAATTAAATTCATTATAATACACACAGAGAGAGAGGAAGCGCCTGCAATAATCATTATATTTTATTTTTCATTTTCGAAGCTATTATATAAATAATATAAATAAAATTTTAAACCTTTCAACAAGCTACGATCATATCACTAAAATTTATTCAGACGAAAAAATTTCAAATTGCCTAGTTGTTTCTATTTTTTAAATAAAATAAATTATATTTTTAAAGGGGGGAACTCTATCTAGGAATGTATAAAAAAATAATAATTTGATTCATTATAAATGAATTATGATTGAATATGTATGCTTTGATTTCAATTCATATTGTTATACACTTGTCTAAAACAAAAATAAAATTAAAAATAATAGACTAATATTAAGCCTAAATAGAATTGACATATATAACGTTTAACATACCAAATGTTTAACATACCAATATTTGGCAGAAAAAAAATATATATGACACCGGATTTTCTACTATCCTTTTGAGAACACCCCTGCCAAATATACATACTTAACCTCTATAGAACTTGTGTTTTGACTTGCTGAAAACGACTTTTAGGTCTAGAAACCCGAAAAGGCTAGAGGGTCTCTTGAAAGTCACATTAAGGACTGTTATTATCATCTTGATAAAAATATTCTAGGATGAAACTTCATTTTCTTGAAATATCGATGAAGGACTATTTCTAAATAATATTAGAGGTTTATTATATCAATAGGATAACAAAGCATATATCATCACTGGTACAATATTTTGAAAGGTTTAGAAGAACTGCAAAAACTCAATAGAAATAAACAAACAGCTATAGCAAGACTAAGAAGTGGCCATATAAAAACCTTAAAATTTCAAAATGAACAAAAAACACCTTCAATAACTGCTTGTAATTAGGGCACGATTAAAAATGTATAGCACTAATCCATTCTAGTAAGCTGATATCCCAGGAAGATGGTGTTCTGCCCTCCAGAAAGCTGTATAATATCTCCCATCAAGGGTTTAGCCTAAACTAAGTTTATATAAACTAAAGGTATAGCATTAATTACAAATAATATCAAAAAAGGGAAACGAATCACACCTAAAAAATATATTTTATAAAAGGTTGCCTTCATTAGGAAAATTGAACTTAATATTTACGTTAGGATTAAGGTAAAAATAGCAGGCTTCGTTCGGAAAATAAGTTTTTTTTTTTAATTTAAGTTCACAAATCTCCAGCTTTCAGCCACGAAATCCCTTCTACAGGAGAGAGCATGCTACAATAAATCGCCAATAAAACAAAAGGTCAAATATTATCAAATATAGAGGATACATTTATTTGAATGCCAATGTACATTAGTAATCACAATTTTATTCAAGCTATAACAACATCATCAATATACATAAGTTTATGAACTTATATTTCAATAAAAGTATATATAAATTATATTTTTCCTAAAGGCGCGTTCCTGCTTTCATATCAATAAATATTTTCTTGATAACCTATTTTCTTATTTATATTTTTTTATTTGACCCATTTTGTTGTATATTGTAGGTAATGTATGTGGCCTTACGCTAACCTAATGCAAGGGTTAATTATTCTATTGTCAAATTTCAAATATTTCTATGAAGAACACCGGGGCCATCACACTATACTTAAGCGAAAGCGAGCTCAGATAAAACCTCACTACGCATGCGCTGCCGGGTAGCCATAGCCAGGACTTTAGGCGCGCGCCGTGGGAAAAAGTGTTCCAACGGTCGTAATTTCCTTTTTCTCTCTCACATTTTAATAAATGTTAATTATATAATTAGCGGACACAACAGTGCACGTATAAGCATCACAAAGCTTTTTTTAAGGAAGCAATACATCAAGGTAGGATTGTAAATATAGAAATTGCCATTTTTGCATGATTCATCATTTTGCATGATTCATCAACCTTCAATATGTTTAGTGTCCTGTCATTTCTGAATTCTACATTGGGTAGATCCTACATCATGCCTTTCCTATGAGTATCATGGAGGACTCTGGTTAAGAGCTTAGTGAGCAGATCAGCAGTGTTCCTCCCAATGGGGACATATTGCACTGATACAGTACTGTTCTGAATTATTTCACGGATGAAATAGTACTTGATGGCAATGTACCTCGATCTGTCCACATTGTTTCCTAGCGTGTGTGAATTTAGCTTGGCTATCACACCAAAAGAGTCTGTGATCAAAATGTCTAAATTTCAATTATTTTATTAGGTCTCTCCTCTATACATTGTGATTTCTCAAATATTACACTTATCCTTCTATTGCTGCAAGCCATCGTGTAGCTTCTGGACTTTCTATGACTTCTTGATAAGTAGACAGGTAGTTCTCAGTCTTCTTTAAATCTTATATTCCACCACAATCCATTTTTGAGCTTATGACAGCCTCATCACCTTCCTTTGTATGATATCTGAGTGTTATTGGGTGGTTCTGTGCTCTAGGAACTACTTCTCCTTAGTGATGATTACTTTGTTCTAATTGTGGGTCATCATCAATTTTATTAGTTCCACTGTCTCCTGTTTCAGACTGGTAACGAGGATCTTTCTCATGACATTAGATATCATCAAGTTAAAAACTATATGAGGTAAGTAATCAACCTCTCTAGTTGTCAGTCTGTTGAGAACAGATTCTTCAAACACACAGTCTCTAGAATCTATCACCTGGTTCTTTTCTGGGATTGATATTCTTCATCCATGTCCACGAAGGGCATAACCAACTAGAATTCCTCTAGATGCTCTTGGTTGAAGCTTTGATTTCCTTCTTTTCCTTTATATTAAAACAAGCACTTCACATCCACATGCTCTCAGATGTTGTAAACTGGGTTTCCATCCAAACCACAATTCAAATGGAGTATTCTCCTTGTTGTGCTTGTTTACAACTCTGTTCCTCAGATATGCAGCGGTGTAGATCAATTCAGCTCATGAGGCATTTGGTAAATTGTGACTATTCATTGTGCTTCTAACTAGATCCAGAAGAGTCCTATTCATCCGCTCTGAAATGTCATTTTGTTGCGGGGTATACACTATGGTGCTTTAATGAATTATGCCATGATCGTTTTTGTGAAACATACCAAGGCTGCAAATAAAATTCTAGTCCATTTTATGGTATAAATTTTTTTAGGAGATGATTTTTTTATATCTATATTTCAATCTTCTTTTTTTTAATATTCCCGAAACATCACTTTTGTTCTTGAGAAAATAAACTCGAACATATCTGGTGGCATCATCCACAATGCATAAAAACGCGTGTCTCTCCCACCTTGGACTCTAAATGGTCCCATTAAATCACGATGAAATCCTCAGCCACTACCTCACCAAAAGCGGACCCTGCCAAAGATCAGGCAAAGGCTGCACTAACAATGGAATCTTCCACCTCCGAGCATTAAAACATACAACCTCTTTAGCCCTCTTCACAAAATGTTTAAGATACTAGACGCTGACACCTTCCGGGGACCTCTATATAGGGATTTTTATAGGTGCGGAATTGAGTTGGCTGTTGTATCCATAACTAAAAGGGATAACGTTCTCGAGTTTATCTCGCCCGAGCAGAGCTCTGCTCTGAAAAATTCCTCGACAAGGCAATCACCCATGTCGGGGACAAGGACTCCCACCTAGGCAAGAGGCTATCCGTCTTCAGGGAGAATACGACTCTAAAATGAGGAGACACCCAGTGGGATCCGTATGATACAAATAATTTCTAATTTTGAATTTATGATTTTTTTATAGTTCATTTATATGAATTTTTAAATGTTGACAAGAAATCAATAAAACCCTATATTATATAAACGATTATTAAATCAGTTTCTATCTAAAATCCTCTAGTTCTATTATCACAATGAGGTTTAAAATACAATATAACGCGGCTTATGATTGTAAAACGACAATTGCAATTATACCGCGAATGTTTCTTTTAAACGAAAAATCGAAATTTATCCTAAATAGAAATAGCGATTATTAATCCCATCCCTGGACACTTTTATTTTTCCGTTTATCATTACTCTTCACAATTCATCCTATCATACTTCATCCTTAAAGTTAGAAATAATCGCTATTTCTCTTTAGGATAAATTTCGATTTTTCGTTTAAAAGAAACATTCGCGGTATAATTGCAATTTTCGTTTTACAATGAGGTTTATTATCTTAAAGAGATAGATTGATATATATATATATATATGTGTGTGTGCGGCGTATTGATAATGTTATATGTTGTATATAAAATTAGCTAACTCATGTGTAACTACAAAATGACGCCAATAAAAAGGATACCCGGAAGAGAAAGTGGCGGTGAGCCGGAAGGAATGTATAAACAAGAGCGATTTATAGACATTAGACATGACGGTACCTGATCGTTGTCCTTCCCCTCTGATGTCACCATTATGATATAAGCTTGGGCTCTCTGAGGCCAGAAAGGAGGTCTCCAGCACAGAGAGACCATCAGGTAGGAGATAGCTAGGTCACCATGCTGCCAGATGGACCAGAGGGTCCCAGGACTCCCCCTTAGCCTCTCCCTTCCCGGGAACAACTCCTAAACCGAGGTAACCATGTTCCTATGCGTGTGGTCTTCTTTGGTCTTCACGCTAGTGCGCCATCACCTCCGGCCTATGACTGCATGTTGGATAAGGAGCCCACTGTGACGTTGTCGGCTCCATTTTTTTTTAAAACATATATATAGGATTGTTTATTTAAGCACAAGTTATTCTATTATTCTATAATTATCAATTACTATCATGATTTAACGTTTCTTTTTATATATTTGATTGCCATATAGGCCGCATTTATGTATCCAAAATGACCTAAAAATTCGGGTTTTTGAGATAAACAGAAGATTGTAATTAAGCATGTTACATTATTATTAATCATTACACTCTTTTTTTGGAAATGTCTGCAAGTAGTTAAAAAGACAAGTTAGTGGCATTTTTGAAGATTGGTTGGATAAATTTTAAAAAGAGATGCACTCTATATTCTATCTCACTATAATGTATTCTATAAAATATATTAGGTTTAGGATATAACTGTGGCATTGATGCTTATGTGGGCGCTGTTGTGTCCGCTAATAAAATTAGTATACCCAAACAGAAAGAAAGGCATTTTCCACAGTTTAGGCGAAGAATACCAATATAGGCAGGGCTTCAGGCCATCCGAAGCGTTCGATGCAGGTTAAAATGTACCTGAAGCTCTCAGTCGATGACACCTGCTAGTAAGCGCCTGCCACGACTGCCAGGTCTTCAAGACCACTAGATACACCAGAGCGCACTTTCAACTTTTTGGCCTTCCTGACGGAAGGTGCAGACATGATCACATCAACCTGGTCGGACCTCTGCCACCAAGTGAGAGCTTCAGGTACATTTTCATCTTCGTCGACCATTTCACTAGAGTGCCTGAATATCTCCCTATACCAGACATTACCTCAAAACATTGGCGAACGCTTTCCTCTCTGTTTGTGTATCCTGTTTAGTTGTTTCGGATAAAATGGAGACAAATGAAGGAAGGCAATTGGCATCAGCGCCACAATCTCGGCACAAAAACTTCCCATCTGGTCTATGGAAAACCTCTACCTTTTCCAGGAAACTCTTTTTGAGGATCCAACCTCGGCAGGCTCTTCTACCTTGTATTGATTGGAAGATTTCAGTCGCGCAATGGCTTCTCTTATACATGGGAATCGGCATATATACGTGCTACTAGAGACATGTTCCCAGTCTACTTACCTTGGTTGATGGAGAGCCGCTGGCGATTTTCCACCAAATTCGCGGTGGCCGAGGCGCCATATTCATTGTACATAGTATAATGCATATATTTATAATTATTAAAAATAAAGAAGGCATATCCTGACCACAAAACATTGTTTTTTCATTTATAATTATCTGTTTAAAATAGTACAGACTTTTGCATGTATATATTGACAAGATGTCAATAATATTATATTAATTGTCAAATTTTCTACCCACCTAGGACCTTATACTGGCGCCACAAGTTGCTCCATACAACCGTCCATAATAAGATCTATCTCGAAGACTGATCATTTTAAAGTTCAAAATTGAAAAAAAATAAGATATATGGTAATTTCTTAGTTTAAAATATTTATGTTTTATTTATAACATATATTTGTGTTTATGTAAATTTTAAGTAGATATAAATAGAAAAATAATTAATAATGTTGTCAGTTGCTATAATACATATACGTGTGAATGTTCTCCTAGTCTATAGCTTGATTAATTCAATCAAATCGAACTAAAACTAAATATCGTCGGTTGTTTAGGGATATAATGCATTTGTGAAGTTTTCTGCTTGAACTGACCCACCTTAACCCAAAGCTATGACCAGCCTCCTAGACTCGAATCTCAGAATGAAATTTCCTGTAATACTGATTTTTCTCAGCAATCCACTCAAGGCGCGATAAAAGGTGCCTGGAAATGGTCCATTCTAGTAAGCTGATATCCCAGGAAGAAGGTGTTATGCACTCCTAGAACCTGTCTTATAACTATCTCTCAAATCAAGAGATTAGCCTAAAGAAAGCCTCAAGAAATGACATTAAACTTAGATATTATATTACATAAACAATTGAATAATTACATGGTTTGAGTAGAGTTTAAAGAAGAAAAGAAAGGAAATTACGCTAAAATAATGCTTGAATTTACAACTCTCTAGCATTCAGGCACGAAATTCCTTCTACAGGAGAAATCACCATACAATGATTCATCAATTGACAAGAATTAAAATTATAATCAAATATAGAGGGTACTTATATGTATAAAGATAATTATATTTGAATGCCCATTTGAATTAGTAATCACAATTTTATTCAAGCTATAACAACATCATGAATATATTTCTGTTTCTACCTGGCAATTACAAATTTTACATATAATTACCGACCATCTGAATTTTGCGGCTGTTAACGTTTAAAATAAAGAGAAATATAAAACCCTGATGAATCATAAGTATCCACTTGGTAATATCAAAGTTCGATATATTAAAGGGTAGCAGTATCTTGGAGAGCTTGAATAAAACCCGGGCGTGCCGGTTACGTCCGCTAGTTTAAAATAATTTAAAGTCTTTTTAAAATAATGTATATATCTCTCTGATAAAATATAAACTTGAAGAAATGAAAAATTTATCAGAGCCTATATATATAGAGTAATTTCTTCACTTCGACTTTATCTTTTTGTAAAAGATTTGTGTAATTCTGCAAATGTTTAATATATATAAGCAGTTGAAATAAATAATATTTTTAGTTATTTTAATACATTAGTGTGAAGTGGTTTCTCTTTATATGTCCAAATAAATTCATTTATTGTTACCTATAGTTGAATTTTATTATCGATTTGAAAAACATTTGATTAATGGAGAATATACCTTAAATCAATCTTCCTGGAGTAAAAAATTACAACCGGCGAAGTGTTGTCGAGCCCATGGAAGCAGACAGTCTCTCAGAATGACGTCTTGGTAGACTTGGGAGTCGATTTTGAATTTCGATCAATGAAAACGAAGCGGGGTTTTGCCTTCAGAAGTGACTCCGGCCCAGACCATGACAGATATCGGGAACTTGAGCCTCAAGTGCACCTGGCGTTTCCTGGAAGCCTTGTTTCCTGGAGGTAGAAGCTAACGGTGGTTTTGGGAGATGTGGGTTACTTCAGCAGTGAAAATCTTCTCGTCCGTCCACACAATGTCGGAAAGCCGACCTACTCGGATCATTGAGATCAACCTCTTTGCCTTGTCCAAACGATTCTTCATTGCAACTTCCTCATTAGAGGAAGTAACTGAAGGAAAAGATTTGGAGACACCAAGTAGCCCACCCTCAGTAGAGGAAGGAATTGGAGGAGGAAGAAATGGAGAGACCATTTAGCCCACCCTCAGTAGAGGAAGGCATTAAAGTAGAAGAATAAAAAGCATAAAACAATTGAAAATTTTCAAAATATTGATATAAATATAATTGATGGAAACCTCAAACTATTCACCAATCACTAAATTTATATTATCGCCTAAATATTTATGAGAAGAGGCTAATAAATTATAATAAATATATTCATATTCATACTATATATTCAAATACTACATGAATGGCCCGTTAAAGAAAGAAGACATCTAGAATGACAGCCAGTTCTGCCCCATATTATATAGATTAATTTTAATAAAGTTACATAATGAGATATAGGTGAGAGTCAAGGTTTTAGTAAATATTTTAAACCCTCTTCAATGTAAATTAAAGGAAAGAAACAAATTAGGAAAATATTATGGTATTTGAGGAAAATAGCGGCTAGATTAATTCAATAACCTATTTTAAAGCATTTGAAACTCAAGAAAAAAAAATCAAACTATAACTCAATCACTAATTTATTATCGCTGTATATTATTTGAGATAAATAAACAATAATAGCTATTTATATATTTGGTATATTTTATTATAATATTATATTATAAAATATAATGTGGTTATGGTTATAGAATAACGTTTAACAAGTTTCACCTTATATGTTTATTTTTACCTAACGAAAAATCGTAATTTTGAATTATTTCAAGGAGAAAATACAACTATTCCTATCCTTATGGATGAAATATGAAAGGATAAATTGTGAAGAATAATGATGAACGGATAAATAAAAGTGTCCAGGAATGGGAATCGAACCCACAATGATCCGCTTACCGGGCAGATGCCATGTCCACTAATCTACTAAAAGGATGGCCCATTCAATGGATGCATCTAGAGTTACATGAATTTATAAGAGTAATAAAATTTATATTTTATTTGTAAAACTATATTATAAATTGATAGTATATTATATACACATACACAAAGCCTTTATTAAGACGTTAGTCTTATACAGATTCTCCGTACAAGGTGCAATAACAGGAAAAGAGCAGCACAGGAAACCATTAGTTCCGCAACTATATACAATTATTAGTAATAAGGAAAAGTAAGATTTAATATGAAAGGTCGACGCCATCTCCCCAAGTCTTCAATTTCATAAGCGCGGAGCAGAAATAGGGACTAAGTTATTTATTTCGCCATAAATATAACATCCAGACACAAAAAGAAGGTCTACTCCAGCACAGCCATCCATATCACCTGCTCCGCAATCTCATCATCGACCAACACGATGACCCCTCGATGTTTCGTCATCATTCTAAGGTGTAAGAACAATAGCTTCCGAATTCTCTTTTCTCCCTCTTTACACCAACTGCCTTGTAAAAATTATATAGGGCCTGAGCAACTAGTCTACTTGTTTGGGCACTGGTTAACATCGTTTGGATTGACCTAAGTTGGCTGGTGTCTACCGTTGAAAAGAATGTCCTTCTCTCCTCGCTAATATCTTGGCATTCATAGATATAATGAGATAGTTCAGTTTCCATATTTTATTTGCAGAGATCACAAATCTTATCACCCTCCCTGAATATTTTTGTATGGTTTTCCTTGAAAAACGAATATAGTATTCTCTGTTGTGCGATATAGCGTTTTACTGGGAATGGAAAGTTGCTAAGTAAATAGTTTTCAATTCGAAATGAACTGTGCAGATACTTATAGTGAGGGTAGAATTTAGAATTCTCTATTTTTGCTTGGTCACTTTGAATAGATTGTTCTATTGCAATTTTAGTTATTAATGGTATTTCTTGCCGGATAATCCTTGCATCGTTGCAGTTAATTAACCAAGAAAATCCTATTGAGTTGAGTATGTTGGCCAAACTTTCCGCAAGTCCAATATATATATTTCTATTTTTTGATATCTCATATAGTTGAGCTAAGCATATATATTTAAAAAGAATAATACGCCACTAAAATAGTTTTATAATTTGATAACAGATGGCGCTCTAGTACATCATAACATTATTGTTCTAATAAAAGACACAATTTGATATTTGCGGAAGAGCGATTGCTCGAAGCATATTATATATTTATAATTATATTTAATTCTGCTGTCCTAAAAGCTTATGTCCATAGTTCTTCTAAAATACCCATTCCAAGATTCTTACAACGGTCACCTATAAAAGGAAGTTCCAAAAATGCAATATAACAGCGGTATGGTAGATTAAACTGGGGAAACCGCTGGGAGGGTTCACCACTGATGAGCCAGGCCCTCCCTTTAATTTTTTCATCGCAGTAAGGACAGTAGAAATTGTTTTATTTTAAAAAGAATAATACGCCACTAAAATAGTTTTATAATATATAGGGGAGTCGGCTGCTGTTCATTTTTAGAATTCTAAGCCAGAACCCGAGTGTAAGTTTCAGCACCGTAACTCCCAGTGACGTTCTTCCGCACTCCATACGTAGAATAAAACCAGGAGTATATCTGGGTAAATTTAAAAGTCTCCGTAAAAAAATGTCTTGTACCTTGTCAACCAAGTATTTTTGGTTGTTTGCCCAAATTGGAGCTGCGTAGAGCAGATAGTATATTATATAAGTATAAATATTTTGAAGTTTAACTATATATTATAATCAATGTAAAACTGATTGGTGAGATTATATCTAATATTAAGATCAATATCTATTATTTTGTGGAAATATATGATAAAATATATAAACGCAAACCTAACATTTATATTTTATTCTAGTCAAATACACTAATGGACAACACTTAAGGAAGTTGTAACTTTTAGCATTTATATCGAGATTAATACAATAACTCTTAAATATACACTCATGGAAAAAACTTAAGGGAAGTTGTACCTTTCAGCATATATATCGAGATTCAGCCAATAACTCTGAAAAATACACTAATAGACAAAAATTGAAGTTGTACCTTTTGACATGTATTTCGTGATTCAGGCAACAACTCTGAAAGATACACTCATGGACAAAATTTAGGAAGTCTACCTTTTACCATGTATATCGGGATTCAAACAATAGCTCTGAAAGATACACTCTGGAAAACCTTAAGGAAGTTGTGCATGTTGGCATATCTATCTGGATTCAAACAGTAACTATGAAAGATATTTGATACTCAGTGACATTTATTAAAGGCGTACGAGATAGCCAAGTGTGTAAACTTCGCCTTTCTGCTCAAAAATAAAATATGAAACTTTTAAAGATTTGTCATGAGTATAACTGTGTCCTCTAATTTGATACCTTTTTCTTTTACATGTTCATACACGATTTATATTTGAAATATTATGGTTAATTATGATTTTCAACAAAAAATATTAAAGTAACAGATTATTATTTTTTAAAAAACCTAAATTTTTAACCCTATACACAAATTCAAAAACAAACTATGAACAAATCACTGAATTTCTCTCATATATAAAATTCAATTTATCCGATTTGTCACTAAATTTAGACAAAATTTAAATAGACTAATTAGAATTTATAAATACTAAAACGCGCCTATTTTATTCAAAACAATTTATTTGATTATATATTTCCACAATATAATTTTTAAATTAAGGAATTTTTTCAGCCTGGAATCCTAGTACTTCTATCACCAACAAGCTATGTTCGCATCACTAAAATATATTCAAAAAGGAGAATTCTCAAATACCAGGTTATATCACTTTTTACAATAAAAAATTATATGTAATATAAGATGTATTTAAAATAAGCGCCTATTCATTATTTTTTATTGGGTTTTATTCATTATTGAAAGAAGATTTGCTTCATATATATTTCGTACGACATTTATCCACCCAAAATAGAAATAGAGAAGTTGATTGAAAATATATACATATATTAATATCAATACCTTTTTTATATAAATATTAAGCGGAGTTAGCACTTAGTATAAAAGAGAAGGAAATTCAACAAGCTAAAACTTTATCACTAAAATATTTTTCGAGCAGTCGAAAAAAATTACCTATTTATTTACTTTATAAACGCTATTGAGCAAAGATACAAGAACACTGAGGCAAAAAAAGATATGGAAAAACGGGAAAGGCCTTCTGAACAAAGTCTCAAATTGAATCAGACGACACAAGAACTAATTCAACAAGAGAATAACTCTGAACGCATAAGACTAGACTCATTTTCGCCAAGTAAGGGACCTATAAAATCGAGGCAAATGCCAATCCATCTAAGTCAAAGAAACATTCAGGTAAGGCAGAAAAATATCCAATTGAAGCAAAACGAGATAGAGTTCAGGCAAAAATATCCACATAAAAGGCTGGACCATACGAAACAGAGACAGGAAACCACACAGAATATTGGAAAACATATGCAAAATGGGCTAAACTATGTTGATATAATACAAGAACCAATGCATCAAAGACCGAGGAATATTCTGCAATGTCACGAATCTAAGCAGCTAGAAGAAACTCAGATTATTCTAACGCCAAAGAGTGCTCAGAAAAGGCAAATGGAAATTCAACTAGAAACAAAGGCGATAGCGTTTAGGCAAAAATTACCACAACAAAGATTGCAAAATACGCAACAGAGACGTGACAACACACAGAAGATTGGGGAGAATATTCAAAATGGGCTAAACAATGTTGATACAATACCAGAACCAATGAATCAAAGACGAGAGTCTATTCAGCAATGTCAAGAATCCAAGCAGCCAGGAAAAACTCCGATTCTTCAAATGCCAAATAGTGCTCAGAAAAGGAAAATAGAAATTCAACAAGAAAATAAAGTGAAGAAAATAAGACCATCATTTGTTCAAACAAGAGGAGTTCCAATGAACCAAATTCAAGAACCTATACAGCAAGAACCTGTCACGATGAAAGAATATAAAAACCTAAAGAAAGACCCTGTACATGTATATAAAGGTCCTATACAGTTGAAGCAATCGTCTATTCATCTAAGATCAAATACTATTCAGGAAAGACAAAAAGCCATGCAAATAAAAAATAGACTGATTCAACAAAAACAGGCATATATACATCCTAGTCAAGCAACCTCACAAGTAAGAAAAGAAGCTATCCAAATGATGCAAGGAGATATTGAAGCAAGATATAAACCTATACAACCAATTCAAATACCCATTCAATCATTACAGGAACCTACACAATCATTACAAGAAACTATTCAGCTAGATAAAGAATCAATGCAGTTGAAACAAGACCATATGCATATAAGGCCAAACTCTAATGGACAAAGTGAAGAATATTTTAATAGAAAACCTATAGATATTCCTGAGATTCAGGAAAAAATATATCAAAGACAAATACCTATACAGCAAAGCAAAGAAGCATTTCAAATGATACAAGGATGTATTCAACCTATAGAGGAACCTATTCAACCAAATCAAGATTATATTAATCAAAACCAAGATGATATACAGTTAGTTAGAGACCCTATGCAGTTAGAGCAAGACCATATTCGTCTACATCCAAATATTATTAGACAACGACAACACGATATGAATAAAGATCAAATGTATATTCCAGATTCCCAAGAACACATATATCAAAGACAGATACCTATAGATCAAAGGAAAGAAATTTCTCAAATGAATCAAGGATATATTCAACCGACACCAGTACCTATTCAGGTAAATAAAGAACCTATTATATCAAGACAGGAATCTAATCAAATAGGTCAAACACCTATGCATCTAGGTGAGAGATCAAATAATTCAAATCGAGATTATATGAATCTAAGACCGAATACTATTAGACAAGGACAGAAATATGTTAATAAAGGACAAATGCCTAATTTACACATCCGACAACATCCATATCAAAGACCTATGCAGCGAGGTAAAGAATCTGTTCAAATATTGCAAAGATATAGTCATCAAAGCGATGAACCTATTCAAACAAGACATGGACATATGCAAAGAAGTCAGGAATATATGCATTCAAATCAAAACAATATTTACCTAATTCCAAATACTATTAGACACAAACAACAAGATATAAATAGGACTCAAATGCATAATCCACATATCCAAAAACAGATATATCAAAGACAAGCACCTATGCAGCAAATACAATACATTCCAAGACAAGAACATACTTTGTCAAATCAAGAAGTTAGGATGATAAGACCAGAACCTACCGTTCTATCTCAGGAACAAATGCAGCCAAATACGTATCCACCCTATCCTAGTCTGAATCTTAGTTCATCGACAACACCAAATCAAGAATTAGGTTTAGGAGAAGATCAAATTGGAGCGCTCTCTTTAAAGGATTTCAAAATATTGTGCAAAAGATTTCCTAAAGAGAAAGACTATCTCAAAAAGGTCAGACGAAGAAGCAGAGGGAAAATGTATACTAGGAAATCTAGGCAAAAATTGAAACAAAATATCAATGATTATGAAACTATTTCTCAGGTACTTCAGGAACGAGCAGATGCCATGAATGTATTGGACAATTATATTTATGAACAAATACCCGTCATTAAAAAGGTTTGAATATATATCTTTATTTTTAATTTGTATATTTATGTAAATATGTTAATATGTATATAATAAGGGCTAAGATAGAAACAAAATATTTGTTTAATATCATGTGAATGTTAAAAACAATAATATCATAATGTATATTCAAAAAAAATAAAATATTATTTTAATAATGAAAAATGAAATGTGATATAATAATATGACTATTTCTCTCAGTTCAATTTCTCTCCATATTATAAACGAGATAATGCATAAGTTCTTGGTCTATTAGGTCTATAAAAGACTTTAATATCTTTATTTCAATATTTCTATACCTCCTTTATATAATTATTTCACTGTACTCTTTTTATAAAAACAATCTGCAGCTTAATTCTATTCCTATAAAAGACTCTAATTTTCTTAATTTTTATCTTTATCTTCACCCCTTTTACATCTTCTCCCAAATATTTGATGGAAGTAGTAAATACAACCTATAACTTAATCACTAATATTTCCTCATTCCAACGCATTTTAGTAAAGACTGTTCCTAAGGCTTTCTAAAACACATTTATTTACCTCTCCCTAGTATATCTTTTAACACTTAATTACATATGCTCACTAACGATGACAATGCAATATTTCTAACATTTTAAAAATTAGATATTGGTTATCTCTACTTTCTAAATTCTTTGAAAGTGTATTGAATTGAAATCATATAGTTATATGACTTTTTCCTTCATATATTCTCTCGATATTATAAACGGGATGATGCATAGGTAATTGATTTATCAGGTCCATAAAAATTCTTAATATCAATAATTCAATCTTGCTATACATCTTTTATATATTGCTATAAGTAAATTATAGTGACCTTATTATAAAATACAACCTGAAGCATATTTTCATTCCTATCAAAGACGTTAATTTTCTCAACTTATCACTTATCTATTCAGCTCCTTTACATCTTCCTTTAAATAGTTGATGGAGATATCCTTAGTAAATACAACCTAGAACCTAATCACTAATATTTTCACATTCCATCGCATTTTACTAAAGACTGTTCCTAAGGCTTTTTAAAACTCATTTTATTCATCTCTCTCTAGTATATCTTCAAATATTTACTCATATCTAGTTAATAACGAAGTAAATGCACTATTTCCAACTTTTAAAAAATTAGATTGTCGCTTCTATATTAGGGAATATTTGGACATTTTCAGTCATTTACTCTCAATTTCTCCAAAAGGTTTCTTGAATTGAAATAATATAGTAATGTTAATTTTTTCTTCGGATATTCTCTCGATATTATAAACGGAATAATACATTATCATGATGCATACTTATTTAATTTCCTTAACTTATTACTTTTGTCTTCGCCTCCTTTACATCTTCCTTTATATAGTTGATGGAGATATCCCTAGTAAGCACAACCTATATCTTAATCACTATTATTTTCATATTCTAGTAGAAACATTTTTAAGGCTTTTTAAAACTTATTATTTTTACTTCTCTCTAGTATATATGTATATTCAATCACATCTGCTAACTAACGATGGGGGTGTCCCTTCATATAGGTTCTACTTAATATAGATTGAAACATTGCCAAAAATGTTTTAATATATTAAAATTAGTTACTACTTTCGTTAAATTTGACAATGACACTATATCAATTGATTCAAATCTCTCTCCTGGATATAAATTAAATATTAAAACAGGTTTCTAGAGATAAGTTTTATCCACCTCTCTATAGCATATCTTTAAATATTCAAACACATATTCTTACAAACGATGCCAATGCACTATTTTAACTTTTTAAAAATTAGATTATACTTCTCTCTACTTGTGAATATTAGTATTATATATATTTTATATTAGAAAATAAAACCAAAATCTCAATTATATTGATATCAAAGACATCAAAATCTCTAACAGAGTTCATCTTTCTACCCTTTTTACATATTCCTTCAATTAGTTCATGGTGGCCTTCCTAGTAAATACAATCTATAACTCAATCACTAATATTTTTTCTATTTTATATCGTTTATGAAATACTTTATACTAAAGGCTTTTTATTTGTAGATGATAATTTTGGCAAAGAATATTGTTCTTTTTTTTTTTAAGATAGCAGGGGGGTCTCCTTTTGAAGGTTCTACTGTACACAGATTTATGTCTTGACACAAATGTTTAGATCTGTTAAAAACTAGTTGCTACTTCTCCGATTAGATAGACACTAAATAATAGTCAGAGCGAGAATAATAGTCAATGACGATTAGCTACCACCTATTCTCGAAATTGAACAAATCCATTCCAATCTTTTGCCACGGTCGTGTAGGAAAGTGGGTTGGTATCAAAGGTTCATGTTTTGAGACGGCTTACTGGATACAGACACTGCACCTTCTGACCGTTTCCGCGATCTCTTCCGAAATTCCAGGCCACCATACCGTCTCACGTGCGCGAAGTCTTGTTTTTGTAATCCCGAAGTGCCCAGCGTGCAACTTATCTAGGATCTTCAGTTTCATACTTGCTGGAATAACAAGACGACAGCTACGCATCAGTAGTCCATTTTGAACGCCGAGTTCATCCTTGACATGCCAATAAGAGAGCAGATCCTGTGACATCTTCTTCTTATCTGACCAGCCTTGCTCAAGGTAGTTGAATACTGCTTTCAGGGTCGTATCTTCTTGTTGAGCTTCAAATTTCTTCGTCAACATCTCGTCTTTGTCGGTTATACACGAGAGAATTGCATTTATATGCGCTTAGGTTGGCCATTCTTTTTCACCTCCCTCGATTGTAAGAAGTGGTTGTCTGGATAATGCATCGGCGTCGAGCAGCTCCTTTCAAGGGATATGCACTATTTAGAATCCAAACCTCATCATACGCATTCGGAAACGTTGCAGTCTTGGGGTCAGCGAACTCAATTCTTTCGTCGAAAATAGAGGAATGAGAGGCTTATGGTCGGTCTCAATTAGGAAACGCTTTCCAAGCAGGAAATCTTGAAAACGTTCGCAAGCCCATGTAATTGCGAGAGCCTCTTTCTCGATCTGAGCATATCACGCCATCACCATCTCCTCATCGGCGAAGTACGCGATCTACCTTTTCTTCGTTGATCGCGAAATACGTGGTGTCGCTGGGGACCCACTGGCGATTCTCCACCAAACTCTGCAGCGGTGGTAGAGGCGCCATATTCATTGTACATAGTGTATATAATGCATATATATTTAATCATCTTTTTTAAATAGTGCAAACTGTGCACTTTGCATGTATCGACAAGATATCAATAAAATTATTTTAATTGTCAATTGTCTGATTTTTATCTCTAATATATAAATATGTCTATAATAGGATGCTATTATTTTGACATATAAATATTTTAGTCATATAAGTGTGTTTTTCATGTATAGAGTTCTAATATAAATTCGACTATTTTGGATTGTATTTTTATAATATATAATAATTTCAATTTCAAATGGTTAAATATTCAGTTTAATTATGATATTTGAGAGACACTTAGTAAATATTAATAAATTCATTTTGATATATAAGCTTTAATCTATTTCTCTCTCAATATTCATGAACCCATATATCAACAACCGATGAAAACATCACTAAAATTCCTATTTAAATGGTGTGAAAATAGATATTTAACTACTAGATAGACTAAATATATTTCATATATATGACCTTATGATATTCTATCTTATCAATTGTATGATTATAAATTTTCACAATTTATCTTTCTCTCCTAAAATTCCAAGCAATAAAACTAATTATAAAAATATATTATATCACTAAAATACTTCTAGGAGAAATTTTTAAATTCCATAGGTTTATGACCAAATTCCAATAAAAGTAAATTTAATTCATATATCTAAAAGAGGAGCTCCTCTCTGTTCCCAATATGAAAAAAAATATTCATTATTTAATTATAATTTAATAATCTAAAATGGCGATTGACTATATACATAATGCGGTCACTTTTTAGAACAGACAGTATAAGTGCCACATTTTCCTGTCTGCTATAAAAACATAGTTTTTCTGTGGCATATATACAAGGCAGAAACTACGTTTACACAAGAAATGAAGAGACATGAGTTATTGTCTTCTTGGCTGCAGGACACACCTATTCAGAAACTGCTGCATTTTTAAAATCGCCCGATAATTTGTTTTGAAAGCTCGGAGAGAATTGATTGATGCTTATGTGGGCGCTGTTGTGCCCGGTAATAAAAATAAAATAATATACCAAATAGAAAGAAAGGCATTTGCCACAGTTTAGGCGAAGATTACCAATATAGGCAGGGCTTCAGGCCATCCGAAGCGTTCGACGCAGGTTATACGTGCTACTAGAGACATGTTCCCAGTCTACTTACCTTGGTTGATGGAGAGCCGCTGGCGATTTTCCACCAAATTCGCGGTGGCCGAGGCGCCATATTCATTGTACATAGTATCATGCATATATTTATAATCATTAAAAATAAAGAAGGCATATCCTGACTATGAACGCATTGTTTTTTCATTTATAATTATCTGTTTAAAATAGTACAGACTTTTGCATGTATTGACAAGATGTCAATAATATTATATTAATTGTCAAATTTTCTACCCACCTAGGGACCTTATACTGCCGCCACAAGTTGCTTCATACAACCGTCGATAATAAGATCTATCTCGAAGACTGATCATCTTAAAATTCAAAATTAAAAAAATATATATATGGTAATTTCTTAGTTTAATATATTTATGTTTTATTTATAACATATATTTGTGTTTATGTAAATTTTAAGTAGATATAAATAGAAAGATAATTAATAATGTTGTCAGTTGCTATAATACATATACGTGTGAATGTTCTCCTAGTCTATAGCTTGATTAATTCAATCAAATCGAACTAAAACTAAATATCGTCGGTTGTTTAGGGATATAATGCATTTGTGAAGTGTTCTGCTTGAACTGACCCACCTTAACCCAAAGCTATGACCAGCCTCCTAGACTCGAATCTCAGAATGAAATTTCCTGTAATACTGATTTTTCTCAGCAATCCACTCAAGGCGCGATAAAAGGTGCCTGGAAATGGTTCATTCTAGTAAGCTGATATCCCAGGAAGAAGGTGTTATGCACTCCTAGAACCTGTCTTATAACTATCTCTCAAATCAAGAGATTAGCCTAAAGAAAGCCTCAAGAAATGACATTAAACTTAGATACTATATTACACAAACAATTGAATAATTACATGGTTTGAGTAGAGTTTAAAGAAGAAAAGAAAGGAAATTACGCTAAAATAATGCTTGAATTTACAACTCTCTAGCATTCAGGCACGAAATTCCTTCTACAGGAGAAATCACCATACAATGATTCATCAATTGACAAGAATTAAAATTATAATCAAATATAGAGGGTACTTATATGTATAAAGATAATTATATTTGAATGCCCATTTGAATTAGTAATCACAATTTTATTCAAGCTATAACAACATCATGAATATATTTCTGTTTCTACCTGGCAATTACAAATTTTACATATAATTACCGACCATCTGAATTTTGCGGCTGTTAACGTTTAAAATCAAGAGAAATATAAAACCCCTAAATGGTCCCATTAAATCACGATGAAATCCTCGGCCACTACCTCACCAAAAGCGGACCCTGCCAAAGATCAGGCAAAGGCTGCACTAACAATGGAATCTTCCACCTCCGAGCATTAAAACATACAACCTCTTTAGCCCTCTTCACAAAATGTTTAAGATACTAGACGCTGACACCTTCCGGGGACCTCTATATAGGGATTTTTATAGGTGCGGAATTGAGTTGGCTGTTGTATCCATAACTAAAAGGGATAACGTTCTCGAGTTTATCTCGCCCGAGCAGAGCTCTGCTCTGAAAATTCCTCGACAAGGCAATCACCCATGTCGGGGACAAGGACTCCCACCTAGGCAAGAGGCTATCCGTCTTCAGGGAGAATACGACTCTAAAATGAGGAGACACCCAGTGGGATCCGTATGATACAAATAATTTCTAATTTTGAATTTATGATTTTTTTATAGTTCATTTATATGAATTTTTAAATGTTGACAAGAAATCAATAAAACCCTATATTATATAAACGATTATTAAATCAGTTTCTATCTAAAATCCTCTAGTTCTATTATCACAATGAGGTTTAAAATACAATATAACGCGGCTTATGAATGTAAAACGAAAATTGCAATTATACCGCGAATGTTTCTTTTAAACGAAAAATCGAAATTTATCCTAAAGAGAAATAGCGATTATTAATCCCATCCCTGGACACTTTTATTTTTCCGTTTATCATTACTCTTCACAATTCCTCCTATCATACTTCATCCTTAAAGTTAGAAATAATCGCTATTTCTCTTTAGGATAAATTTCGATTTTTCGTTTAAAAGAAACATTCGCGGTATAATTGCAATTTTCGTTTTACAATGAGGTTTATTATCTTAAAGAGATAGATTGATATATATATATATATATATATATATATATGTGTGTGTGTGTGTGTGTGCGGCGTATTGATAATGTTATATGTTGTATATAAAATTAGCTAACTCATGTGTAACTACAAAATGATGCCAATAAAAAGGATACCCGGAAGAGAAAGTGGCGGTGAGCCGGAAGGAATGTATAAACAAGAGCGATTTATAGACATTAGACATGACCGTACCTGATCGTTGTCCTTCCCCTCTGATGTCACCATTATGATATAAGCTTGGGCTCTCTGAGGCCAGAAAGGAGGTCCCCAGCACAGAGAGACCTTCAGGTAGGAGATAGCTAGGTCACCATGCTGCCAGATTGACCAGAGGGTCCCAGGACTCCCCCTTAGCCTCTCCCTTCCCGGGAACAACTCCTAAACCGAGGTAACCATGTTCCTATGCGTGTGGTCTTCTTTGGTCTTCACGCTAGTGCGCCATCACCTCCGGCCTATGACTGCATGTTGGATAAGGAGCCCACTGTGACGTTGTCGGCTCCATTTTTTTTTAAAACATATATATAGGATTGTTTATTTAAGCACAAGTTATTCTATTATTCTATAATTATCAATTACTATCATGATTTAACGTTTCTTTTTATATATTTGATTGCCATATAGGCCGCATTTATGTATCCAAAATGACCTAAAAATTCGGGTTTTTGAGATAAACAGAAGATTGTAATTAAGCATGTTACATTATTAATAATCATTACACTCTTTTTTTGGAAATGTCTGCAAGTAGTTAAAAAGACAAGTTAATGGCATTTTTGAAGATTGGTTGGATAAATTTTAAAAAGAGATGCACTCTATATTCTATGTATTCCATAAAATATATTAGGTTTAGGATATAACTGTGGCATTGATGCTTATGTGGGCGCTGTTGTGTCCGCTAATAAAATTAGTATACCCAAACAGAAAGAAAGGCATTTGCCACAGTTTAGGCGAAGAATACCAATATAGGCAGGGCTTCAGGCCATCCGAAGCGTTCGATGCAGGTTAAAATGTACCTGAAGCTCTCAGTCGATGACACCTGCTAGTAAGCGCCTGCCACGACTGCCAGGTCTTCAAGACCACTAGATACACCAGAGCGCACTTTCAACTTTTCGGCCTTCCTGACGGAAGGTGCAGACATGATCACATCAACCTGGTCGGACCTCTGCCACCTAGTGAGAGCTTCAGGTACATTTTCAACTTCGTTGACCATTTCACTAGAGTGCCTGAATATCTCCCTATACCAGACATTACCTCAAAACATTGGCGAACGCTTTCCTCTCTGTTTGTGTATACTGTTTAGTTGTTTCGGATAAAATGGAGACAAATGAAGGAAGGCAATTGGCATCAGCGCCACAATCTCGGCACAAAAACTTCCCATCTGGTCTATGGAAAACCTCTACCTTTTCCAGGAAACTCTTTTTGAGGATCCAACCTCGGCAGGCTCTTCTACCTTGTATTGATTGGAAGATTTCAGTCGCGCAATGGCTTCTCTTATACATGGGAATCGGCATATATACGTGCTACTAGAGACATGTTCCCAGTCTACTTACCTTGGTTGATGGAGAGCCGCTGGCGATTTTCCACCAAATTCGCGGTGGCCGAGGCGCCATATTCATTGTACATAGTATAATGCATATATTTATAATTATTAAAAATAAAGAAGGCATATCCTGACTACAAAACATTGTTTTTTCATATATAATTATCTGTTTAAAATAGTACAGACTTTTGCATGTATATATTGACAAGATGTCAATAATATTATATTAATTGTCAAATTTTCTACCCACCTAGGACCTTATACTGGCGCCACAAGTTGCTCCATACAACCGTCCATAATAAGATCTATCTCGAAGACTGATCATTTTAAAGTTCAAAATTGAAAAAAATAAGATATATGGTAATTTCTTAGTTTAAAATATTTATGTTTTATTTATAACATATATTTGTGTTTATGTAAATTTTAAGTAGATATAAATAGAAATATAATTAATAATGTTGTCAGTTGCTATAATACATATACGTGTGAATGTTCTCCTAGTCTATAGCTTGATTAATTCAATCAAATCGAACTAAAACTAAATATCGTCGGTTGTTTAGGGATATAATGCATTTGTGAAGTTTTCTGCTTGAACTGACCCACCTTAACCCAAAGCTATGACCAGCCTCCTAAACTCGAATCTCAGAATGAAATTTCCTGTAATACTGATTTTTCTCAGCAATCCACTCAAGGCGCGATAAAAGGTGCCTGGAAATGGTCCATTCTAGTAAGCTGATATCCCAGGAAGAAGGTGTTATGCACTCCTAGAACCTGTCTTATAACTATCTCTCAAATCAAGAGATTAGCCTAAAGAAAGCCTCAAGAAATGACATTAAACTTAGATACTATATCTCTATATATAAAAATGAATGTTTGTATGTTTGTTGGTTGGTCTGTATGTCCGGTATACAAATTCGCAGTAGTTCACTAATTCAAACCAAAATTTCAATACATAGGTAAAAAATAACGAGGATGACGATAGGCTATTTTAAAAAATATATAAATCAATTATTAAAACTATATATTCAAATTATTCTAAATAGCTCATCTAGAACGCGGTGGAACTGATGGCGGGGCCCGCCCATTGGCCGCCTGCGACACGTGGCTTCCCTGTGCGCGCGCATGCGCCGGGAAGCCACTCGCACGCCGGCTGCCGACGGGAGCAGTCGCTTGCTCGCCGGGAGTCAACGGGCGCCGACAACCCTAGGAAGCAAGGTGTAGACAAGATGAAGATTAAAACGTTTTTAAAATATATTCGCACTCGGGTAAAACCCGGGCGTTGCCCGGGCCATTCGTCTAGTTACATAAACAATTGAATAATTACATGGTTTGAGTAGAGTTTAAAGAAGAAAAGAAAGGAAATTACGCTAAAATAATGCTTGAATTTACAACTCTCTAGCATTCAGGCACGAAATTCCTTCTACAGGAGAAATCACCATACAATGATTCATCAATTGACAAGAATTAAAATTATAATCAAATATAGAGGGTACTTATATGTATAAAGATAATTATATTTGAATGCCCATTTGAATTAGTAATCACAATTTTATTCAAGCTATAACAACATCATGAATATATTTCTGTTTCTACCTGGCAATTACAAATTTTACATATAATTACCGACCATCTGAATTTTGCGGCTGTTAACGTTTAAAATCAAGAGAAATATAAAACCCTGATGAATCATAAGTATCCACTTGGTAATATCAAAGTTCGATATATTAAAGGGTAGCAGTATCTTGGAGAGCTTGAATAAAACCCGGGCGTGCCGGTTACGTCCGCTAGTTTAAAATAATTTAAAGTACTCTCTTTTTGAAATAATGTATATATCTCTCTGATAAAATATAAACTTGAAGAAATGAAAAATTTATTAGAGCCTATATATATAGAGTAATTTCTTCACTTCGAATTTATCTTTTTGTAAAAGATTTGTGTAATTCTCTGCAAATGTTTAATATATATAAGCAGTTGAAATAAATAATTTATTTAGTTATTTTAATACATTAGTGTGAAGTGGTTTATCTTTATATGTCCAAATAAATTCATTTATTGTTACCTATAGTTGAATTTTATTATCGATTTGAAAAACATTTGATTAATGGAGAATATACCTTAAATCAATCTTCCTGGAGTAAAAAATTACAACCGGCGAAGTGTTGTCGAGCCCATGGAAGCAGACAGTCTCTCAGAATGACGTCTTGGTAGACTTGGGAGTCGATTTTGAATTTCGATCAATGAAAACGAAGCGGGGTTTTGCCTTCAGAAGTGACTCCGGCCCAGACCATGACAGATATCGGGAACTTGAGCCTCATGTGCACCTGGCGTTTCCTGAAAGCCTTGTTTCCTGGAGGTAGAAGCTAAAGGTGGTTTTGGGAGATGTGGGTTACTTCAGCAGTGAAAATCTTCTCGTCCGTCCACACAATGTCGGAAAGCCGACCTACTCGGATCATTGAGAGCAACCTCTTTGCCTTGTCCAAACGATTCTTCATTGCAACTTCGGTAAGGGTTTTCCCACGGTGAATATGATAGCTTTGAAGTCCCAGGCCCGTTTCACGATATTCTTCACTCTTTCCTTAGAGGTTACGAGGTCAGAAGCGATACGATTTATGCTGACGCCGTCATTTCGGGAAGTCCCCTTCTTTATGATCTTCCGTGTTGTAGAAGTGTTGACCGTACTTGGGCGACCCGATTTTGGAGGGATATAAGGAGGGACCGTGTGGCCCACCCTCAGTAGAGGAAGGTAATGAAGGAGTGAGATATGGATAGACCATGTGGCCCACCCTCATTAGAGGAAGTAACTGAAGGAAAAGATTTGGAGACACCAAGTAGCCCACCCTCAGTAGAGGAAGGAATTGGAGGAGGAAAAAATGGAGAGACCATTTAGCCCACCCTCAGTAGAGAAAGGCATTAAAGTAGAAGAATAAAAAGCATAAAACAATTGAAAATTTTCAAAATATTGATATAAAAATATAATTGATGGAAACCTCAAACTATTCACCAATCACTAAATTTATATTATCGTCTGTATATTTATGAGAAGAGGCTAATAAATTATAATAAATATATTCATATTCATACTATATATTCAAATACTACATGAATGGCTCGTTAAAGAAAGAAGACATCTAGAATGACAGCCAGTTCAACCCCATATTATATAGATTAATTTTAATAAAGTTACATAATGAGATATAGGTGAGAGTCAAGGTTTTAGTAAATATTTTAAACCCTCTTCAATGTAAATTAAAGTAAAGAAACAAATTAGGAAAATATTATGGTATATTTGAGGAAAATAGCGGCTAGATTAATTCAATAACCGATTTTATAAGCATTTGAAACTCAAAAAAAAAAAAATCAAACTATAACTTAATCACTAATTTATTATCGCTATATATTATTTGAGATAAATAAACAATAATAGCTATTTATATATTTGGTATATTTTATTATAATATTATATTATAAAATATAATGTGGTTATGGTTATAGAATAACGTTTAACAAGTTTCACCTTATATGTTTATTTTTACCTAACGAAAAATCGTAATTTTAAATTATTTCAAGGAGAAAATACAACTATTCCTATCCTTATGGATGAAATATGAAAGGATAAATTGTGAAGAATAATGATGAACGGATAAATAAAAGTGTCCAGGAATGGGAATCGAACCCACAATGATCCGCTTACCGGGCAGATGCCATGTCCACTAATCTACTAAAAGGATGGCCCATTCAATGGATGCATCTAGAGTTACATGAATTTATAAGAGTAATAAAATTTATATTTTATTTGTAAAAAACTATATTATAAATTGATAGTATATTATACACACACACACAAAGCCTTTATTAAGACGTTAGTCTTATACAGATTCTCCGTACAAGGTGCAATAACAGGAAAAGAGCAGCACAGGAAACCATTAGTTCCGCAACTATATACAATTATTAGTAATAAGGAAAAGTAAGATTTAATATGAAAGGTCGACGCCATCTCCCCAAGTCTTCAATTTCATAAGCGCGGAGCAGAAATAGGGACTAAGTTATATTTTTCGCCATAAATATAACATCCAGACAAAAAGAAGGTCTACTCCAGCACAGCCATCCATATCACCTGCTCCGCAATCTCATCATCGACCAACACGATGGCCCCTCGATGTTTCGTCATCATTCTAAGGTGTAAGAACAATAGCTTCCAAGTTCTCTTTTCTCCCTCTTTACACCTACTGCCTTGTAAAAATTATATAGGGCCTGAGCAACTAGTCTACTTGTTTGGGCACTGGTTAACATCGTTTGGATTGACCTAAGTTGGCTGGTGTCTACCGTTGAATAGAATGTCCTTCTCTCCTCGCTAATATCTTGGCATTCATAGATATAATGAGATAGTTCAGTTTCCATATTTTATTTGCAGAGATCACAAATCTTATCACCCTCCCTGAATATTTTTGTATGGTTTTCCTTGAAAAACGAATATAGTATTCTCTGTTGTGCGATATAGCGTTTTACTGGGAATGGAAAGTTGCTAAGTAAATAGTTTTCAATTCGAAATGAACTGTGCAGATACTTATAGTGAGGGTAGAATTTAGAATTCTCTATTTTTGCTTGGTCACTTTGAATAGATTGTTCTATTGCAATTTTAGTTATTAATGGTATTTCTTGCCGGATAATCCTTGCATCGTTGCAGTTAATTAACCAAGAAAATCCTATTGAGTTGAGTATGTTGGCCAAACTTACCGCAAGTCCAATATATATATTTCTATTTTTGATATCTCATATAGTTGAGCTAAGCATATATAGGGGAGTCGGCTGCTGTTCATTTTTAGAATTCTAAGCCAGAACCCGAGTGTAAGTTTCAGCACCGTAACTCCCAGTGACGTTCTTCCGCACGCCATACGTAGAATAAAACCAGGAGTATATCTGGGTAAATTTAAAAGTCTCCGTAAAAAATTGTCTTGTACCTTGTCAACCAAGTATTTTTGGTTGTTTGCCCAAATTGGAGCTGCGTAGAGCAGATAGTATATTATATAAGTATAAATATTTTGAAGTTTAACTATATATTATAATCAATGTAAAACTGATTGGAGAGATTATATCTAATATTAAGATCAATATCTATTATTTTGTTGAAATATATGATAAAATATATAAACGCGAACCTAACATTTATCTTTTATTCTAGTCAAATACACTAATGGACAACACTTAAGGAAGTTGTACCTTTTAGCATTTATATCGAGATTAATACAATAACTCTTAAATATACACTCATGGAAAAACTTAAGGGAAGTTGTACCTTTCAGCATATATATCGAGATTCAGCCAATAACTCTGAAAAATACACTAATAGACAAAAATTGAAGTTGTACCTTTTGACATGTATATCGTGATTCAGGCAACAACTCTGAAAGATACACTCATGGACAAAATTTAGGAAGTCTACCTTTTACCATGTATATCGGGATTCAAACAATAGCTCTGAAAGATACACTCTGGAAAACCTTAAGGAAGTTGTGCATGTTGGCATATCTATCTGGATTCAAACAGTAACTATGAAAGATATTTGATACACAGTGACATTTATTAAAGGCGCACGAGATAGCCAAGTGTGTAAACTTCGCCTTTCTGCTCAAAAATAAAATATGAAACTTTTAAAGATTTGTCATGAGTATAACTGTGTCCTCTAATTTGATACATTTTTCTTTTACATGTTCATACACGATTTATATTTGAAATATTATGGTTAATTATGATTTTCAACAAAAAATATTAAAGTAACAGATTATTTTTTTAAAAAACCTAAATTTTTAACCCTATACACAAATTCAAAAACAAACTATGAACAAATCACTAAATTTCTCTCATATATAAAATTCAATTTATCCGATTTGTCACTAAATTTAGACAAATTTTAAATAGACTAATTAGAATTTATAAATACTAAAACGCGCCTATTTTATTCAAAACAATTTATTTGATTATATATTTCCACAAATACAATTTTTAAATTAAGGATTTTTTTTCAGCCTGGAATCCTAGTACTTTTATCACCAACAAGCTATGTTCGCATCACTAAAATATATTCAAAAAGGAGAATTCTCAAATACCAGGTTATATCACTTTTTACAATAAAAAATTAGATGTAATATAAGATGTATTTAAAATAAGCGCCTATTCATTATTTTTTATTGGGTTTTATTCATTATTGAAAAAATATTTGCTTCATATATATTTCGTACGACATTTATCCACCCAAAATAGAAATAGAGAAGTTGATTGAAAATATATACATATATTAATATCAATACCTTTTTTATATAAATATTAAGCGGAGTTAGCACTTAGTATAAAAGAGAAGGAAATTCAACAAGCTAAAACTTTATCACTAAAATATTTTTCGAGCAGTCGAAAAAAATTACCTATTTATTTACTTTATAAACGCTATTGAGCAAAGATACAAGAACACCGAGGCAAAAAAATATATGGAAAAACGGGAAAGGCCTTCTGAACAAAGTCTCAAATTGAATCAGACGACACAAGAACTAATTCAACAAGAGAATAACCCTGAACGCATAAGACTAGACTCATTTTCGCCAAGTAAGGGACCTATAAAATCGAGGCAAATGCCAATCCATCTAAGTCAAAGAAACATTCAGGTAAGGCAGAAAAATATCCAATTGAAGCAAAACGAGATAGAGTTCAGGCAAAAATATCCACATAAAATGCTGGACCATACGAAACAGAGACAGGAAACCACACAGAATATTGGAAAACATATGCAAAATAGGCTAAACTATGTTGATATAATACAAGAACCAATGCATCCAAGACCAGAGAATATTCTGCAATGTCACGAATCCAAGCAGCTAGAAGAAACTCAGATTCTTCAAACGCCAAATAGTGCTCAGAAAAGGCAAATGCAAATTCAGCCAGAAACTAAGGCGATAGAGTTCAGGCAAAAATTACCTCAACAAAGCCTGAAAAATACACAACAGAGACGGGAAAACACACAGAATATTGGAGACCATATGCATAATGGGCTAAACTATGTTGATATAATACAAGAACCAATGCATCAAAGACCAGAGAATATTCTGCAATGTCACGAATCTAAGCAGCTAGAAGAAACTCAGATTATTCTAACGCCAAAGAGTGCTCAGAAAAGGCAAATGGAAATTCAACTAGAAACAAAGGCGATAGCGTTTAGGCAAAAATTACCACAACAAAGATTGCAAAATACGCAACAGAGACGTGACAACACACAGAAGATTGGGGAGAATATTCAAAATGGGCTAAACAATGTTGATACAATACCAGAACCAATGAATCAAAGACGAGAGGCTATTCAGCAATGTCAAGAATCCAAGCAGCCAGGAAAAACTCCGATTCTTCAAATGCCAAATAGTGCTCAGAAAAGGAAAATAGAAATTCAACAAGAAAATAAAGTGAAGAAAATAAGACCATCATTTGTTCAAACACACACACACACAAGAGGAGTACCAATGAACCAAATTCAAGAACCTATACAGCAAGAACCTGTCACGATGAAAGAATATAGAAATATAAGGATAGACCCTGTACATGTATATAAAGAAGCTACACAGTTAAAACAATCTTCTATTCATCTAAGACCAAATCCTATTCAGGAAAGACAAAAAGCCATGCAAATAAAAAATAGACTGATTCAACAAAAACAGGCATATATACATCCTATTCAAGCACCCTCACAAGAAGGCAAAGAAGCTTTCCAAATGAAGCAAGGAGATATGAAAACAAGATATAAATCTATAAAACAAATTCAAATACCCATTCAATCATTACAGGAACCTAAAAAATCATTACAGGAACCTATTCAGCTAGATAAAGAACCAATCCAGTTGAAACGAGAGCATATGCATATAAGGCCAAACTCTAATAGTGAAGAATATATTAATAAAAAACTTATAGATATTCCTAAGAGTCGGGAAAACAAATATCATAGACAAATACCTATACAGCAAAGCAAAGAAGCCTTTCAAATGATGCAAGGATATATACAACCTATAGAGGAACCTATTCAACCAAATCAAAATTATATTAATCAAAACCAAGATGATATACAGTTAGTTAGAGACTCTATACAGTTAGAGCAAGACCATATTCGTCTACATCCAAATATTATTAGACAACGACAACACGATATGAATAAAGATCAAATGTATATTCCAGATTCCCAAGAACACATATATCAAAGACAGATACCTATAGATCAAAGGAAAGAAATTTCTCAAATGAATCAAGGATATATTCAACCGACACCAGTACCTATTCAGGTAAATAAAGAACCTATTATATCAAGACAGGAATCTAATCAAATAGGTCAAATACCTATGCATCTAGGTGAGAGATCAAATAATTCAAATCGAGATTATATGAATCTAAGACCGAATACTATTAGACAAGGACAGAAATATGTTAATAAAGGACAAATGCCTAATTTACACATCCGACAACATCCATATCAAAGACCTATGCAGCGAGGTAAAGAATCTGTTCAAATATTGCAAAGATATAGTCATCAAAGCGATGAACCTATTCAAACAAGACATGGACATATGCAAAGAAGTCAGGAATATATGCATTCAAATCAAAACAATATTTACCTAATTCCAAATACTATTAGACACAAACAACAAGATATAAATAGGACTCAAATGCATAATCCACATATCCAAAAACAGATATATCAGAGACAAGCACATATACAGCAAATACAAGACATTCCAAGACAAGAACATACTTTGTCAAATCAAGAAGTTAGGATGATAAGACCAGAACCTACCGTTCTATCTCAGGAACAAATGCAGCCAAATACGTATCCACCCTATCCTAGTCTGAATCTTAGTTCATCGACAACACCAAATCAAGAATTAGGTTTAGGAGAAGATCAAATTGGAGCGCTCTCTTTAAAGGATTTCAAAATATTGTGCGAAAGATTTCCTAAAGAGAAAGACTATCTCAAAAAGGTCAGACGAAGAAGCAGAGGGAAAATGTATACTAGGAAATCTAGGCAAAAATTGAAACAAAATATCAACGATTATGAAACTATTTCTCAGGTACTTCAGGAACGAGCAGATGCCATGAATGTATTGGACAATTATATTTATGAACAAATACCCGTCATTAAAAAGGTTTGAATATATATCTTTATTTTTAATTTGTATATTTATGTAAATATGTTAATATGTATATAATAAGGGCTAAGATAGAGACAAAATATTTGTTTAATATCATGTGAATCTTAAAAACAATAATATCATAATGTATATTCAAAAAAAATAAAATATTATTTTAATAATGAAAAATGAAATGTGATATAATAATATGACTATTTCTCTCAGTTCAATTACTCTCCATATTATAAACGAGATAATGCATAGGTTCTTGGTCTATTAGGTCTATAAAAGACCTTAATATCTTTATTTCAATATTTCTATACCTCCTTTATATAATTATTTCACTGTACTCTTTTTATAAAAACAATCTGCAGCTTAATTCTATTCCTATAAAAGACTCTAATTTTCTTAATTTTTATCTTTTATCTTCACTTCTTTTACATCTTCTCCCAAATATTTGATGGAAGTAGTAAATACAACCTATAACTTAATCACTAATATTTCCTCATTCCAACGCATTTTAGTAAAGACTGTTCCTAAGGCTTTCTAAAACACATTTATTTACCTCTTCCTAGTATATCTTTTAACACTTAATTACATATGCTCACTAACGATGACAATGCGATATTTCTAACATTTTAAAAATTAGATATTGGTTATCTCTACTTTCTAAATTCTTTGAAAGTGTATTGAATTGAAATCATATAGTTATATGACTTTTTCCTTCGTATATTCTCTCGATATTATAAACGGGATGATGCATAGGTAATTGATTTATCAGGTCCATAAAAATTCTTAATATCAATAATTCAATCTTGCTATACATCTTTTATATATTGCTATAAGTAAATTATAGTGACCTTATTATAAAATACAACCTGAAGCATATTTTCATTCCTATCAAAGACGTTAATTTTCTCAACTTATCACTTATCTATTCAGCTCCTTTACATCTTCCTTTAAATAGTTGATGGAGATATCCTTAGTAAATACAACTTAGAACCTAATCACTAATATTTTCACATTCCATCGCATTTTACTAAAGACTGTTCCTAAGGCTTTTTAAAACTCATTTTATTCATCTCTCTCAAGTAAATCTTTAAATATTTAATCATATCTAGTTAATAACGAAGTAAATGCACTATTTCCAACTTTTAAAAAATTAGATTGTCGCTTATATATTAGGGAATATTTGGACATTTTCAGTCAATTACTCTCAATTTCTCCAAAAGGTTTCTTGAATTGAAATTATATAGTAATGTTAATTTTTTCTTCGGATATTCTCTCGATATTATAAACGGAATAATACATTATTATGATGCATACTTATTTAATTTCCTTAACTTATTACTTTTGTCTTCGCCTCCTTTACATCTTCCTTTATATAGTTGATGGAGATATCCCTAGTAAACACAACCTATATCTTAATCACTAATATTTTCATATTCTAGTAGAAACATTTTTTAAGGCTTTTTAAAACTTATTATTTTTACTTCTCTCTAGTATATCTGTATATTCAATCACATCTGCTAACTAACGATGGGGGTGTCCCTTCATATAGGTTCTACTTAATATAGATTGAAACATTGCCAAAATGTTTTAATATATTAAAATTAGTTACTATTTTCGTTAAATTTGACAATGACACTATATCAATTGATTCAAATCTCTCTCCTGGATATAAATTAAATATTAAAACAGGTTTCTAGAGATAAGTTTTATCCACCTCTCTATAGCATATCTTTAAATATTCAAACACATATTCTTACTAACGATGCCAATGCACTATTTTAACTTTTTAAAAATTAGATTATACTTCTCTCTACTTGTGAATATTAGTATTATATATATTTTATATTAGAAAATAAAACCAAAATCTCAATTATATTGATATCAAAGACATCAATATCTCTAACAGAGTTCATCTCTCTACCCTTTTTACATATTCCTTCAATTAGTTCATGGTGACCTTCCTAGTAAATACAATCTATAACTCAATCACTAATATTTTTTCTATTTTATATCGTTTATGAAATACTTTATACTAAAGGCTTTTTATTTGTAGATGATAATTTTGGCAAAGAATATTGTTCTTTTTTTTTAAGATAGCAGGGGGGTCTCCTTTTGAAGGTTCTACTGTACACAGATTTATGTCTTGACACAAATGTTTAGATCTGTTAAAAACTAGTTGCTACTTCTCCGATTAGATAGACACTAAATAATAGTCAGAGCGAGAATAATAGTCAATGACGATTAGCTACCACCTATTCTCGAAATTGAACAAATCCATTCCAATCTTTTGCCACGGTCGTGTAGGAAAGTGGGTTGGTATCAAAGGTTCATGTTTTGAGACGGCTTCCTGGATACAGACACTGCACCTTCTGACCGTTTCCGCGATCTCTTCCGAAATTCCAGGCCACCATACCGTCTCACGTGCGCGAAGTCTTGTTTTTGTAATCCCGAAGTGCCCAGCGTGCAACTTATCTAGGATCTTCAGTTTCATACTTGCTGGAATAACAAGACGACAGCTACGCATCAGTAGTCCATTTTGAACGCCGAGTTCATCCTTGACATGCCAATAAGAGAGCAGATCCTGTGACATCTTCTTCTTATCTGGCCAGCCTTGCTCAAGGTAGTTGAATACTGCTTTCAGGGTCGTATCTTCTTGTTGAGCTTCAAATTTCTTCGTCAACATCTCGTCTTTGTCGGTTATACACGAGAGAATTGCATTTATATGCGCTTAGGTTGGCCATTCTTTTTCACCTCCCTCGATTGTAAGAAGTGGTTGTCTGGATAATGCATCGGCGTCGAGCAGCTCCTTTCAAGGGATATGCACTATTTAGAATCCAAACCTCATCATACGCATTCGGAAACGTTGCAGTCTTGGGGTCAGCGAACTCAATTCTTTCGTCGAAAATAGAGGAATGAGAGGCTTATGGTCGGTCTCAATTAGAAAACGCTTTCCAAGCAGGAAATCTTGAAAACGTTCGCAAGCCCATGTAATTGCGAGAGCCTCTTTCTCGATCTGAGCATATCACGCCATCACCATCTCCTCATCGGCGAAGTACGCGATCTACCTTTTCTTCGTTGATCGCGAAATACGTGGTGTCGCTGGGGACCCACTGGCGATTCTCCACCAAACTCTGCAGCGGTGGTAGAGGCGCCATATTCATTGTACATAGTGTATATAATGCATATATATTTAATCATCTTTTTTTAAATAGTGCAAACTGTGCACTTTGCATGTATCGACAAGATATCAATAAAATTATTTTAATTGTCAATTGTCTAAGGTTTTATCTCTTATATATAAATATGTCTATAATAGGATGCTATTATTTTGACATATAAATATTTTAGTCATATAAGTGTGTTTTTCATGTATAGAGTTCTAATATAAATTCGACTATTTTGGATTGTATTTTTATAATATATAATAATTTCAATTTCAAATGGTTAAATATTCAGTTTAATTATGATATTTGAGAGACACTTAGTAAATGATATTCTTATGATATTCTATCTTATCAATTGTATGATTATAAATTTCCACAATTTATCTTTCTCTCCTAAAATTCCAAGCAATAAAACTAATTATAAAAATATATTATATCACTAAAATACTTCTAGGAGAAATTTTTAAATTCCATAGGTTTATGACCAAATTCCAATAAAAGTAAATTTAATTCATATATCTAAAAGAGGAGCTCCTCTCTGTTCCCAATATGAAAAAATATATTAATTATTTAATTATAATTTAATAATCTGAAATGGCGATTGACTATATACATAATGCGGTCGCTTTTTAGAACAGACAGTATAAGTGCCACATTTTCCTGTCTGCTATAAAAACATAGTTTTTCTGTGGCATATATACAAGGCAGAAACTACGTTTACACAAGAAATGAAGAGACATGAGTTATTGTCTTCTTGGCTGCAGGACACACCTATTCAGAAACTGCTGCATTTTTTAAAGTCGCCCGATAATTTGTTTTGAAAGCTCGGAGAGAATTGATTGATGCTTATGTGGTAGCTGTTGTGCCCGGTAATAAAAATAAAATAATATACCCAAATAGAAAGAAAGGCATTTGCCACAGTTTAGGCGAAGATTACCAATATAGGCAGGGCTTCAGGCCATCCGAAGCGTTCGACGCAGGTTATACGTGCTACTAGAGACATGTTCCCAGTCTACTTACCTTGGTTGATGGAGAGCCGCTGGCGATTTTCCACCAAATTCGCGGTGGCCGAGGCGCCATATTCATTGTACATAGTATCATGCATATATTTATAATCATTAAAAATAAAGAAGGCATATCCTGACTACGAACGCATTGTTTTTTCATTTATAATTATCTGTTTAAAATAGTACAGACTTTTGCATGTATTGACAAGATGTCAATAATATTATATTAATTGTCAAATTTTCTACCCACCTAGGGACCTTATACTGCCGCCACAAGTTGCTTCATACAACCGTCGATAATAAGATCTATCTCGAAGACTGATCATCTTAAAATTCAAAATTAAAAAAAAAGATATATGGTAATTTCTTAGTTTAATATATTTATGTTTTATTTATAACATATATTTGTGTTTATGTAAATTTTAAGTAGATATAAATAGAAAGATGATTAATAATGTTGTCAGTTGGTATAATACATATACTTATGAATGTTTTCCTAGTGTTAAGCTTAAACTAATTCAATCAATCCGAACTGAAGTTAAATTTAGTCGGTTGTTTAGGGATAAAATGCTTCGTGAATGTTCTGCTTGGACTGACCTAACTCAACCCAACGCTATGACCTGTCTCCTAAACTCGAAATTCAAAATGAAATTTCCTGGTCAATTGTTTGTTCTTAGCAATCCACCCAAGGCGCGATTAATAGTGCCTGGAAATGGTCCATTCTAGTAAGCTGATATCACAGGGAGATAGTGTTATGCACTCCTAGAACCTGACTTATAACTATCTCTCCCATCAAGAATTTAGCCTGAACTAAGTTTATCTAAACTAAAGGTTTAGCATTACTTTCATATAATATAAAAATACGGAAAACGAATGACCAGCGAAAGAAGAATAATCTATCAAAGTTTGCCTTTATTAGAAAAATTCATTTTAATATTTACCTTAAGATTAAGGTGAAAATATCAGGCTCCATTCAGAAAATAAGTTGTTTTTTAACATTTAAATTCACAAATCTCTATCTTTTAGGCACGAAAATCCTTCTACAGGAGAAAACAAGCTACATTAAATCGCCTTTAAGACAAGGAGGGAGATAGGTAGAGACAATGTCGCCCACCCTCAGTAGAGGAAGACACTGAAGGAAGTATATATGAAGATACCATGTGGCCCACCCTCAGTAGAGGAAGGCATTTAAGGAGGAAGATATTGAGAGACCATGTGGCCCACCAGGAATAGCATTAATAATTGAAATATTTCGAAAAATTAACACAAATATAATTGATGGAAACCTCAAACTATTCCCGAATCACTAATATTATATTATCGCCTGAAATATTTATGGGAAGAGGCAAATAAATTGTAATAAATATATTTACATGCATACTATATATTCAAATACTACATTAATGCCCGTCAAAGAAATAATAAATCTAGAATGACAGCCAGTTCAACCACTTATTATAAAGATTTATTTTAATGAAGTTACATAATAAGATATAGGTGAGTGTCAAGGTTTTCTTAAATATTTTAAACCCTCTTTAATGTGAATTGATTTAAAGAAACTAATTGGGAATATATTATGGTATTTTAAAATATGAATTCAATATATAACCTATTTTATAAGCATTTGAAACTAAAAAGATAATCAAACTATACTTCAATCACTAATTTCTTATTTCTTTATAATATTTTTGATAAATTGGCAAAAATAACTATTTATATATTTGGTATATAATTTTATAATATATCAATATCCCTATATATAGTCACGACCCTCATGGCCTCTGTCACGGATGCGCGCGCATCATCATTATGATCATTATCATTATCTAATGATAATAATTATTATTATCAACATACAAGGTATGTCCCATAAGTTCCCGGACTGGGTCCATAAAAAAAAAAGGTAAGATTTTTTTTCTATTTTTTTATTAAAACTTTTCAAAGTAATCCCCCCTTGCTTCAACGCACCAGCGCCATCGTTTCTCCCAATTGTCGAAACAGTTTTTATAAGCCTCTTTTGGAATGCTCTTCAATGCTAACGGCGATTTTTCTATTATGTCATCCCTGGTGTCAAAATGTCTTCCTTTTAGAACTGCTTTAAGTTTGGGGAACAGGAAAAAGTCATTTGGTGCGATGTCTGGGAAATAGGGTGGTTGAAGTAGGATTTGTGTCCCGTTTTTCGCCAAAAAGCTAGTCATCAAGTGCGCTGTGTGAGGGCGAGCATTGTCATGGTGTAGGATCCAGCCACCATTAGTCCATTTTTCTGGCCTTTTTTTTCGAATCGCTTCCCTTAGATGGCGAAGAATGCCCAAATACATTTCCTTAATAACTGTTTGGCCTGCAGGAAGATACTCGTGATGAACAATGCCCTTGTTATCCTAAAAAGCGACCAGCAACACCTTGTTTCTGGATTTTTTGGGTCTAGGCTCACCCTAACCTCTCCACTCGGCAGATTGAGGTTTGGTTTCAGGGTCATAGCCATAGACCCATGTCTCGTCGCCTGTGATTATCTTGTCTTTGCATTCTGGATCCGTTCTTGTCATTTCCATCATGTCCTCACAGGTTGCAAGCCGACACAGTTTTTGCTCATTGGTGAGGAATCTTGGGATGAATTTTGCAGGAGTCTTTTTGAGCTTCAAATCTTCGGTTACGATCCTTCCAATCGTTGTTTTAGAGATGCCTGTGTCTTGCTCTAGCTCCAGCAAAGTGGTTCGAGGATTTTCTTTTATCAAATCGGTGATTTTTTCACATTTTCATCAGTCCTTTGAAATTTTGGGCGTCCTTGACGAGGATCATCTTCAATGGAAATTCTGCCAGCTTTAAATCTAGAATGCCATTCAAAAACAGTTGTTCTCTTTGGGGCGTCATTGGGGAATGCTTTATTAAACATTTCAAAAGTTTCGGTTGCTGATATTTGAAGTTTCACACAAAATTCTATGCAAATCCTCTGCTTCAATTTTTGTTCCATCGTAAAATCGCCGCAGCGCTAGGTGTGACCTTTAAATAAATTAGAATAACCTTGGCGCGCGCGCAAGTACCGCCTCGATATTGGTACCACCGTGTAGCCAGATATTTTTTCTATAATAAACAGTCAAATTCATTTACATTTTTCATTTATTTATTTTTTTATGGACCCAGTCCGGGAACTTATGGGACATACCTTGTATATAGTCACGACCGTCTTTCCTGGCCTCTGTCACGGATGCGCGCGCATCATCATTATGATCATTATCATTATCTAATGATAATTATTATTATTATCAACATATATAGTCACGACCGTCTTTCCTGGCCTCTGTCACGGATGCGCGCGCATCATCATTATGATCAATATCATTATATAATGATAATTATTATTATAATATATATAGTCACGACCGTCATGGCCTCTGTCACGGATGCGCGCGCACAGGGAGGTCACATGCTCTCCGGCAGCCAATAAAAATTTAAAAAAAAACTCCCTCGAGCCGGATTTGAACCAGCGACCTAAGGATCACTGTTGTAACATCTACAGTCGTCCTCTCTGCCAACTGAGCTATCGAGGGATACAAACTGTATGAATAAGCTTACCTTATAAAGTCAACTAATCCTATTTCTACACAAAATGTATTATTAATATATATAGTCACGACCGTCTTTCCTGGCCTCTGTCACGGATGAAATTTAAAAATTAAAAAAAGATGCCGAAACCCGGGATCGAACCAGGGACCTCTAGATATTCAGTCTAACGCTCTCCTAACTGAGCTATTACGGCTTATTTTATTTATTTCTATAGAAGCTTCTATCTCTATAATTATGTATATTTTCAAAAAGTCAATTCACACCTCTTCGCTGGATACGATGGGGATACTGACTAATTCATTATGCTAACATAATTATAAATACAAGTATCAGAGTCATCAACAATTCTGTCATCGTTTGCTTTTGTGAATGGAATAAATACCCGAATAGGGCCATTTCTTATAAGCATCGGTGGTTCAGTGGTAGAATGCTCGCCTGCCACGCGGGCGGCCTGGGTTTGATTCCCGGCTGATGCATTTTTTTTTTCTTTTTTACAATTTTTAAAACTCATTTATATTATTATTCCTATATATATAAAAGTCAGCGTATGTATGTATGTATGTTTGTCAACTATACACGTCCACAATACGTACCTAATATGATAATTGTAACAAATAGTGTTTGAATAAAAACATTCAATCGGGTAAAACACGGGCGTTGCCCGGGTCATTCGGCTAGTAATACAATAAATTGCGGGTATGATTATAGAACGATTTTTAACAAGTTCAGGAAAGACAAAAAGCCATGCAAATAAAAAATAGGCTGATTCAACAAAAACAGGCATATATACATCCTATTGGAGAAACCTTAGAGGAGGGCAAAGAAACTTTCCAAATGATGCAAGGAGATATTGAAGCAAGATATAAACCTATACAACCAATTCAAATACCCATTCATTCATTACTAGAACCTACACAATCATTACAAGAAACTATTCAGCTAGATAAAGAACCAATGCAGTTGAAACAAGACCATATGCATATAAGGCCAAACTCTAATGGACAAAGTGAAAAATATATTAATAGAAAACCTATAGATATTCCTCATATTCAGCAACACATATATCAAAAACAAATACCTATACAGCAAAGCAAAGAAGCCTTTCAAATGATGCAGGGATGTGTACAACCTATAGAGGAACCTATTCAACCAAATCAAGATTCTATTAGTCAAACCCAAGACGATATACAGTTAGTTAGAGACTCTATGCAGTTAGAGCAAGACAATATTCGTCTACATTCAAATATTAGAAAACGACAAAATGATATAAATAGAAATCAAAAGTATATTCCACATTCACAAGAATACATATATCAAAGACAAATACCTATAGATCAAAATAAAGATATTTCTCAAATGACTAAAGGATATATTCAACCAAGAACAGTACCTATTCAAGTAAATAAAGAACCTGTTAAATCAAGACAGGAATCTATTCAAATAGGTCAAAAACGTATGCATCTAGGTGATAGATCAAATAACTCAAATCTAGGTTATATGAATCTAAGACCGAATACTATTAGACAAAGAGAAATATGTTAATAAAGAACAAATACATAATATACACATCCGAAAACATCCATATCAAAAACCTTTGCAGCGAGGTAAAGAATCAGTTCAAATGGTGCAAGGATATAGTCATCAAAGCGATGTACCTATTCAAACAAGACATGGACATATGCAAAGAAGTCAGAATATATGCATTCAAATCAAAACAATATTAACCTAAGTCCAAATACTATTAGACAGAAACAACAAGATATAAATAGGACACAAATGTATAATCCACATATCCAAAAACAGATATATTAAAGACAAGCACCTATACATCAAATACAAGACATTCCAAGATAAGAACATACTTTGTCAAATCAAGAAGTTAGGATGAAAAGACCAGAACCTAACAACCTATCTCAAGATCAAATGCAGCCAAATACGTATCCACCCTATCCTAGTCTGAATCTTAGTTCATCGACAACACCAAATCAAGAATTAGTTTTAGAAGAAGATCAAATTGGAGCGCTTTCTCTGAAGGATTTCAAAATATTGTGCGGAAGATTTCCTAAATAGAAAGACTATCTCAAAAAGGTCAGACGAAGAAGCAAAGGGAAAATGTATACTAGGAAATCTAGGCAAAAATTGAAACAAAATATCAACGATTATGAAACTGTTTCTCAGGTACTTCAGGAACGAGCAAATGCCATGAACGTATTGGACAATTATATTTATAAACAAATACCCGTCATTACAAGGTGTGAATATATATACTTCATTTTTAATTTGTAGATATATGTAAATATGTTAATATGTATATAATAAGGGCTAAGATAGAGACAAAATATTTGCTTAATATCATGTGAATGTTAAAAACAATATTATTATAATGTATATTTAAAGTAATTAAAATATTATTTTAATAAATAAAATTATTGATATGATATAATAATATATAGACCTTAATATCTTTAAATCAATCTTTCTATACCTCTTTTATATATTTATATAATTATTTCTCGGTTATATTCTTATAAATTACAATCTGTAGCCTAATTCTATTTCTATTAAAAACTTTAATTTCCTTAACTTATCACTTTTCTCTTCACCTCTTCTACATATTTAAAAAATTGATGGAGACATTCCTAGTAAAAACAACCTAAATCCCAATCACTAATATTTTCACAATCCATCGCATTTTAGTAGAGACTGTTTGAGCTTTTTAAAACTTATTTCATTTATACCTCTCTCTAGTATATCTTTAAATATTTAATCACATATGCTTACTAACGATGACAATGCATTATTTCTGACTTCAAAAACAAATTCGATTCTCGCTTCAATTTGGAAATATTTATGGAAATTCCAGTCACTTATTTTCAATTTCTCTTAAATGTTTCTTAAAGTGAAATGATATAGTAATACGGCTGTTTTCTTCGTAATTTCTTTCCATAATATAAACGGGATGATGCATAGGTTCTTGATCCATTAGGTCTATCAGAGACCTTAATATATTTAATTCAATCTTGCTATACCTTCTTTATATATTGCTATAAGTATTCCACGGTAATCCTCTTATGAAATACAACCTGAAGCTTATTTATATTCCTATGAAAGACTTTAATTTCATTAACCTATCACTTTTCTCTTCAACTCCTTTACATCTTCCTTTAAAAAATTGATGGAGGCATTCCTATTAAATACAACCTATAACTCAATCACTAATATTTTTTTCAATTTAATATAATTTTATGAAATAAATTTTACTAAAGGTTTTTATTTGTAGATGATAATTTTAGCAATAAATATTGTTATTTTTTAAGATAGCAGGGGTGTCTCCTTTTGAAGGTTCTACATTACACATATTTATATTTTGCCACAAAGGTTTCAATCTCTTAAAAACTAGTTGCTACTTCTCCGATTAGATAGATATTAAAACTGAATCCCATTAATGTAGGGTCTTAGCTAACTTGCAGACTTTCCTTCCTAAACACCTCTTTGGCAGATTGTCAAGATTCCATTGGATCCCTTATGAATCTCATAGAATAAATTCCGCCCTAGGCTGACGAGGGCAATTAGCTCGAAACCATGTCCTCTAGATGGACTCTTCTCAGTTAACCAAATCTGCTGTTGTGGCTTTGTCACTAACACGAGGCCGCATATTTTCGGAGAGGTTTAAAAGTTTAAGTCTATTTTTGACACCTTTATTTTGACGGAATAGGCGCCCTATACTTTCATATATCAATTTCTACCAGGAAAAATTACATTTATACATGGTATACAGGGTGGCTGAAAAGTATAGTTCTTAAAACCTTTTGCAATAACTCTGTGAAATGAACAAATAATTGTAAATTCAAAAGCATATAAAATGACTAACATTAAGGAAACAATTTATTAAAGAAACATATCAAAGTGGGTTCCTTCAGCCTTGATGCAGGCCTGGAAGCGTTTGGTGATAGATTCTACCGTGGGGTAATTGACGTCGATCTTGGCCAACTCTCGCTGCAGGGCCTTATATAGGGACTCCAAACGTTTGTGGGGAGAAGAAGATACATTTTTCTAAAGTAACATCACTTGGAAAGGTCCATCGGGTTTGATCTGGGGAGTTTGGAGGTCACAAGTCTTTGCCCAAGAACCCAGGAAAATGCTGTTGGAAGAAGGCTATCGTCGACTGGGAGCCATGGGACCAGTCATTCTTGAGTACGAAATTACGACCGACGATGTGTTGTCGAGCCCATGGAAGCAGACAGTCCCTCAGAAAGACGTCTTGGGAGACTTGGGATTCAATTTTGACATTTCGATCAATCAAACAAATAAAACAAAGAAGTAAAGGTAGACTAGACGACGACAAAGGCCAGACGATGAAAACAACCCGGCGCCAGAAAGTGGCGTGATTACATTAGCCAATCAGGAATCACCACATATGCAGGCGTACAATATAAAAGGCCCAGAAAAGAGACAAAGGTAGTTGTTTTCAGAGCGACCATCTCTTTTTAACCTCTCTCAGAAAATATTTCTTTCCCATATTCTCCCATTACCTACCTCTCCTTCGATCTTCACGCCTTTTGCCCATCTGATCTAATGCTACTTACAGAACATCTTGAGATTGCTGAACCCTGAAAACAATACTTCGCTTCTAAGCTCGTATTGCAGGGCAGGACTCCTGAGATGTTTTTGCAGAAACCAATTCCGACCTTCTTCCTTTATTCCTCACTGCGTCACTACCTATCGCAAACCTTTTGCTTAAGTCAATTTTCTTTTATATTCTATTTTACTTTTATTATCTCTACTTCTCCTCCTTCCTGTATTACATCCCTGAAACTATGTTGTAAATACTCAAGGCACCTTAAGTAACAAAACACTGTAACTAGTATACCAACTTTCCCAAATATTTACTTTCGCTATTGTATGTGTTTACTTTAAATTTATCCTTCCTATGTACTCCTCTTATATATTTTTTTGTAGTTTTATAATATTATATCAGTGTGTCACCACTACTCCCCTTTATCTTTATTTTTATTCTAGTAACTAATCTGTGCCCCAAATTATTTCCCATTTAATAGTTTTACTAGCTTTGTGGTGTTGGACTTTGTTTTTTAACTTACAGATGTAGATAAAACATTTCAATATTAATCGATAGTATCATTTTGTTTATTAACCATCAACATTAATGCCATCAACTACCAATCAACCCTTTATATATTACTAGACGAATGGCCCGGGCAACGCCCAGGTTTTACCCGAGTGCGCATATATTTTAAAAACGTTTTAATTCAAATACTATTCGTTACAATTATAAATTGGCGCCATGGATGTCACTCTTGTTAAACGTCCCGTTCCAAACTGTGTGTTTTTAAAATGTTTTAATTAAAATACTATACGTTACAATTATAAATTGGCGCCGTGGATGTCTCTCTTGTGAAACGTCCCGCCCCAAACTGTGTGTGTCTTGAAAATATAAAAATAAAAATGTGAATTTTCATAAAGATTTCATCATGTCGATTTTTTTTGTATTTCACCTACTAAATCGATAGAGATAATTACATTTGCAACATGAACTTATGTATATTGACTAAATAGAAAACTGCATAGTAATAAAGATCATTTTTTAAAGGCACCATGTCGTTTTTTTTCAATAAAATCGAAACAAAAATTAACGATAAATAACGATAATTGCCTTAAAAAAAAGAAACATTCGCGGTGATTTTGTCTTGCATTCGTTTATACAATTATTATATACGAATGACCCGGGCAACGCCCGGGTTTTACCCGATTAAATGCTTTTATTCAAATACTATTCGTTACAATTATAAATTGGCGCCATGGATGTCATTCTTGTATAATATATAAATGAGTTTTAAAAATTGTAAAAAAAAAAAAAAAAATGCATCGGCCGGGAATCGAACCCGGGCCGCCCGCGTGGCAGGCGAGCATTCTACCACTGAACCACCGATGGTTATGAAAAATCCCATCCGTGAGCTTCAAACAGACAAACAGACAGAATAAGGCAAATATATAAGTAGATTACCTTTAATATATTTTTTTTCATCATGTTTAGACTTAGAATTTTACAACTTCAACTATTTTAGGCACCATTTTAAAAAACCTACACCTAACAATAGTTATAATATTTCTTAAACAGATAAAACATTTATCATTTTATTTTTCTTTATAGATTTTCAAAATGTTATTTTGACGCTTCCCTTACAACCTCTAACTCTATCCCATGAACCTTTCCTCCCAACTTTTTACATCCATCAAGAGATTATATTGTTCGTCAGCTATTTTCTTTTTTTTTTTAATTGATTAAACTAACTAGAAGACCCTTCCTCGCTATACTCATTCCCAATGGTGAGTTCATGGGACCCAGTTAGATTTTATTTTTTTTCTCTCATCGTCCGGCTCATCATTTTTTCATTTTTCAACTTTTTTTTTCACCACACAAGTCGGACACAATCAAAATTGATAGCAATAAATCTCTTACACCCACCTTTCATTTTCCGCATCCTTCAAACCTCCAACCTTCCAAGGGATTCCAGTTCGCCGAACATTTTGTTTTTTTTCATTGATTAATCCGACTGGAACAATCCTTCCTCGCTATACCCATTCCCAATAGTGAGTTCAGAATATCCAGCGCGATCTTTTTATTTTCTTTTTCTCATCGCCCGACTCATCATATCAATTCACCATTTTTTCGACTTTTCACTTTTTTTTACATAATTCAACCGGGCACAATCATTATGGACAACAGGGATCCCTCTTACCTCTACCTCTCCCTTTTACCTCCATCAATCTTCCCACCTCTTTTCACTGTCTGAGCTAATGATGCAGACGGAATATCTTGGGCCTTCTGTTAATGAAAACAATGCCTCACTTAAACAAGTTTGCATTGCATTGCAGAATGCTTGGGATACTACTTTGCAGAAACATGCTCAGATACCCCCTTTCCCCTTTTCAACCTTAGCGTCACATTATACGTTCAGTCAATAAACTAACTTCATTTTTTTCCTCTCATCTTTTATGCAATAAGATATTATTTTCCTTGTACGATTCATTTTACCATATTTACCATTTTGTATTATATACTTTCTCTTAATCTTTATCATTCATTTTGTGCGTTTTTATTTTTATAACCTTGATTTTTTTTTTCATTGATACACCACCATTACAACATCTTTCTCTTTTTAACTTGTAGATTAATAATAATTTTAACTAATTTGTATACAAATTATTTCTTTTATTTTTTTATAATAGGTTTGTTAGGTCATCATTCATTACAAGTCATTCCCCCAACCAAACCTTCATCACCGGGGGCACATTCTGTAGTATATTTTGAGTTAGATAGTTCAAAACCTTCTTCTGATATTTATTATAACCCCATCTCTATATAAAAATATGTATCGATCTTGTAACAATGGAAGTGGCGTGATTACAGTAGCCAATCAGGAATCACCACATATGCGGCCGTCCAATATAAAAGGCCCAGAAAAGAGACAAAGGTAGTTGTTTTCAGAGCGAGGCCGTTATACGGTCGGTCGGATCTCTCACCCCCCCCCCCCCCCCCTTCTATCCGTGTAGGCTTAGGGCATCCGCGACACCCGTGGTTCGACTGCCTTCGTCCGTGGTCTACCTCTACTTCTTGGAGCTACCATCTAAACCTGCCTCTGTTCCTTGCTGTCCCCTTGCGGGAATCCCATCACGCTCCCACAACCACGACTGCCCAGTACATTCCACATCGGGATTACTACATATATTTGTAAATATAACAAAATATAATTTAGAATATTTTGTTAGGTTTTGTAAAATATCAAGTTGATATTAGTAATCTATTGTATGTTATATCGGTTACTAATGAAAGATGAAAGTAATAAAAACAAATATAGTTTAGAAAACCTTCATAGTTTATTTCATGTTTCTAGTGTTCCTTTTAATTTATATATTAAATAATTATTACCATGGTTCTATCTTTGCTCTCTCCTACAAACCTATCTCTTCACTTTTTCCTCTTTCTACCCAGCCTATGACGCGTAACGACCGAAGCTATGCTGGAGTTTCCTTTTTTTAATACTATTATATGCCTCTATATATTTATTAATAATTTATAATCGTATATGAACATTGAAATAAAGTCGTGTCAATCTTTTAATCTCTCTCTCTCTCTCCATCATAATGAATCCATATATCAACAAAACCTATGACAACATCACTAAAAATGTATAAATTCAAATTTAAGCGGCCAGTAATTAGGTTTCTACCTAATTGATTGACTAATTATAATTTATAGATAATATTTGAGCTTATAATATACTATACAACCAATTGTATGATTATAAATTATCACAATTTATCTTTCTTTTCTAAATATTCCAAGTAATCAAACTATAATTATATCACTAAAATACTTACAGGAGAAAATTTTCAATATCATTGGTTCCTGACCAATTTCCAATAAAAGTAAATTTAAATTATATTTTAAAAGAGGAGCTCCTCTCTTTTACCATTATACAAAATATATTAATTATTTAAATATCATTTTATAATATGAAATTTCAATAGACTATATACTAGATGCGGTTGCTTTTTGAGAACACACAGTATAAGTGCCACATTTTCCTATGTGTTATAGTAACATAGTTTTTCTGTTGAAGGTAGACATGGTAGAACCTACTTTTACACAAGAAATGAAGAGCTATGTAGTTATTGTCTTTTTGACTGCAGGACACACCGATTTAGAAACTGCTGCATTCTTGGTATTCGCCCGATCATTGTGACAGCTGAAGGAAGGCAATTGGTATCAGCGCTTTTAGGCAAATTAACACGGCTTTAAGGTATTAATAGGATCTGAAGGTCAGTATATCAACCCTCTACAAACGGCCTGATGAAGAGATTTTACAGACAGCGTCTGAAGGACGCTCACCTCTATCACGACTCCCTAAACTGGTCCACGAAGTTATGCCTCATTCTCATAGGAATTCCTGCTTCTTTGAAAGAAGATCTCAGCCTAAAAGCTAAGGCTTTTTAGTAATGCATTTTGTTTCAAAAAATTATATAAAATACTGCTTTACTGAAAAGCCTTTAATCTCTTAATCTCTCGAAATATTTTGAGAAGAAAAAATGTTTTTTTCTTTACAGATCCAGATACGCCCTTTTATATAAGTATATTATATGTTTGTAAATATATTTGAGCTTCAACTATCATAAATTTATGTAAGACTGCTTGTAGGATTATAGGTACTATTATGTTTCCCATATCTATTATGTGGTGAAAATATATGATAAAAAATTTAAGCGCAAATCTACCAATTATCTTTTATTCTAGCCATATACTCTAATGGACAACACTTAAGGGAAGTTGTACCTTTTAGCATATATATATCGGAATTAAGAGAATATCTCTGAAAGATACATTAATGGACAAAACTTAAGTGAAGTTGTACTTTTCAGCATGTATATCGGGATTCAGACAATAACTCTGAGAGATACATTAATGGACAAAACTTGAGTAAGTTGTACCTTTTAATATGTATTAGATAATAACTCTGAGATATTTGATATATACACACACACTGACCCTTATTGAAGGCGCACGAGATAGCCAAGTGTGAAAAACTTGCCTTTCTTCGCAAAAATGATATATGAAACTTTCAAAAGTTTTGTCCATGAGTATAACTGTGTTCTCTAATTTGGTTTATTTTTCTTTTACAAGTCCATACACGATTTCTTTTTGGAAATTTTAATTAATTATGACATTTAACAGAAAATATTAAAGTAACAGATTATTATATAGAAATCTAAAATTTTTAACCCAATACTCATATTCAAAAACAAACTATGAACAAATCACTAAATTGCTCCCAGACATAAAATTCAATTTATCTGATTTGTCGCTAAAATTAGACAAATTATAAATAGAACAATTATAATATATAAATACTAAAACGCGCCTATTTTATTCAAAACAGTTTATTTAATTATATATTCCCACGATATAATTTTTGGGTTAAGGATTCATTTCTCAGCTTAGAATACTAATACTTCAATTATCAACAAGCTATGAACCCATCACTAAAATATATTCAAAAAAGGAGAATTATCAAATACCAGGTTTTATCACTTTTTACAATAAAAAAGTATATGTAATATGAGATGTATTTAAAAAAAATTAGCGCCTATTCATTATTTTTTATTGGGTTTTATTCATTATTGAAAGAACGTTTGCTTCATATTTATTTTTACGACATTTATCCACCCAAAAATAGAAAAAGAGAAGTTGATTAAAAATATATACATATATTAATATCAATACGTTTATTTTCTAAATATTAAGCGGAGTTTGCACTTAGTTGAAATTTAACAAGCTAAAACTTTATCACTAAAATATTTTTCGAGCCGTCGAAAATATTAACCATTTATTTGATTTATAAACACTATTTAGCAAATACACAAGAACATTGAGGCAAATAAAAGATATGGAAAAAAGGAAGAAGCCGTCTGAGGAAAGTCTAAAACACCCGACACAAGAACTAATTCAACAAGAGAATAACCCTAAACGCGTAAGACTAGACTCATTTTCGCCAAGTAAGGGACCTATAAAATCGAGGCAAATGCCAATCCATCTAAGTCAAAGAAATATTCAGGAAAGGCAGAAAAATATTCAATTGAAGCAAAAGGAGATAGAGTTCAGGCAAAGATTTCCACAAAAACGGCCAGAAAATAAGCAACAGAGACAGGAAACAACACATAAGATTGGAGAACATATGCAAAATGTGCTTAACTATGTTGATACAATACAAGAAACAATGCATCCAAGACTAGAGTCTATTCAGCAAAGTCAAGAATCCGAGCAGCCAGGAAAAACTCAGATTCTTCAAATGCCGAATAGTTCTCAAAAAAGGAAAATAGAAATTCAACAAGAAAATAAAGTGAAAATAAGACCATCATTTGATCGTACCAGAAATGAACCAATGAACCGATTTCAAGAGCCTATGCATCCAAGACCAGAGAATATTCTGCAATGTCACGAATCCAAGCAGCTGGAAGAAACTCAGATTCTTCAAACGCCGAACAGTGTTCAGAAAAGCCAAATGGAAATTGAACTAGAAAATAATGCGATAGAGATCAGGCAAATATTACCAGAACAAAGACTGAAAAATACACAACAGAGAAAGGAAAACTCACAGAAGATTGGGGAGCATATGCAAAATGGGATTAACTATGTAGATATAATACAAGAACCAATGCTTCAAAGACGACAGTCTATTCAGCAAAGCCAAGAATCCAGGCAACCAGGAAATACTCTGATTCTTCAAATGCCGAATAGTGCTCATAAAAGGAAAATGGAAATTCAACAAGAATATAAAGTGAAGAAAATAAGACCATCATTTGATCAAACAAGAAAAGAACCAATGAACCGAATTCAAGAGCCTATACAGCAAGAACCTGTCACAATGAAAGAATATAGAAACCTAAAGAAAGACCCTGTACATGTATATAAAGGTCCTATACAGTTGAAGCAATCGTCTATTCATCTAAGATCAAATACTATTCAGGAAAGACAAAAAGCCATGCAAATAAAAAATAGACTGATTCAACAAAAACAGGCATATATACATCCTAGTCAAGCAACCTCACAAGTAAGAAAAGAAGCTATCCAAATGATGCAAGGAGATATTGAAGCAAGATATAAACCTATACAACCAATTCAAATACCCATTCAATCATTACAGGAACCTACACAATCATTACAAGAAACCATTCAGCTAGATAAAGAATCAATGCAGTTGAAACAAGACCATATGCATATAAGGCCAAACTCTAATGCACAAAGTGAAGAATATATTAATAGAAAACCTATAGATATTCCTGAGATTCAGGAAAAAATATATCAAAGACAAATACCTATACAGCAAAGCAAAGAAGCATTTCAAATGATACAAGGATTTATTCAACCTATAGAGGAACCTATTCAACCAAATCAAGATTATATTAATCAAAACCAAGATGATATACAGTTAGTTAGAGACCCTATGCAGTTAGAGCAAGACCATATTCGTCTACATCCAAATACTATTAGACTACGACAAAATGATATAAATAGAGATCAAATGTATATTCCACATTCCCAAGAACACTTCTATCAAAGAAAAGTACCTATAGATCAAAGAAGAGAAATATCTCAAATGAGTAAAGGATATATTAAACTGAGACCAGTACCTATTCAGGTAAATAAAGAACATATTAAATCAAGACAGGAATCTAATCAAATAGGTCAAAAACCTATGCATCTTGGAGAGAGATCAAATAACTCAAATCGAGAATATATGAATCTAAGACCGAATATTCTTAGACAAAGACAGAAATATGTTAATAAAGAACAAATACATAATCTACACATCCGCGAACATCCATATCAAAGACCTATGCAGCGAGGTGAAGAATTAGTTCAAATGGTGCGAGGATATAGTCATCAGAGCGATGAACCTATTCAAACAAGACATGGACATATGCAAAGAAGTCAGGAATATATGCATTCAAATCAAAACAATATTAACCTAAGTTCAAATACTATTAGACAAATACAACAAGATATAAATAGGACTCAAATGCATAATCCACATATCCAAAAACAGATATATCAAACACAAGTACCTATACAGCAAATACAAGACATTCCAAGACAAGAACATACTTTGTCAAATCAAGATGTTAGGATGATAAGACCAGAACCTACCATTCTATCTCAAGAACAAATGCAGCCAAACACGTATCCACCCTATCCTAATCATAATCAAAGTTTATCGACAACACCAAATGAAGAATTAGATTTAGATGAAGATCAAATTGGAGCGCTTTCTTTGAAGGATTTCAAAATATTGTGCGAAAGATTTCCTGAAAAGAAAGACTATCTCAAAAAGGTCAGACGAAGAAGTAAGGGGAAAATGTATACTAGGAAATCTAGGCAAAAATTGAAACAAAATATAAACGATTATGAAACTGTTTCTCAGGTACTTCAGGAACGAGCAGATGCCATGAATGTATTGGACAATTATATTTATGAACAAATACCCATCATTAACAAGGTTTGAATATGTATCTTTATTTTTAATTTGTATATATATGTAAATATGTTAATATGTATATAATAAGGGCTAAGATAGAGAGAAAATATTTGTTCAATATCTTGTAAATGTTAGAAACAATATTATTATAATGTATATTTAAACTAAATAAAATATTATTTCAATAAAGGAAAAAGAAATGCTATAATAATATGACTATTTTTCTCAGTTTAATTTCTATTATATCAAAATTTTAAACGAGATTATGCATAAGATCTTGGTCTATTAGGTCTATCAAAGACCTTAATATCTTTAATTCAATCTTTCTATACCTCCTTTTTATAAATATTTCTAGATAATCTTCTTATAAAATACAATCTGGAGCTTAATTCTATTCCTATTAAAAACTTTAATTTCCTTAACTTATCACTTTTCTCTTCACCTCTTTTACATATTCCTTTGAAAATTGATGGAGACATTCCTAGTAAATACAACCTAAAACCCAATTACTAATATTTTCACATTCCATCGCATTTTAGTAGAGACTGTTTGAGCTTTTTAAAACTTATTTCATTTACCTCACTCTAGTATATCTTTAAATATTTAATCACATATGCTTACTAACGATGACAATGCATTATTTCTAACTTCAAAAACATATTCGATTCTCGCTTCTCAATTTGGAAATATTTATGGAAATTCCAGTTACTTATTTTCAACTAGACGAATGGCCCGGGCAACGCCCGGGTTTTACCCGAGTGCGGATATGTTTTTAAAACGTTGTCTCGGGTGGTCGCTATAGACAGGGTGGTCTGTATAGACAGGTGAATGTAACACACAGCTGATAACAGGGTTGTCTAGAGTGGCCGCTATAGACAGGGTGGTCTGTATAGACAGGTGGATGTATCACACAGCTGATAACCAGGGTGTCTAGAGTGGCCGCTATAGACAGGTGTATGTATCACACAGCTGATAACAGGGTTATCTGGAATGGCCGCTATAAACAGGGTGGTCTGTATAGACAGGTGGATGTATCACACAGCTGATAACAGGGTTGTCTAGAGTGGCCGCTATAGACAGGGTGGTCTGTATAGACAGGTGGATGTATCATACAGCTGATAGCAGGGTTGTCTAGATTGGCCGCTATAGACAGGTGAATGTAACACACAGCTGATAACAGGGTTGCCTAAGGTGACCGCTATAGACAGGGTAGTCTGTATAGACAGGTGGATGTATCACACAGCTGATAGCAGGGTTGGCTATATACTGGGTGGTCTGTATAGACAGGTGGATGTATCACACAGCTGATAACAGGGTTGTCTAGAGTGGCCGCTATAGACAGGGTGGTCTGTATAGACAGGTGGATGTATCAAACAGCTGATAGCAAGGTTGTCTAGAGTGGCCGCTATAGACAGGTGAATGTAACACACAGCTGATAACAGGGTTGCCTAAGGTGTCCGCTATAGACAGGGTGGTCTGTATAGACAGGTGGATGTATCACACAGCTGATAGCAGGGTTGGCTCTATACAGGGTGGTCTGTATAGACAGGTGGATGTATCACACAGCTGATAACAGGGTTGTCTAGAGTGGTCGCTATAGGCAGGGTGGTCAGTGGTCGCTATAGACAGGGTGGTCTGTATAGACAGGTGGATGTATCACACTGCTGATAACAGGGTTGTCTGGAATAGCCGCTTTAGACAGGTGTATGTATCACACAGCTGATAACAGGGTTGTCTAGAGGGGGGCAGGAAGGACACGTGTTCGCCGGCAGCCAATGGGCGCGCATTCTATCCGTGAGCTTCAGAATAAGGCAATTTTATAAGTAGATTTCTCTGAAATGTTTCTTGAAGTGAAATGATATAGTAATACGGCTGTTTTCTTCGTAAATTCTTTCCATATTATAAACGGTATGATGCATAGGTTCTTGACCTATCAGGTCTATCAGAGACCTTAATATCTTTAATTCAATCTTGCTATACCTTTTTTATATATTGCTATATGTATTCCACGGTAATCCTCTTATGAAATACAACCTGAAGCTTATTTATATTCCTATGAAAGACTTTAATTTCATTATCCTATCACTTTTCTCTTCAACTCCTTTTTACATCTTCCTTTAAAAAATTGATGGAGGCATTCCTATTAAATACAACCTATATCTCAATCACTAATATTTCTACTCTCCATCACATTTTAGTACAAAGAGTTTTAAAGGCTTTTCAAAAGTCATTTTATCCACCTCTCTATAGTATAGCTTTGAATATTCTATCACATATTCTTACTTACGATGCCGATGCACTATTTCTAACTTTTTTCAAAATTAGATTATGCTTCTCTCTACTTGTGAATATTAGTATTATATATTTTTTATTAGAAAACAAAACCAAATTCTCGATTATATTGATATCAAAGACATCAATATCTCTAACAGAATTCATTTCTCTACCTCCTTTACTTATTCCTTCAAGAGGTTAATGGTGACCTTCCTAGTAAATACAATCTATAACTCAATCACTAATATTTTTACATTTCATATCATTTTAATGAATACTTTCTGAAAAGGGCTTTTTATATACAGATGATAATTTTTGCAAAGAAAATTATTCTTTTTGGAGGGAATAGGGGTGTCTCCTTATAAAGGTTCTACTTGAAGCGGTGCAGCAAAGAAGTAGAAGAGAATAAGTGGGGAAGCCAAGAGAAGAAGGTATGCAGGGGCGACACTTTCAGGAAGTGTTGATTGACAAATTCCAGAGGAGGGGGTGGCAGTCAGGGAGTCCAGCTGGCGCCGCCGTAGGGGAGGAATCAGCCGAGTCAGCGGCCGGCCTGCCGGGGGTTTGTGCACCGAGAAGACCTGGCAGTCTGGGGAGAGAAGTCTGTCTGGTGAAAACGGGACCTGCAGCGAGGAAAACGGCGGTGTAAATAGACGCAGCAGGTGGGCTCCGGACGTGTGGCCGTATGGACTGACCGGGAGACGGTGTGGATTAACAAGAGGAGGACGAGGAGGAACCTACCTGGGCGACATTGAAGGCAAGTCAATCCCCTATGTATAGCTATTAATATCCCTTTTAAATATTCGGTAATAAATCCATAGTACTAAGCTGTATCCAAAACGAACCCACATTGTTCTCTTAGAAACCTTGAACGCAAACATCGACGGCTCAGAAGAGTCGTAACATACTGTACTCAGTTTTCTAGTTTCCTAAGTTTTCTAAGAACAAAAATTTCAATTTCAAATTTGTCTTTCACCACATTTCCAATTTTTTTTTTTTTTCTAAATCATAGTAACCCTTTTATAAATAGAACCAAAATCTCAATTATGTTGATATCAAAAACATCAATATCTCTAACAGAGTTCATTTCTCTACCTTCTTTACATATTCCTTCAAGAGGTTCATGGTGACCTTTCTAGTAAATACAATCTATAACTCAATCACTAATATTTTCTGCTATAAGTATTTCAGGTGACCTTCCTAGAAAATACAACCTGAAGCTTAATTCTATTTCTATCAAAGACTTTAATTTCCTTAAATTATCAATTTTCTCTTCACCTCCTTTACCACCTCCTTTAAATATTTGAAGGAGACATCCCTAGTGAATACAACCTATAACTCAATCACTAATATTTTTTTTCAATTCAATATAATTTTATGAAATACATTTTACTAAAGGTTTTTATTTGTAGATGATAATTTTAGCAATAAATATTGTTATTTTTTAAGATAGCAGGGGTGTCTCCTTTTGAAGGTTCTACATTACACATATTTATATTTTGCCACAAAGGTTTTAATCTCTTAAAAACTAGTTGCTACTTCTCTGATTAGATAGACACTAAAACTGAATCCCATTAATGAAGGGTCTTAGCTAACTTGCAGACTTTCCTTCCTTAACACCTCTTTGGCAGATTGTAAAGATTCCATTTGATCCCTTGTGAATCTTATGGAACAAATTCCGCCCTAGGCTGACGAGGGCGATTAGCTCGAAACCATGTCCTCTAGATGGACACTTCTCAGTTAACCAATTCTGCTGTTGTGGCTTTGTCACTAACCCGAGGCCGCTTATTTTCGGAGAGGTTTAAAAGTTTAAGTCTATTTTTGACACACGTTTATTTTGACGGAATAGGCGCCCTATACTTTCATATATCAATTCTACAAGGAAAAATTACATTTATACATGGTATACAGGGTGGCTGAAAAGTATAGTTCTTAAAACCTTTTGCAATAACTCTGTGAAATGAACAAATAATTGTAAATTCAAAAGCATATAAAATAACTAACATTAAGGAAACAATTTATTAAAGAAAAATATCAAAGTGGGTTCCTTTGGCCTTGATGCAGGCCTGGAAGCGTTTGGTGATAGATTCTACCATGGGGTAATTGACGTCGATTTTGGCCAACTCTCGCTGCAGGGCCTTATATAGGGACTCCAAACGTTTGTGGGGAGAAGAAGATACATTTTTCTAAAGTAACATCACTTGGAAAGGTCCATCGGCTTTGATCTGGGGAGTTTGAAGGTCACATGTCTCTGCCCAAGAACCCAGGAAAATGCTGCTGGCAGAAGGCTATCGTCGACTGGGAGCCATGGGACCAGTCATTCTGGAGTACGAAATTACGACCGCCGATGTGTTGTCGAACCCATGGAAGCAGACAGTCCCTCAGAAAGACTTCTTGGGAGCCTTGGGATTCAATTTTGACATTTCGATCATTCAAAACCCGCGGGGCCGTGCCTTCAGAAGTGAATCCAGCTCAGACCATGACAGATTTCGGGAACTTGAGCCTCGTGTGACGACGTTTCCTGGAATCCTTGTTTCCTAGAGACAGAGCTGACGGTGATTTTGGGAGTTGTGGGCGACTTCTGTGAAAATCTCGTCCGTCCACACAATTTTGGAAAGCTGGTCCACTCGGATCATTGAGAGAAATTTATTTGCCTTGTCCAAGCGATTCTTCATTGCAGCTTCAGGAAGGGTTTTCCCCCGGTAAAAACGATACTGCGAAGTCCTAGGAGCGTTTCACGATATTCTGCACTCTCTCCCTAGAGATTCCGAGGTCAGAAGCGATTCGTTTCATTCTGACGCCGTCATTTCGGGAAATATCCTTCTTTTTGATCTTACGTGTTGTAGAAAGGTTGACCGTTCTAGGCGGCTCGATTTCGGAAGTACTCCTTAACGCTCCCGGTATTGCTTCACAATCCTCCAAACATAGGGAGATATGGAGAGACCATGTGGACAGCCACCCTCAGTAGAGAGAGTCACTGAAGGAGGGAGATATGGAGAGACCATGTGGCCAGCCACCCTCAGTAGAGGAAGGCACTGAAGGAGGGAGATATGGAGAGACCATGTGGCCAGCTACCGTCAGTAGAGGAAGTCACTGAAGGAGGGAGATATGGAGGGACCATGTGGCCATCCACCCTCAGTAGAGGAAGGCACTGAAGAAGGGAGATATGAAGAGAACGTGTGGCCAGCCACCCTCAGTAGAGGAAGGCACTAAAGGAGGGAGATATTGAGAGACCATGTGACCAGCCACCCTAAGTAGAGGAAGGCACTATATAAAGTATATATGGAGAGACAATGTGACCCACCCTCAGTAGAGGAAGGAACTGAAGGAGGGAGATATGGAGAGACTGTGTGGCCAGCCACCCTCAGTAGAGGAAGATACTGAAGGAGAGAGATATGGAGGGACCATGTGGCCATCCACCCTCAGTAGAGGAAGGCACTGAAGAAGGGAGATATGAAGAGAACGTGTGGCCAGCCACCCTCAGTAGAGGAAGGCACTGAAGGAGGGAGATATGGAGAGACCGTGTGGTCAACCCCCCTAAGTAGAGGAATGCACTGAAGGTGGGAGATATGGAGAGACCGTGTGGTCAGCCACCCTAAGTAGAGGAATGCACTGAAGGTGGGAGATATGGAGAGACCGTGTGGTCAGCCACCCTGAGTAGAGGAAGGCACTGAAGATGAGAGATGTGGAGGGACCATGTGGCCAGCCACCCTCAGTAGAGGAATGAACTGAAGAAGGGAGATATGGAGAGACAATGTGACCTACCCTCAGTAGAGGAATGCACTGAAGGAGGGAGATATGGAGACCGTGTGGCCAGCCACTCTCAGTAGAGGGAGGCACTGAAGGAGAGAAATGTGGAGGGACAATGTGGCCAGCCACCCTCAGTAGAGGAAGGCACTGAAGAAGGGAGATATGGAGAGACCATGTGGCCAGCCACCCTCAGTAGAGGAAGGCACTGAAGGAGGGAGATATGGAGAGACCATGTGGCCAGCTACCCTCAGTAGAGGAAGGCACTGAAGGAGCGAGATATGGAGAGACCGTGTGGCCAGCCAGCCTCAGTAGAGGAAGGCACTGAAGGAGAGAGATATGGAGAGACCATGTGGCCAGCCACCCTCAGTAGAGGAAGGCACTGAAGGAGGGAGATATGGAGAGAGCGTGTGGCCAGCCACCTCAGTAGAGGAAGGCACTGAAGGAGGGAAATATGGAGAGACAATGTGACCTACCCTCAGTAGAGGAATGCACTGAAGGAGAGAGATATGGAGACCGTGTGGCCAGCCACCCTCAGTAGAGGGAGGCACTGAAGGAGAGAAATGTGGAGGGACAATGTGGCCAGCCACCCTCAGTAGAGGAAGGCACTGAAGAAGGGAGATATGGAGAGACCATGTGGCCAGCCACCCTCAGTAGAGGAAGGCACTGAAGGAGGGAGATATGGAGAGACCATGTGGCCAGCTACCCTCAGTAGAGGAAGGCACTGAAGGAGCGAGATATGGAGAGACCGTGTGGCCAGCCAGCCTCAGTAGAGGAAGGCACAGAAGGAGAGAGATATGGAGAGACCATGTGGCCAGCCACCCTCAGTAGAGGATGGCACTAAAGGAGGGAGATATTGAGAGACCATGTGACCAGCCACCCTAAGTAGAGGAAGGCACTATATAAAGTATATATGGAGAGACAATGTGACCCACCCTCAGTAGAGGAAGGAACTGAAGGAGGGAGATATGGAGAGACCGTGTGGCCAGCCACCCTCAGTAGAGGAAGGCACTGAAGGAGAGAGATATGGAGGGACCATGTGGCCAGCCACCCTCAGTAGAGGAAGGCACTGAAGGAGGGAGATATGGAGAGAACGTGTGGCCAGCCACTCTCAGTAGCGGAAGGCACTGAAGGAGGGAGATATGGAGAGACCGTGTGGTCAACCCCCCTAAGTAGAGGAATGCACTGAAAGGTGAGAGATATGGAGAGACCGTGTGGTCAGACACCCTAAGTAGAGAAATGCACTGAAGGTGGGAGATATGGAGAGATCGTGTGGTCAGCCACCCTAAGTAGAGGAAGACACTGAAGGAGGGAGATATGGAGAGACCGTGTGGTCAGCCACCCTAAGTAAAGGAAGGCACTGAAGGAGAGAGATGTGGAGGGACCATGTGGCCAGCCACCCTCAGTAGAGGAATGAACTGAAGAAGGGAGATATGGAGAGACATTGTGACCTACCCTCAGTAGAGGAATGCACTGAAGGAGGGAGATATGGAGACCGTGTGGCCAGCCACCCTCAGTAGAGGAAGGCACTGAAGGAGGGAGATATGGAGAGAGCGTGTGGCCAGCCACCCTCAGTAGAGGAAGGCACTGAAGGAGAGAGATATAGAGGGACCATGTGGCCAGCCACCCTCAGTAGAGGAATGAACTGAAGGTGGGAGATATGGAGAGACTGTGTGGTTAGCCACCCTAAGTAGAGGAAGGCACTGAAGGAGAGAGATGTGGAGGGATCATGTGGCCAGCCACCCTCAGTAGAGGAAGGCACTGAAGGAGGGAGATATGGAGAGATCGTGTGGTCAGCCACCCTCAGTAGAGGAATGCACTGAAGGTGGGAGATATGGAGAGACCGTGTGGTCAGCCACCCTAAGTAGAGGAATGAACTGAAGGTGGGAGATATGGAGAGACTGTGTGGTTAGCCACCCTAAGTAGAGGAAGGCACTGAAGGAGAGAGATGTGGAGGGACCATGTGGCCAGCCACCCTCAGTAGAGGAATGAACTGAAGAAGGGAGATATGGAGAGATAATGTGACCCACCCTCAGTAGAGGAATGCACTGAAGGAGGGAGATATGGAGAGACCGTGTGGCCAGCCACCCTCAGTAGAGGAAGGCACTGAAGGAGAGAAATGTGGAGGGACCATGTGGCCAGCCACCCTCAGTAGAGGAATGCACTGAAGGTGGGAGATATGAAGAGACCGTGTGGTCAGCCACCCTAAGTAGAGGAATGCACTGAAGGTGGAAGATATGGAGAGACCGTTTGGTCAGCCACCCTCAGTAGAGGAAGGCACTGAAGGAGGGAGATATGGAGAGACCATGTAGCCAGCCACACTCTGTAGAGGAAGGCACTGAAGGAGAGAGATATGGAGAGACCGTGTAGTCAGCCATCCTAATTAGAGAAAGGCACTGAAGATGGGAGATATGGAGAGACCATGTGGTCAGCCACTCTAAGTAGAGAAAGGCACTATATAAAGTAGATATTGAGAGCCAATGTGACCCACCCTCAGTAGAGGAAGGCATTGAAAGAGGGAGATATGGAGACACCATGTGACCCACCAGAAATAGCATTAATAATTGAATTTTTTCGTAATATTAGTACAAATTTAATTGATGGAAACCTCACACTATTCACCAATCAGCTTCTTTTAAAAGAGGAGCTTCTACCTTTTTTTTCCCAATATACAAAAATATATTCATTATTTAAATATTATATGGCATTTTATATTCTGAATTAGCAATAGACTATATACTAGATGCGGTTGCTTTTTAAGAGCACACAGTATAAGTGCCACACTTTCCTGTGTGTTATAGTAACATATTTTTTTCCGTTTCAGGTAGACATGGCAGAACCTACTCTTACGTCAGAAATGAAAAGGCATGCAGTTATTGTCAGCTTGGCTTCAGGACACACCGATTCAGAAACCTTTGCATTCTTGGGTGGCGGAGGATTCTCAAAGGAAACGAAATTTTCGACGTTCTGACAGTATAAGGACGTCAGACTTTATTAGCCATGTCCAAGCTGTCATCACTTAGGACCCAGGGAAGTCGATAAGGGCACTTGCCAGAGAGCTGCAGGTTGATGAGGCTACCATCTGACGTGTGGTTCATGAGGACCTCTGTCACAAATCATACTTGATGCGGAGAGGAAAGTAAATGTCCGAAACAATCAAATTGAACCGTTTAACCAGAACCAAGCAACTTCTAAACAGGCTCAAGCTATCCAAAAAGTCATATATATTATCTAAGTTTTCTCAGAAGAACTTTGTTCAGGACAAGAAGGTGAACCTGAAAATAATCGGTAGTTGTGTAAAAGCCCTGATAAGGTACCTCTGGTCATGCATACCAGTTGCCCACTTTCAGTAGAGGAAGGAATTGAATGGAGGAAGATATGGAGAGACCATATGACCTACCAGGTATAGCATTAATAATTAATTTTTTCCGAAATATTAATACAAACATAATTGATGGAAACCTCAAACTATTCCCCAATCACTAAATTTATTGTATCGTCCAAAATATTTATGAGAAGAGGCAAATAAATTGCAATAAATATATTTATATGCATACTATATATTCAAATACTACATGAATGGCTCGTCTATTACAAGTTCTATCTCGAAGACCGATCATTTAAGAATTTCAAATTGGAAAAAAAGGATATATGGTAATATCTTTGCTTAATTTATTTTTTTATAACATCTAATTGTATTTATGTCAATTTTAAGTAGTTATAAATAGAAATAAGTATAATAATGTTGTCAGTTGGTATAATACATCTACGTGTGAATGTTGTTCTACTCTATAGCTTAAATTAAATCAATCAATTCGAATTATAGATAATTTTTGGCGGTTGTTTGGCGATAAATTTCTTCGTAAAGTTTTCTGCTTGGACTTACCCAACTCAACTCATAGCTATGGCCAGCCTCATAAACTCGAATCTCAGAATGAAATTTCCTAGTCAATTGGTACTTCTAAATAATCCACCAAAGGTGCGATTAAAAGTTCCTAGAAATGGTCCATTTTAATGAGCTGATATCCCAGGCAGATAGTGTTCTTCCCTCCAAAAAGCTGTATAATATCTCCCATCAAGAGGTTAGCCTAAACTATGTTTATCTAGACTGAAGTTTTAGCATTACTCTCATATAATATAAAAAAAAAACAGAAAACGAATGGCCAGATAAAAAAGGATATTCTATTAGAGGTTGCCTTCATTATAAATATTGAACTTAATATTTACATCAGGATTAAGGTGAAAATATCAGACTTCGTTCGGGGAAGAAATTTTTTTTAACATTTAAATTCAAAAATCGCTAGCTCTCAGTCACGAAAATCCTTCTACGGGAGAGAATACGCTACAATAAATCATCAATTGACAAGAATTAAAATTATAATCAAATATAGAGGGTACTTATATGTATAAAGAGAATTATATTTGAATGCCTATTTGAATTAGTAATCACATTTTTATTCAAGCTATACCAACATCATGAATATATATCTGTTTCTACCTGCCAATTGCCATTTTCATATAATTGTCGACATTCTGAATTTGGAGCCTGTCAACCTTTGAAATCAAGAGAAGGATAAAACCCTGAAGAATCATAAGTATCCACTTTATAATATAAAATTTCGATATCTTAAAGGGTAGCGGTATTTTTGGAAAGCTTGAATAAAATCTGAAAAAAAAAACTATCTATTCAAAATTATTAACCTTATTCTCTTTTTAAAAAAATGTATATATCCAATAAAATATAACCTTGAAGAAATGAAAAATTTATTAGAGCCTATATAAATATAGAGTAATTTCTTCACTTTGACTTTATATCTTTTGTAAAAGATTTATGTAATTATGTAAATGCTTGATATATAAGCAGTTGAAATAAATAACTTTGTTAGTTATTTTAATACATTTATGTGAAATGGTTTCTCTATATATGGCCAAGTAAATTCATTTAGTGTTATGACCGGCGAAGTGTTGTCGAGCCCATGGAAGCAGAAAGTCTCTCAGAATGACATTTTGGTAGACTTGGGAGTCTATTCTGACATTTCGATCAATAAAAACGAGCAGTGTTTTGCTTTCAGAAGTGACTCCAGCCCAAACCATGACAAATATCGGGAACCTGAGCCTCGTGTGCACCCGACGTTTCCTAGAAACCTTGTTTCATGGAGGCAGAAGCTGACGGTGTTTTTGGGAGTTGTGGGCGACTTCAACTGTGAAAATCTTCTCGATCGTCCACACAATGTCGGAAAGCCGGTCCACTCGGATCATTCAGAGCAACCTCTTTGCCTTGTCCAAGCGATTTTCATTGTAGCTTCGGGAGAGTTTCCCACGGTAAAAACGATAGCTGCGAAGTCCCAGGCGCGTTTCGCGATTTCTTCACTCTTTCCCTAGAGATTCCGAAACCGGAAGCGATGCGCTCCATGCTGACGGGAAGTGTCCTTCTTTATGATCTTCCGTGTTGCAGAAGTGTTGACCGTACTTGGGCGACCCAATTTTGGAGGGATATAAAAAGGGACTGTGTGGCCCACCCTCATTAGAGGAAGGTACTTAAGGAGGGAGATATAGAGAGACCATGTAGCCTACCCTCAGTAGAGGAAGGTATTGAAGGAGGGAGATATGGAGAGACCATGTGGCCCACCCTCAGTAGAGAAAGACATTGAAGGAGGGAGATATGGAGAGACCATGTGGCCCACCCTGAGTATATGAGGGTACTGAAGGAGGGAGATATGGAGAGACCATGTGGCCTACCCTGAGTAGAGGAAGGTACTGAAGGAGGGAGATATGAAGAGACTATGTGGCCCACCCTCAGTAGAGGAAGTCATTGAAAGAGGACGATATGGAGGGACCATGTGGCCCACCCTCAGTAGAGAAAGACATTGAAGGAGAGAGATATGGAGAGACCATGTGACCCACCCTCAGTATAGAAAAACATTGAAGGAGGGAGATATGGAGACACCATGTGGCCCACCAGGAATAGCATTAAAAATTCAAAATTATCGAAATATTAATACAAATATATTTGTGGAAACCTCAAACTATATTCACCTATCACTAAATTTATATTATCACCCAAATTATTTATGGGAAGAGCCTAAAAAATTCTAATAAATATATATAAGCGCATACTATATATTCAAATACTACATGAATGGCCAGTTAAAGAAATAAGACATCTATAATGACAACCAGTTCAACCCCATTTATATAGATTAATTTTAATGAAGTTACAAAATGATATAGGTGAGAGTAATTTTTATAAAATAGTTTACACCCTATTCTATGTAAACTGATGTAAAGAAACCTATTGGTAATATATTATGAGATTTGAGGAAAATAGCGCCAAGATGAATTCAATAACCTATTTTATAAACATTTGAAATTCAAAAAAAAAAACATTCAAACTATATTTCAATCACTAATTTCTTATTGGTGTATAATATTTGAAATAAATGGAAAATAATAACCATTTATATATTTGATATATTTTATTATAATTATTTATTTTAATAGAATATATTGAGGCTATTGTTATAAAACGATGTTTAACAAGTTTTTCCACAAATGTTCCTTTTTACAGAACTAAAAATCGTAAATTTAAATTATTTTAAGGAGAAATAGCGACTATTCCTATCCTTAGGGATGAAGTATGAAAGAATGAAGTGGCCAAGTCCACTAGGTTACAAGAAGATTGGTCCATTCAATAGATGCATCTAGAGTACATCAATTTATATGTTCAATCAAATTTATATCTTAACTAGCGGATGTACCCGGCTTCGCCCGTGTTTTACCCGAGTAAAGGTTTGTCTAACGAATCTCTCGATAAAGTGAACATTTTTTCCCGGTACCTTGAAAAATACTCGATAAGTTGAATAAAATCAATATTAATCGGTACCCGAGTAAAGGTTTGTCTAACGAACATTTGTTAAAACAATTCTCTATAAACTTATAAAAAGAAATAGATACATTTTGATAATTTGAAACTCTTTATTTGAATCTCTCGATAAAGTGATCATTTTTTCCCGGTCCCTGTGTGCCGTGTCATTCTGAATTTTGTCTTTCCTAATTTTCTACATTACAAAATCATCGTTTTATCTAATGTTCAATCAAATTTGTATCTTAATTAGCGGATGTACCCGGATTTGCCCGGGTTTTAACCGAGTAAAGGTTTGTCTAACGAACATTTGTTACTTATAAAAAAAATAATAGATATATTTTGATAATTTGAAACTCATAAATTTGAATCTCTCGATAAAGTGAACATTTTTTCCCGGTCCCTTGATAAATACTCGATAAGTTGAATAAAATCAATATTAATTGGTTCCCTCGGTAATTGGAAGTTAAAGGAATAGTATCCACCCTATCCTAGTCTGAATCAAAATTCCTCGACAACACCAAATCAATAATTAGTTTTAGAAGATCAAATTGCAGCGCTTTCTTTGAAGGATTTCAAAATCTTGTGCAAAAGATTTCCTAAGGAGAAAGACTATCTCAAAAAGGTCAGACGAAGAAGCAGAGGGAAATGTATACTAGGAAATCTAGGCATAAATTGAAACAAAATATCAACAATTATGAAACTGTTTCTCAGGTACTTCAGGAACGAGCAAATGCCATGAACGTATTGGACAAATATATTTATGAACAAATACCCGTCATTAACAAGGTTTGAATATGTATCTTTATTTTTAATTTGTATATATATGTAAATATGTTAATATGTATATAATAAGGGCTAAAATAGAGTTTAACATTTGTTTGATATCATGTTAATGTTACAAACAATATTATTATACCCGTCATTGAACATGTTTAAATGTAAACCCATCATTTACGCATGTTTATATTTGTAAATATGAAATACGTATGAATATATATGTATATAAACGTATAGACAGCCATTTGTTTAGTATCTGCTGGCAATATTATGTAATATACACATGTATATATTTGTAAATATAACAAAATATAATTTAGAATATTTTGTTAAGTTTTGTAAAATATCAAGTTGATATTAATAATCTATTGTATGTTATATCGGTTACTAATGAAATATGAAAGTAATAAAAACAAATATAGTTTAGAAAGCTATGCTGGAGTTTCCTTTTTTTAATACTATTATATGCCTCTATATATTTATTAATAATATATAATCGTATATGAACATTGAAATAAAGTAGTGTCAACCTTTTAATCTCTCTCTATCCATCATAATGAATCCATATATTAACAACCTATGACAACATCACTAAAAATGTATAAATTCCAATTTAAATGGCCAGTAACTAGGTTTCTACCTAATAAATTGACTAATTATAATTTATAGATAATATTTGAGCTTATAATATACTATACAACCAATTGTATGATTATAAATTATCACAATTTATCTTTCTTTTCGAAATATTCCAAGTAATCAAACTATAATTATATCACTAAAATACTTACAGGAGAAAATTTTCAATATCACTGGTTCCTGACCAAATTCCAATAAAAGTAAATTCAAATTATATTTTAAAAGAGGAGCTCCTCTCTTTTACCATTATACAAAAATATATTAATTTTTTAAATATAATTTTATAATCTGAAATTGCAATAGACTATATACTAGATGCGGTTGCTTTTTGAGAACACACAGTATAAGTGCCACATTTTCCTATGTGTTATAGTAACATAGTTTTTCTGTTGAAGGTAGACATGGTAGAACCTACTCTTACACAAGAAATGAAGAACTATGTAGTTATTGTCTTCTTGGCTGCAGGACACACCGATTTAGAAACTGCTGCATTCTTGGTATTCGCCCGATCATTGTGACGGCCGAAGGAAGGCAATTGGTATCAGCGCTTTTAGGCAAATTAACACGGCTTTAAGGTATTAATAGGATCTGGAGGTCAGTATATCAACCCTCTACAAACGGCCTGATGAAGAGATTTTACAGACAGCGTCTGAAGGACGCTCACCTCTATCACGACTCCCTAAACTGGTCCACCAAGTTATGCCTCATTCTCATAGGAATTCCTGCTTCTTTGAAAGAAGATCTCGGCCTAAAAGCTAAGGCTTTTTAGTAATGCATTTTGTTTCAAAAAATTATATAAAATACTGCTTTACTGAAAAGCCTTTAATCTCTTAATCTCTCGAAATTTTTTGAGAAGTAAAAAATGTTTTTTTTCTTTACAGATCCAGGTACGCCCTTTTATATAAGTATATTATATGTTTATAAATATATTTGAGCTTCAACTATCATAAATTAATGTAAGGCTGCTTGTAGGATTATAGGTACTATTATGTTTCCCATATCTATTATGTGATGAAAATATATGATAAAAAATATAAGCGCAAATCTACCATTTATCTTTTATTCTAGTCATATACTCTAATGGACAACACTTAAGGGAAGTTGTAGCTTTTAGCATATATATATCGGAATTAAGAGAATATCTCTGAAAGATACATTAATGGACAAAACTTAAGGGAAGTTGTACTTTTCAGCATGTATACCGGGAATCAGACAATAACTCTGAGAGATACATTAATGGACAAAACTTGAGTAAGTTGTACCTTTTAATATGCATTAGATAATATCTCTGAGATATTTGATATATACACACTGACCC
>CP092865.1:41562368-41587344 GCA_030710605.1 Cordylochernes scorpioides | reverse complement strand
TTATTGAAGGCGCACGAGATAGCCAAGTGTGAAAAACTTGCCTTTCTTCGCAAAAATGATATATGAAACTTTTAAAAGTTTTGTCCATGAGTATAACTGTGTTCTCTAATTTGGTTTATTTTTCTTTTACAAGTCCATACACGATTTCTTTTTGGAAATTTTAATTAATTATGACATTTAACAGAAAATATTAAAGTAACAGATTATTATATAGAAATCTAAAATTCTTAACCCAATACTCATATTCAAAAACAAACTATGAACAAATCACTAAATTGCTCCCACCCATAAAATTAAATTTATCTGATTTGTCGCTAAAATTAGACAAATTATAAATATAACAATTAGAATATATAAATACTAAAACGCGCCTATTTTATTCAAAACAGTTTATTTAATTATATATTTCCACGATATAATTTTTGGATTAAGGATTCATTTCTCAGCTTAGAATACTAATACTTCAATTATCAACAAGCTATGAACCCATCACTAAAATATATTCAAAAAAGGAGAATTATCAAATACCAGGTTTTATCACTTTTTACAATAAAAAAGTATATGTAATATGAGATGTATTTAAAAAAATTAGCGCCTATTCATTATTTTTTATTGGGTTTTATTCATTATTGAAAGAACGTTTGCTTCATATTTATTTTTACGACATTTATCCACCCAAAAATAGAAAAAGAGAAGTTGATTAAAAATATATACATATATTAATATCAATACGTTTATTTTCTAAATATTAAGCGGAAATTGCACTTAGTTGAAATTTAACAAGCTAAAACTTTATCACTAAAATATTTTTCGAGCCGTCGAAAATATTAACCATTTATTTGATTTATAAACACTATTTAGCAAATACACAAGAACATTGAGGCAAATAAAAGATATGGAAAAAAGGAAGAAGCCGTCGGAGGAAAGTCTAAAACACCCGACACAAGAACTAATTCAACAAGAGAATAACCCTAAACGCATAAGACTAGACTCATTTTCGCCAAGTAAGGGACCTATAAAATCGAGGCAAATGCCAATCCATCTAAGTCAAAGAAATATTCAGGAAAGGCAGAAAAATATTCAATTGAAGCAAAAGGAGATAGAGTTCAGGCAAAGATTTCCACAAAAACGGCCAGAAAATAAGCAACAGAGACAGAAAACAACACATAAGATTGAAGAGCATATGCAAAATGTGCTTAACTATGTTGATACAACACAAGAAACAATGCATCCAAGACTAGAGTCTATTCAGCAAAGTCAAGAATCCGAGCAGCCAGGAAAAACTCAGATTCTTCAAATGCCGAATAGTTCTCAAAAAAGGAAAATAGAAATTCAACAAGAAAATAAAGTGAAAATAAGGCCATCATTTGATCGTACCAGAAATGAACCAATGAACCGATTTCAAGAGCCGATGCATCCAAGACCAGAGAATATTCTGCAATGTCACGAATCCAAGCAGCTGGAAGAAACTCAGATTCTTCAAACGCCGAACAGTGTTCAGAAAAGCCAAATGGAAATTGAACTAGAAAATAATGCGATAGAGATCAGGCAAATATTACCAGAACAAAGACTGAAAAATACACAACAGAGAAAGGAAAACTCACAGAAGATTAGGGAGCATATGCAAAATGGGATTAACTATGTAGATATAATACAAGAACCAATGCTTCAAAGACGACAGTCTATTCAGCAAAGCCAAGAATCCAGGCAACCAGGAAATACTCTGATTCTTCAAATGCCGAATAGTGCTCATAAAAGAAAAATGGAAATTCAACAAGAATATAAAGTGAAGAAAATAAGACCATCATTTGATCAAACAAGAAAAGAACCAATGAACCGAATTCAAGAGCCTATACAGCAAGAACCTGTCACGATGAAAGAATATAGAAACCTAAAGAAAGACCCTGTACATGTATATAAAGGTCCTATACAGTTGAAGCAATCGTCTATTCATCTAAGATCAAATACTATTCAGGAAAGACAAAAAGCCATGCAAATAAAAAATAGACTGATTCAACAAAAACAGGCATATATACATCCTAGTCAAGCAACCTCACAAGTAAGAAAAGAAGCTATCCAAATGATGCAAGGAGATATTGAAGCAAGATATAAACCTATACAACCAATTCAAATACCCATTCAATCATTACAGGAACCTACACAATCATTACAAGAAACTATTCAGCTAGATAAAGAATCAATGCAGTTGAAACAAGACCATATGCATATAAGGCCAAACTCTAATGGACAAAGTGAAGAATATATTAATAGAAAACCTATAGATATTCCTGAGATTCAGGAAAAAATATATCAAAGACAAATACCTATACAGCAAAGCAAAGAAGCATTTCAAATGATACAAGGATTTATTCAACCTATAGAGGAACCTATTGAACCAAATGAAGATTATATTAATCAAAACCAAGATGATATACAGTTAGTTAGAGACCCTATGCAGTTAGAGCAAGACCATATTCGTCTACATCCAAATACTATTAGACTACGACAAAATGATATAAATAGAGATCAAATGTATATTCCACATTCCCAAGAACACTTCTATCAAAGAAAAGTACCTATAGATCAAAGAAGAGAAATATCTCAAATGAGTAAAGGATATATTAAACTGAGACCAGTACCTATTCAGGTAAATAAAGAACCTATTAAATCAAGACAGGAATCTAATCAAATAGGTCAAAAACCTATGCATCTTGGAGAGAGATCAAATAACTCAAATCGAGAATATATGAATCTAAGACCGAATATTCTTAGACAAAGACAGAAATATGTTAATAAAGAACAAATACATAATCTACACATCCGCGAACATCCATATCAAAGACCTATGCAGCGAGGTGAAGAATTAGTTCAAATGGTGCGAGGATATAGTCATCAGAGCGATGAACCTATTCAAACAAGACATGGACATATGCAAAGAAGTCAGGAATATATGCATTCAAATCAAAACAATATTAACCTAAGTTCAAATACTATTAGACAAATACAACAAGATATAAATAGGACTCAAATGCATAATCCACATATCCAAAAACAGATATATCAAACACAAGTACCTATACAGCAAATACAAGACATTCCAAGACAAGAACATACTTTGTCAAATCAAGATGTTAGGATGATAAGACCAGAACCTACCATTCTATCTCAAGAACAAATGCAGCCAAACACGTATCCACCCTATCCTAATCATAATCAAAGTTTATCGACAACACCAAATGAAGAATTAGATTTAGATGAAGATCAAATTGGAGCGCTTTCTTTGAAGGATTTCAAAATATTGTGCGAAAGATTTCCTGAAAAGAAAGACTATCTCAAAAAGGTCAGACGAAGAAGTAAGGGGAAAATGTATACTAGGAAATCTAGGCAAAAATTGAAACAAAATATAAACGATTATGAAACTGTTTCTCAGGTACTTCAGGAACGAGCAGATGCCATGAATGTATTGGACAATTATATTTATGAACGAATACCCGTCATTAACAAGGTTTGAATATGTATCTTTATTTTTAATTTGTATATATATGTAAATATGTTAATATGTATATAATAAGGGCTAAGATAGAGAGAAAATATTTGTTCAATATCTTGTAAATGTTAGAAACAATATTAATATAATGTATATTTAAACTAAATAAAATATTATTTCAATAAAGGAAAATGAAATGCTATAATAATATGACTATTTTTCTCAGTTTAATTTCTATTATATCAAAATTATAAACGAGATTATGCATATGATCTTGGTCTATTAGGTCTATCAAAGACCTTAATATCTTTAATTCAAACTTTCTATACCTCCTTTATATAAATATTTCTAGATAATCTTCTTATAAAATACAATCTGGAGCTTAATTCTATTCCTATTAAAAACTTTAATTTCCTTAACTTATCACTTTTCTCTTCACCTCTTTTACATATTCCTTTGAAAATTGATGGAGACATTCCTAGTAAATACAACCTAAAACCCAATTACTAATATTTTCACATTCCATCGCATTTTAGTAGAGACTGTTTGAGCTTTTTAAAACTTATTTCATTTACCTCTCTCTAGTATATCTTTAAATATTTAATCACATATGCTTACTAACGATGACAATGCATTATTTCTAACTTCAAAAACATATTCGATTCTCGCTTCTCAATTTGGAAATATTTATGGAAATTCCAGTTACTTATTTTCAACTAGGCGAATGGCCCGGGCAACGCCCGGGTTTTACCCGAGTGCGGATATGTTTTTAAAACGTTGTCTCGGGTGGTCGCTATAGACAGGGTGGTCTGTATAGACAGGTGAATGTAACACACAGCTGATAACAGGGTTGTCTAGAGTGGCCGCTATAGACAGGGTGGTCTGTATAGACAGGTGGATGTATCACACAGCTGATAACCGGGGTGTCTAGAGTGGCCGCTATAGACAGGTGTATGTATCACACAGCTGATAACAGGGTTATCTGGAATGGCCGCTATAAACAGGGTGGTCTGTATAGACAGGTGGATGTATCAAACAGCTGATAACAGGGTTGTCTAGAGTGACCGCTATAGACAGGGTGGTCTGTATAGACAGGTGGATGTATCACACAGCTGATAGCAGGGTTGTCTAGAGTGGCCGCTATAGACAGGTGAATGTAACACACAGCTGATAACAGGGTTGCCTAAGGTGACCGCTATAGACAGGGTGGTCTGTATAGACAGGTGGATGTATCACACAGCTGATAGCAGGGTTGGCTATATACTGGGTGGTCTGTATAGACAGGTGGATGTATCACACAGCTGATAACAGGGTTGTCTAGAGTGGCCGCTATAGACAGGGTGGTCTGTATAGACAGGTGGATGTATCACACAGCTGATAGCAGGGTTGTCTAGAGTGGCCGCTATAGACAGGTGAATGTAACACACAGCTGATAACAGGGTTGCCTAAGGTGTCCGCTATAGACAGGGTGGTCTGTATAGACAGGTGGATGTATCACACAGCTGATAGCAGGGTTGGCTCTATACAGGGTGGTCTGTATAGACAGGTGGATGTATCACACAGCTGATAACAGGGTTGTCTAGAGTGGTCGCTATAGGCAGGGTGGTCAGTGGTCGCTATAGACAGGGTGGTCTGTATAGACAGGTGGATGTATCACACTGCTGATAACAGGGTTGTCTGGAATAGCCGCTTTAGACAGGTGTATGTATCACACAGCTGATAACAGGGTTGTCTAGAGGGGGGCAGGAAGGACACGTGTTCGCCGGCAGCAAATGGGCGCGCATTCTATCCGTGAGCTTCAGAATAAGGCAATTATATAAGTAGATTTCTCTGAAATGTTTCTTGAAGTGAAATGATATAGTAATACGGCTGTTTTCTTCGTAATTTCTTTCCATATTATAAACGGTATGATGCATAGGTTCTTGACCTATCAGGTCTATCAGAGACCTTAATATCTTTAATTCAATCTTGCTATACCTTTTTTATATATTGCTATATGTATTCCACGGTAATCCTCTTATGAAATACAACCTGAAGCTTATTTATATTCCTATGAAAGACTTTAATTTCATTAACCTATCACTTTTCTCTTCAACTCCTTTTTACATCTTCCTTTAAAAAATTGATGGAGGCATTCCTATTAAATACAACCTATATCTCAATCACTAATATTTCTACTCTCCATCACATTTTTTAGTACAAAGAGTTTTGAAGGCTTTTCAAAAGTCATTTTATCCACCTCTCTATAGTATAGCTTTGAATATTCTATCACATATTCTTACTTACGATGCCGATGCACTATTTCTAACTTTTTTCAAAATTAGATTATGCTTCTCTCTACTTGTGAATATTATTATTATATATTTTTTTATTAGAAAACAAAACCAAATTCTCGATTATATTGATATCAAAGACATCAATATCTCTAACAGAGTTCATTTCTCTACCTCCTTTACTTATACCTTCAGAGGTTCATGGTGACCTTCCTAGTAAATACAATCTATAACTCAATCACTAATATTTTTACATTTCATATCATTTTAATGAATACTTTCTAAAAAGGGCTTTTTATATACAGATGATAATTTTTGCAAAGAACATTATTCTTTTTGGAGGGAATAGGGGTGTCTCCTTATAAAGGTTCTACTTGAAGCGGTGCAGCAAAGAAGTAGAAGAGAATAAGTGGGGAAGCCAAGAGAAGAGGGTATGCAGGGGCGACCCTTTCAGGAAGTGTTGATTGACAAATTCCAGAGGAGGGGGTGGCAGTCAGGGAGTCCAGCTGGCGCCGCCGTAGGGGAGGAATCAGCCGAGTCAGCGGCCGGCCTGCCGGGGGTTTGTGCACCGAGAAGACCTGGCAGTCTGGGGAGAGAAGTCTGTCTGGTGAAAACGGGACCTGCAGCGAGGAAAACGGCGGTGGAAATAGACGCAGCAGGTGGGCTCCGGACGTGTGGCCGTATGGACTGACCGGGAGACGGTGTGGATTAACAAGAGGAGGACGAGGAGGAGCCTACCTGGGGCGACATTGAAGGCAAGTCAATCCCCTATGTATAGCTATTAATATCCCTTTTAAATATTCGGTAATAAATCCATAGTACTAAGCTGTATCCAAAACGAACCCACATTGTTCTCTTAGAAACCTTGAACGCAAACATCGACGGCTCAGAAGAGTCGTAACATACTGTACTCAGTTTTCTAGTTTCCTAAGTTTTCTAAGAACAAAAATTTCAATTTCAAATTTGTCTTTCACCACATTTTCAATCTTTTTTTTTTCTAAATCATAGTAACCCTTTTATAAATAGAACCAAAATCTCAATTATGTTGATTTCAAAAACATCAATATCTCTAACAGAGTTCATTTCTCTACCTTCTTTACATATTCCTTCAAAAGGTTCATGGTGACCTTCCTAGAAAATACAACCTGAAGCTTAATTCTATTTCTATCAAAGACTTTAATTTCCTTAAATTATCAATTTTCTCTTCACCTCCTTTACCACCTCCTTTAAATATTTGAAGGAGACATCCCTAGTGAATACAACCTATAACTCAATCACTAATATTTTTTTCAATTCAATATAATTTTATGAAATACATTTTACTAAAGGTTTTTATTTGTAGATGATAATTTTAGCAATAAATATTGTTATTTTTTAAGATAGCAGGGGTGTCTCCTTTTGAAGGTTCTACATTACACGTATTTATATTTTGCCACAAAGGTTTTAATCTCTTAAAAACTAGTTGCTACTTCTCTGATTAGATAGACACTAAAACTGAATCCCATTAATGAAGGGTCTTAGCTAACTTGCAGACTTTCCTTACTTAACACCTCTTTGGCAGATTGTAAAGATTCCATTGGATCCCTTGTGAATCTTATGGAACAAATTCCGCCCTAGGCTGATGAGGGCGATTAGCTCGAAACCATGTCCTCTAGATGGACACTTCTCAGTTAACCAAATCTGCTGTTGTGGCTTTGTCACTAACCCGAGGCCGCTTATTTTCGGAGAGGTTTAAAAGTTTAAGTCTATTTTTGACACACGTTTATTTTGACGGAATAGGCGCCCTATACTTTCATATATCAATTATACAAGGAAAAATTACATTTATACATGGTATACAGGGTGGCTGAAAAGTATAGTTCTTAAAACCTTTTGCAATAACTCTGTGAAATGAACAAATAATTGTAAATTCAAAAGCATATAAAATAACTAACATTAAGGAAACAATTTATTGAAGAAAAATATCAAAGTGGGTTCCTTTGGCCTTGATGCAGGCCTGGAAGCGTTTGGTGATAGATTCTACCATGGGGTAATTGACGTCGATTTTGGCCAACGTTTGTGGGGAGAAGAAGATACATTTTTCTAAAGTAACATCACTTGGAAAGGTCCATCGGCTTTGATCTGGGGAGTTTGAAGGTCACATGTCTCTGCCCAAGAAACCAGGAAAATGCTGCTGGCAGAAGGCTATCGTCGACTGGGAGCCATGGGACCAGTCATTCTGGAGTACGAAATTACGACCGCCGATGTGTTGTCGAACCCATGGAAGCAGACAGTCCCTCAGAAAGACTTCTTGGGAGCCTTGGGATTCCATTTTGACATTTCGATCATTCAAAACCCGCGGGGGCCTTGCCTTCAGAAGTGAATCCGGCTCAGACCATGACAGATTTCGGGAACTTGAGCCTCGTGTGACGACGTTTCCTAGAATCCTTGTTTCCTAGAGACAGAGCTGACGGTGGTTTTGGGAGTTGTGGGCGAAAATCTGTGAAAATCTCGTCCGTCCACATAATTTCGGAAAGCTGGTCCACTCGGATCATTGAGAGAAATTTATTTGCCTTGTCCAAGCGATTCTTAATTGCAGCTTCAGGAAGGGTTTTCCCCCGGTAAAGACGATACTGCGAAGTCCTAGGAGCGTTTCACGATATTCTGCACTCTCTCCCTAGAGATTTCGAGGTCAGAAGCGATTCGTTTCATTCTGACGCCGTCATTTCGGGAAATATCCTTCTTTTTGATCTTCCGTGTTGTAGAAAGGTTGACCGTCCTAGGCGGCTCGATTTCGGAAGTACTCCTTAACGCTCCCGGTATTGCTTCACAATCCTCCAAACATAGGGAGATATGGAGAGACCATGTGGCCAGCCACCCTCAGTAGAGAGAGTCACTGAAGGAGGGAGATATGGAGAGACCATGTGGCCAGCCACCCTCAGTAGAGGAAGGCACTGAAGGAGGGAGATATGGAGAGACCATGTGGCCAGCTACCGTCAGTAGAGGAAGGCACTGAAGGAGGGAATATGGAGAGAGCGTGTGGCCAGCCACCCTCAGTAGAGGAAGGCACTAAAGGAGGGAGATATTGAGAGATCATGTGGCCAGCCACCCTAAGTAGAGGAAGGCACTATATAAAGTATATATTAACATGAATCATGAAAATTTCTCTTATAGAATTGTAAATAGTTATAAAACGAAGAGAAAATTTTTTTTAATATACATGGGCTACAAGCTTTCGGGCTTCACGCCCTTCGACGGGTACACTGTACCCGTCGAAGGGCGTGAAGCCCGAAAGCTTGTAGCCCATGTATATTAAAAAAAAAAATTTCTCTTCGTTTTATAACTATTTATAAAGTATATATGGAGAGACAATGTGACCCACCCTCAGTAGAGGAAGGAACTGAAGAAGGGAGATATGGAGAGACCGTGTGGCCAGCCACCCTCAGTAGAGGAAGGTACTGAAGGAGAGAGATATGGAGAGACCATGTGGCCATCTACCCTCAGTAGAGGAAGGCACTGAAGAAGGGAGATATAGAGAGAACGTGTGGCCAGCCACCCTCAGTAGAGGAAGGCACTGAAGGAGGGAGATATGGAGAGACCGTGTGGTCAACCCCCCTAAATAGAGGAATGCACTGAAGGTGGGAGATATGGAGAGACCGTGTGGTCAGCCACCCTAAGTAGAGGAATGCACTGAAGGTGGGAGATATGGAGAGACCGTGTGGTCAGCCACCCTGAGTAGAGGAAGGCACTGAAGGAGAGAGATGTGGAGGGACCATGTGGCCAGCCACCCTCAGTAGAGGAATGAACTGAAGAAGGGAGATATGGAGAGACAATGTGACCTACCCTCAGTAGAGGAATGCACTGAAGGAGGGAGATATGGAGACCGTGTGGCCAGCCACCCTCAGTAGAGGGAGGCACTGAAGGAGAGAAATGTGGAGGGACCATGTGGCCAGCCACCCTCAGTAGAGGAAGGCACTGAAGAAGGGAGATATGGAGAGACCATGTGGCCAGCCACCCTCAGTAGAGGAAGGCACTGAAGGAGGGAGATATGGAGAGACCATGTGGCCAGCTACCCTCAGTAGAGGAAGGCACTGAAGGAGAGAGATATGGAGGGACCATGTGGCCAGCCACCCTCAGTAGAGGAAGGCACTGAAGGAGGGAGATATGGAGAGAGCGTGTGGCCAGCCACCTCAGTAGAGGAAGGCACTGAAGGAGGGAAATATGGAGAGACCATGTGGCCAGCTACCCTCAGTAGAGGATGGCACTAAAGGAGGGAGATATTGAGAGACCATGTGGCCAGCCACCCTAAGTAGAGGAAGGCACTATATAAAGTATATATGGAGAGACAATGTGACCCACCCTCAGTAGAGGAAGGAACTGAAGGGGGGAAATATGGAGAGACCGTGTGGCCAGCCACCCTCAGTAGAGGAAGGCACTGAAGGAGAGAGATATGGAGGGACCATGTGGCCAGCCACCCTCAGTAGAGGAAGTCACTGAAGGAGGGAGATATGGAGAGAACGTGTGGCCAGCCACTCTCAGTAGAGGAAGGCACTGAAGGAGGGAGATATGGAGAGACCGTGTGGTCAACCCCCCTAAGTTGAGGAATGCACTGAAGGTGAGAGATATGGAGAGACCGTGTGGTCAGACACCCTAAGTAGAGAAATGCACTGAAGGTGGGAGATATGGAGAGATCGTGTGGTCAGCCAACCTAAGTAGAGGAAGACACTGAAGGAGGGAGATATGGAGAGACCGTGTGGTCAGCCACCCTAAGTAAAGGAAGGCACTGAAGGAGAGAGATGTGGAGGGACCATGTGGCCAGCCACCCTCAGTAGAGGAATGAACTGAAGAAGGGAGATATGGAGAGACATTGTGACCTACCCTCAGTAGAGGAATGCACTGAAGGAGGGAGATATGGAGACCGTGTGGCCAGCCACCCTCAGTAGAGGAAGGCACTGAAGGAGAGAGATGTGGAGGGACCATGTGGCCAGCCACCCTCAGTAGAGGAATGAACTGAAGAAGGGAGATATGGAGAGACATTGTGACCTACCCTCAGTAGAGGAATGCACTGAAGGAGGGAGATATGGAGAGAACGTGTGGCCAGCCACACTCAGTAGATGAAGGCACTGAAGGAGGGAGATATGGAGAGATCGTGTGGTCAGCCACCCTCAGTAGAGGAATGCACTGAAGGTGGGAGATATGGAGAGACCGTGTGGTCAGCCACCCTAAGTAGAGGAATAAACTGAAGGTGGGAGATATGGAGAGACTGTGTGGTTAGCCACCCTAAGTAGAGGAAGGTACTGAAGGAGAGAGATGTGGAGGGACCATGTGGCCAGCCACCCTCAGTAGAGGAATGAACTGAAGAAGGGAGATATGGAGAGATAATGTGACCAACCCTCAGTAGAGGAATGCGCTGAAGGAGGGAGATATGGAGAGACCGTGTGGCCAGCCACCCTCAGTAGAGGAAGGCACTGAAGGAGAGAAATGTGGAGGGACCATGTGGCCAGCCACACTCTGTAGAGGAAGGCACTGAAGGAGAGAGATATGGAGAGACCGTGTAGTCAGCCATCCTAATTAGAGAAAGGCACTGAAGATGGGAGATATGGAGAGACCATGTGGTCAGCCACTCTAAGTAGAGAAAGGCACTATATAAAGTAGATATTGAGAGCCAATGTGACCCACCCTGAGTAGAGGAAGGCATTGAAAGAGGGAGATATGGAGACACCATGTGACCCACCAGAAATAGCATTAATAATTGAATTTTTTCGTAATATTAGTACAAATTTAATTGATGGAAACCTCAAACTATTCACCAATCAACTTCTTTTAAAAGAGGAGCTTCTACCTTTTTTCCCAATATACAAAAATATATTCATTATTTAAATATTATATGGCATTTTATATTCTGAAATAGCAATAGACTATATACTAGATGCGGTTGCTTTTTAAGAGCACACAGTATAAGTGCCACACTTTCCTGTGTGTTATAGTAACATATTTTTTTTTCCGTTTCAGGTAGACATGGCAGAACCTACTCTTACGTCAGAAATGAAAAGGCATATTGTCAGCTTGGCTTCAGGACACACCGATTCAGAAACCTTTGCATTCTTGGGTGGCGGAGGATTCTCAAAGGAAACGATATTTTCGTCGTTCTGACAGTATAAGGACGTCAGACTTTATTAGCCATGTCCAAGCTGTCATCACTTAGGACCCAGGGAAGTCGAGAAGGGCACTTGCCAGAGAGCTGCAGGTTGATGGGCTACCATCTGACGTGTGGTTCATGAGGACCTCTGTCACAAATCATACTTGATGCGGAGAGGAACGTAAATGTCCGAAACAATCAAATTGAACCGTTTAACCAGAACCAAGCAACTTCTAAACAGGCTCAAGCTATCCAAAAAGTCATATATATTATCTAAGTTTTCTCAGAAGAACTTTGTTCAGGACAAGAAGGTGAACCTGAAAATAATCGGTAGTTGTGTAAAAGCCCTGATAAGGTACCTCTGGTCATGCATACCAGTTGCCCACTCTCAGTAGAGGAAGGAATTGAATGGAGGAAGATATGGAGAGACCATATGACCTACCAGGTATAGCATTAATAATTAATTTTTTCCGAAATATTAATACAAACATAATTGACGGAAACCTCAAACTATTCCCCAATCACTAAATTTATTGTATCGTCCAAAATATTTATGAGAAGAGGCAAATAAATTGCAATAAATATATTTATATGCATACTATATATTCAAATACTACATGAATGGCTCGTCTATTACAAGTTCTATCTCGAAGACCGATCATTTAAGAATTTCAAATTGGAAAAAAGGATATATGGTAATATCTTTGCTTAATTTATTTTTTTATAACATCTAATTGTATTTATGTCAATTTTAAGTAGTTATAAATAGAAATAAGTATAATAATGTTGTCAGTTGGTATAATACATCTACGTGTGAATGTTGTTCTACTCTATAGCTTAAATTAAATCAATCAATTCGAATTATAGATAATTTTTGGCGGTTGTTTGGCGATAAATTTCTTCGTAAAGTTTTCTGCTTGGACTTACCCAACTCAACTCAAAGCTATGGCCAGCCTCATAAACTCGAATATCATAATGAAATTTCCTAGTCAATTGGTACTTCTAAATAATCCACCAAAGGCGCGATTAAAAGTTCCTAGAAATGGTCCATTTTAGTGAGCTGATATCCCAGGCAGATAGTGTTCTTCCCTCCAGAAAGCTGTATAATATCTTCCATCAAGAGGTTAGCCTAAACTATGTTTATCTAGACTGAAGTTTTAGCATTACTCTCATATAATATTAAAAAAAAAAAAAAAAACAGAAAACGAATGACCAGATAAAAAAGGATATTCTATTAGAGGTTGCCTTCATTATAAATATTGAACTTAATATTTACATCAGGATTAAGGTGAAAATATCAGACTTCGTTCGGGGAAGAAAATTTTTTTAACATTTAAATTCAAAAATCGCTAGCTCTCAGTCACGAAAATCCTTCTACGGGAGAGAATACGCTACAATAAACCATCAATTGACAAGAATTAAAATTATAATCAAATATAGAGGGTACTTATATGTATAAAGAGAATTATATTTGAATGCCTATTTGAATTAGTAATCACATTTTTATTCAAGCTATACCAACATCATGAATATATATCTGTTTCTACCTGCCAATTGCCATTTTCATATAATTGTCGACATTTTGAATTTGGGGCCTGTCAACCTTTGAAATCTAGAGAAGGATAAAACCCTGAAGAATCATAAGTATCCACTTTATAATATAAAATTTCGATATCTTAAAGGGTAGCGGTATTTTTGGAAAGCTTGAATAAAATCTGAAAAAAAAAACTATCTATTCAAAATTATTTACCGTATTCTATTTTTAAAAAAATGTATATATCCAATAAAATATAACCTTGAAGAAATGAAAAATTTATTAGAGCCTATATAAATATAGAGTAATTTCTTCACTTTGACTTTATATCTTTTGTAAAAGATTTATGTAATTATGTAAATGCTTGATATATAAGCAGTTGAAATAAATAACTTTGTTAGTTATTTTAATACATTTATGTGAAATGGTTTCTCTATATATGGCCAAGTAAATTCATTTAGTGTTATGACCGGCGAAGTGTTGTCGAGCCCATGGAAGCAGAAAGTCTCTCAGAATGACATCTTGGTGGACTTGGGAGTCTATTCTGACATTTCGATCAATAAAAACGAGCGGTGTTTTGCTTTCAGAAGTGACTCCAGCCCAAACCATGACAAATATCGATAACCTGAGCCTCGTGTGCACCCGACGTTTCCTAGAAACCTTGTTTCATGGAGGCAGAAGCTGACGGTGTTTTTGGGAGTTGTGGGCGACTTCAACTGTGAAAATCTTCTCGATCGTCCACACAATGTCGGAAAGCCGGCCCACTCGGATCATTCAGAGCAACCTCTTTGCCTTGTCCAAGCGATTTTCATAGTAGCTTCGGGAGAGTTTCCCACGGTAAAAACGATAGCTGCGAAGTCCCAGGCGCGTTTCACGATTTCTTCACTCTTTCCCTAGAGATTCCGAAACCGGAAGCGATGCGCTCCATGCTGACGGGAAGTGTCCTTCTTTATGATATTCCGTGTTGCAGAAGTGTTGACCGTACTTGGGCGACCCAATTTTGGAGGGATATAAAAAGGGACTGTGTGGCCCACCCTCATTAGAGGAAGGTACTTAAGGAGGGAGATATAGAGAGACCATGTAGCCTACCCTCAGTAGAGGAAGGTATTGAAGGAGGGAGATATGGAGAGACCATGTGGCCCACCCTCAGTAGAGAAAGACATTGAAGGAGGGAGATATGGAGAGACCATGTGGCCCACCCTGAGTATATGAGGGTACTGAAGGAGGGAGATATGGAGAGACCATGTGGCCCACCCTCAATAGAGGAAGTCATTGAAAGAGGACGATATGGAGGGACCATGTGGCCCACCCTCAGTAGAGAAAGACATTGAAGGAGAGAGATATGGAGAGACCATGTGACCCACCCTCAGTATAGAAAAACATTGAAGGAGGGAGATATGGAGACACCATGTGGCCCACCAGGAATAGCATTAAAAATTCAAAATTATCGAAATATTAAAACAAATATATCTGTGGAAACCTCAAACTATATTCACCTATCACTAAATTTATATTATCACCCAAATTATTTATGGGAAGAACCTAAAAAATTATAATAAATATATATATGCGCATACTATATATTCAAATACTACATGAATGGCCAGTTAAAGAAATAAGACATCTATAATGACAACCAGTTCAACCCCATTTATATAGATTAATTTTAATGAAGTTACAAAATGATATAGGTGAGAGTAATTTTTATAAAATAGTTTACACCCTATTCTATGTAAACTGATGTAAAGAAACCTATTGGTAATATATTATGAGATTTGAGGAAAATAGCGCCAAGATGAATTTTCAATAACCTATTTTATAAACATTTGAAATTCAAAAAAAAAAAAAAACATTCAAACTATATTTCAATCACTAATTTCTTATTGGTGTATAATATTTGAAATAAATGGAAAATAATAACCATTTATATATTTGATATATTTTATTATAATTATTTATTTTAATAGAATATATTGAGGCTATTGTTATAAAACGATGTTTAACAAGTTTTTCCACAAATGTTCCTTTTTACAGAACTAAAAATCGTAAATTTAAATTATTTTAAGGAGAAATAGCGACTATTCCTATCCTTAGGGATGAAGTATGAAAGAATGAAGTGGCCAAGTCCACTAGGTTACAAGAAGATTGGTCCATTCAATAGATGCATCTAGAGTACATCAATTTATATGTTCAATCAAATTTATATCTTAACTAGCGGATGTACCCGGCTTCGCCCGTGTTTAACCCGAGTAAAGGTTTGTCTAACGAATCTCTCGATAAAGTGAACATTTTTTCCCGGTACCTTGAAAAATACTCGATAAGTTGAATAAAATCAATATTAATCGGTACCCGAGTAAAGGTTTGTCTAACGAACATTTGTTAAAACAATTCTCTATAAACTTATAAAAAGAAATAGATACATTTTGATAATTTGAAACTCTTTATTTGAATCTCTCGATAAAGTGATCATTTTTTCCCGGTCCCTGTGTGCCGTGTCATTCTGAATTTTGTCTTTCCTAATTTTCTACATTACAAAATCATCGTTTTATCTAATGTTCAATCAAATTTGTATCTTAATTAGCGGATGTACCCGGATTTGCCCGGGTTTTAACCGAGTAAAGGTTTGTCTAACGAACATTTGTTACTTATAAAAAAATAATAGATATATTTTGATAATTTGAAACTCGTAAATTTGAATCTCTCGATAAAGTGAACATTTTTTCCCGGTCCCTGTGTGCCGTTTCATCCTGAATTTTGTCTTTCCTAATTTTCTACATTACAAAATCATCGTTTTATCTAGTGAACATTTTTTCCCGGTCCCTTGATAAATACTCGATAAGTTGAATAAAATCAATATTAATTGGTTCCCTCGGTAATTGGAAGTTAAAGGAATAGTATCCACCCTATCCTAGTCTGAATCAAAGTTCCTCGACAACACCAAATCAAGAATTAGTTTTAGAATATCAAATTGCAGCGCTTTCTTTGAAGGATTTCAAAATCTTGTGCAAAAGATTTCCTAAGGAGAAAGACTATCTCAAAAAGGTCAGACGAAGAAGCAGAGGGAAATGTATACTAGGAAATCTAGGCATAAATTGAAACAAAATATCAACAATTATGAAACTGTTTCTCAGGTACTTCAGGAACGAGCAAATGCCATGAACGTATTGGACAAATATATTTATGAACAAATACCCATCATTAACAAGGTTTGAATATGTATCTTTATTTTTAATTTGTATATATATGTAAATATGTTAATATGTATATAATAAGGGCTAAAATAGAGTTTAACATTTGTTTGATATCATATAAATGTTACAAACAATATTATTATACCCGTCATTAAACATGTTTAAATGTAAACCCTTCATTTACGCATGTTTATATTTGTAAATATGAAATACGTATGAATATATATGTATATAAACGTATAGACAGCCATTTGTTTAGTATCTGCTGGCAATATTATGTAATATACACATGTATATATTTGTAAATATAACAAAATATAATTTAGAATATTTTGTTAAGTTTTGTAAAATATCAAGTTGATATTAATAATCTATTGTATGTTATATCGGTTACTAATGAAATATGAAAGTAATAAAAACAAATATAGTTTAGAAAACTTTCATAGTTTATTTCATTTTTCTCGTGTTCCTTTTAATTAATTTATTATATAATGATTACCATGGTTCTATCTTTGCTCTCTCCTACAAGCCTATCTCTTCACTTTTTCCTCTTTCTACCCAGCCTATGACGCGTAACGACCGAAGCTATGCTGGAGTTTCCTTTTTTTAATACTATTATATGCCTCTATATATTTATTAATTATATATAATCGTATATGAACATTGAAATAAAGTAGTGTCAACCTTTTAATCTCTCTCTCTCTCCATCATAATGAATCCATATATTAACAACCTATGACAACATCACTAAAAATGTATAAATTCCAATTTAAATGGCCAGTAACTAGGTTTCTACCTAATAAATTGACTAATTATAATTTATAGATAATATTTGAGCTTATAATATACTTTACAACCAATTGTATGATTATAAATTATCACAATTTATCTTTCTTTTCGAAATATTCCAAGTAATCAAACTATAATTATATCACTAAAATACTTACAGGAGAAAATTTTCAATATCATTGGTTCCTGACCAAATTCCAATAAAAGTAAATTCAAATTATATTTTAAAAGAGGAGCTCCTCTCTTTTACCATTATACAAAAATATATTAATTTTTTAAATATAATCTGAAATTGCAATAGACTATATACTAGATGCGGTTGCTTTTTGAGAACACACAGTATAAGTGCCACATTTTCCTATGTGTTATAGTAACATAGTTTTTCTGTTGAAGGTAGACATGGTAGAACCTACTCTTACACAAGAAATGAAGAACTATGTAGTTATTGTCTTTTGGCTGCAGGACACACCGATTTAGAAACTGCTGCATTCTTGGTATTCGCCCGATCATTGTGACGGCCAAAGGAAGGCAATTGGTATCAGCGCTTTAAGGCAAATTAACACGGCTTTAAGGTATTAATAGGATCTGGAGGTCAGTATATCAACCCTCTACAAACGGCCTGATGAAGAGATTTTACAGACAGCGTCTGAAGGACGCTCACCTCTATCACGACTCCCTAAACTGGTCCACCAAGTTATGCCTCATTCTCATAGGAATTCCTGCTTCTTTGAAAGAAGATCTCGGCCTAAAAGCTAAGGCTTTTTAGTAATGCATTTTGTTTCAAAAACATTATATAAAATACTGCTTTACTGAAAAGCCTTTAATTTCTATAATATTTTATTATATTATTATTATATTTTTCTATGTATTATTAGCAATAATTGTTTTTGACCAATGACAAATTTGTTTTCATATGATCTACAATAATTTGAAAATTAAATTCACTGTGCAATAATTGATAAAGAGGGACCAATCTCTCGAAATATTTTGAGAAAAAAAAGTTTTTTTCTTTACAGATCCAGGTACGCCCTTTTATATAAGTATACTAGCGGACGTACCCGGCTTCGCCCAAGGTTTTACCCGAGTAAAGGTTTGTCTAGCGAACATTTGTTAAAACAATTTTCTAAAAACTTATAAAAAATATATATATTTTGATAATTTGAAACTCGTAAATTTGAATCTCTCGATAAAGTGAACATTTTTTCCCTGTCCCTGTGTGCCGTGTCATCCTGAATTTTGTCTTTCCTAATTTTCTACATTAGAAAATCATAGTTTTATCTAGTGAACATTTTTTCCCGGTCCCTTGAAAAATACTCGATAAGTTGAATAAAATCAATATTAATTGGTTCCCTCGGTAATTGGAAGTTAAAGGAATAGTATCCACCCTATCCTAGTCTGAATCAAAGTTCCTCGACAACACCAAATCAAGAATTAGTTTTAGAATATCAAATTGCAGCGCTTTCTTTGAAGGATTTCAAAATCTTGTGCAAAAGATTTCCTAAGGAGAAAGACTATCTCAAAAAGGTCAGACGAAGAAGCAGAGGGAAATGTATACTAGGAAATCTAGGCATAAATTGAAACAAAATATCAACAATTATGAAACTGTTTCTCAGGTACTTCAGGAACGAGCAAATGCCATGAACGTATTGGACAAATATATTTATGAACAAATACCCGTCATTAACAAGGTTTGAATATGTATCTTTATTTTTAATTTGTATATATATGTAAATATGTTAATATGTATATAATAAGGGCTAAAATAGAGTTTAACATTTGTTTGATATCATATAAATGTTACAAACAATATTATTATACCCGTCATTAAACATGTTTAAATGTAAACCCTTCATTTACGCATGTTTATATTTGTAAATATGAAATACGTATGAATATATATGTATATAAACGTATAGACAGCCATTTGTTTAGTATCTGCTGGCAATATTATGTAATATACACATGTATATATTTGTAAATATAACAAAATATAATTTAGAATATTTTGTTAAGTTTTGTAAAATATCAAGTTGATATTAATAATCTATTGTATGTTATATCGGTTACTAATGAAATATGAAAGTAATAAAAACAAATATAGTTTAGAAAACTTTCATAGTTTATTTCATTTTTCTCGTGTTCCTTTTAATTAATTTATTATATAATGATTACCATGGTTCTATCTTTGCTCTCTCCTACAAGCCTATCTCTTCACTTTTTCCTCTTTCTACCCAGCCTATGACGCGTAACGACCGAAGCTATGCTGGAGTTTCCTTTTTTTAATACTATTATATGCCTCTATATATTTATTAATAATATATAATCGTATATGAACATTGAAATAAAGTAGTGTCAACCTTTTAATCTCTCTCTCTCTCCATCATAATGAATCCATATATTAACAACCTATGACAACATCACTAAAAATGTATAAATTCCAATTTAAATGGCCAGTAACTAGGTTTCTACCTAATAAATTGACTAATTATAATTTATAGATAATATTTGAGCTTATAATATACTTTACAACCAATTGTATGATTATAAATTATCACAATTTATCTTTCTTTTCGAAATATTCCAAGTAATCAAACTATAATTATATCACTAAAATACTTACAGGAGAAAATTTTCAATATCATTGGTTCCTGACCAAATTCCAATAAAAGTAAATTCAAATTATATTTTAAAAGAGGAGCTCCTCTCTTTTACCATTATACAAAAATATATTAATTTTTTAAATATAATCTGAAATTGCAATAGACTATATACTAGATGCGGTTGCTTTTTGAGAACACACAGTATAAGTGCCACATTTTCCTATGTGTTATAGTAACATAGTTTTTCTGTTGAAGGTAGACATGGTAGAACCTACTCTTACACAAGAAATGAAGAACTATGTAGTTATTGTCTTTTGGCTGCAGGACACACCGATTTAGAAACTGCTGCATTCTTGGTATTCGCCCGATCATTGTGACGGCCAAAGGAAGGCAATTGGTATCAGCGCTTTAAGGCAAATTAACACGGCTTTAAGGTATTAATAGGATCTGGAGGTCAGTATATCAACCCTCTACAAACGGCCTGATGAAGAGATTTTACAGACAGCGTCTGAAGGACGCTCACCTCTATCACGACTCCCTAAACTGGTCCACCAAGTTATGCCTCATTCTCATAGGAATTCCTGCTTCTTTGAAAGAAGATCTCGGCCTAAAAGCTAAGGCTTTTTAGTAATGCATTTTGTTTCAAAAACATTATATAAAATACTGCTTTACTGAAAAGCCTTTAATTTCTATAATATTTTATTATATTATTATTATATTTTTCTATGTATTATTAGCAATAATTGTTTTTGACCAATGACAAATTTGTTTTCATATGATCTACAATAATTTGAAAATTAAATTCACTGTGCAATAATTGATAAAGAGGGACCAATCTCTCGAAATATTTTGAGAAAAAAAAGTTTTTTTCTTTACAGATCCAGGTACGCCCTTTTATATAAGTATACTAGCGGACGTACCCGGCTTCGCCCAAGGTTTTACCCGAGTAAAGGTTTGTCTAGCGAACATTTGTTAAAACAATTTTCTAAAAACTTATAAAAAATATATATATTTTGATAATTTGAAACTCGTAAATTTGAATCTCTCGATAAAGTGAACATTTTTTCCCTGTCCCTGTGTGCCGTGTCATCCTGAATTTTGTCTTTCCTAATTTTCTACATTAGAAAATCATAGTTTTATCTAGTGAACATTTTTTCCCGGTCCCTTGAAAAATACTCGATAGTTTAATAATATCAATATTAATTGGTTCCCTCGGTAATTGGAAGTTAAAGGAATAGTATCTTCGCCTTGTAATTGTATCATTATTCTTGTCTCAAATAAATTTCCGTGTCATTCTGAGATAATCATACTTTTGATAAATAATATTTAAGATAACAAACTTAGTGATAAGAAAACTTGTTATCATCGTCACAATGGGGGCGCTGCTTGCGAGTTAAATCTACAAATCTGCAAATAACTCTAAGGATATTCAAGATATTCATGAAATTATTTTTCAAAAACCTTCCCGGTGATATGCCTAATAATATCCCAATATTTCACGGCGATTGGATGTATGGTTTTTGAATCTATAGAGTACAGACAGACAGACATTCAATTTTATATATATAGATTATTTGTTTGTAAATATATTTGAGCTTTGACTATTATAAATTAATGTAAGGCTCCTTGTAGGATTATAGGTAATATTATGTTTCCCATATCTATTATGTGGTGGAAATATATGATAAAAAATTTAAGCGCAAATCTACCATTTATCTTTTATTCTAGCCATATACTCTAATGGACAACACTTAAGGGAAGTTGTACCTTTTAGCATACATATATCGGAATTAAGAGAATATCTCTGAAAGATACATTAATGGACAAAACTTAAGTGAAGTTGTACTTTTCAGCATGTATATCAGGAATCAGACAATAACTCTGAGAGATACATTAATGGACAAAACTTGAGTAAGTTGTACCTTTTAATATGTATTAGATAATAACTCTGAGATATTTGATATATACACCACTGACCCTTATTGAAGGCGCACGAGATAGCCAAGTGTGAAAAACTTGCCTTTCTTCGCAAAAATGATATATGAAACTTTAAAAAGTTTTGTCCATGAGTATAACTGTGTTCTCTAATTTGGTTTATTTTTCTTTTACAAGTACATACACGATTTCTTTTTGGAAATTTTAATTAATTATGACATTTAACAGAAAATATTAAAGTAACAGATTATTATATAGAAATCTAAAATTTTTAACCCAATACTCATATTCAAAAACAAACTATGAACAAATCACTAAATTGCTCCCAGACATAAAATTCAATGTATCTGATTTGTCGCTAAAATTAGACAAATTATAAATAGAACAATTATAATATATAAATACTAAAACGCGCCTATTTTATTCAAAACAGTTTATTTAATTATATATTCCCACGATATAATTTTGGATTAAGGATTCATTTCTCAGCTTAGAATACTAATACTTCAATTATCAACAAGCTATGAACCCATCACTAAAATATATTCAAAAAAGGAGAATTCTCAAATACCAGGTTTTATCACTTTTTACAATAAAAAAGTATATGTAATATGAGATGTATTTAAAAATAAGCGCCTATTCATTATTTTTATTGGGTTTTATTCATTATTGAAAGAACGTTTGCTTCATATTTATTTTTACGACATTTATCCACCCAAAAATAGAAAAAGAGAAGTTGATTAAAAAAATATACATATATTAATATCAATACGTTTATTTTCTAAATATTAAGCGGAGTTTGCACTTAGTTGAAATTTAACAAGCTAAAACTTTATCACTAAAATAGTTTTCGAGCCGTCGAAAATATTAACCATTTATTTGATTTATAAACGCTATTTAGTAAAGACACAAGAACATTGAGGAAATAAAAGATATGGAAAAACCAAAGAAACCTTCTGAGCAAAGTTTCAAATTAAAACAGCCGACACAAGAACTAAATCAACAAGAGAATAACCCTAAACGCATAAAACTAGACTCATATTCGCCATGTAAGGGCCCTATAAAATCGAAGCAAATGCCAATCCATCTGAGTCAAAGAAACATTCAGGAAAGGCAGGCAAATATTCAATTGAAGCAAAAGGAGATAGAGTTCAGGCAAAGGTTTCCACAAAAACGGCCAGAAAATAAGCAACAGAGACAGGAAACAACACATAAGATTGGAGAACATATGCAAAATGGGCTTAACTATGTTGATACTGTACAAGAAACAATGCATCCAAGACTAGAGTCTATTCAGCAAAGTCAAGAATCCGAGCAGCCAGGAAAAACTCAGATTCTTCGAATGCCGAATAGTTCTCAGAAAAGGAAAATAGAAATTCAACAAGAAAATAAAGTGAAGAAAATAAGACAATCATTTGATCGTACAAAAAATGAACCAATGAACCAAATTCAAGAGCCTATACAGCAAGAACCTGTCACGATGAAAGAATATAGAAACCTAAAGAAAGACCCTGTACATGTATATAAAGGTCCTATACAGTTGAAGCAATCGTCTATTCATCTAAGATCAAATACTATTCAGGAAAGACAAAAAGCCATGCAAATAAAAAATAGACTGATTCAACAAAAACAGGCATATATACATCCTAGTCAAGCAACCTCACAAGTAAGAAAAGAAGCTATCCAAATGATGCAAGGAGATATTGAAGCAAGATATAAACCTATACAACCAATTCAAATACCCATTCAATCATTACAGGAACCTACACAATCATTACAAGAAACTTTTCAGCTAGATAAAGAATCAATGCAGTTGAAACAAGACCATATGCATATAAGGCCAAACTCTAATGGACAAAGTGAAGAATATTTTAATAGAAAACCTATAGATATTCCTGAGATTCAGGAAAAAATATATCAAAGACAAATACCTATACAGCAAAGCAAAGAAGCATTTCAAATGATACAAGGATGTATTCAACCTAAAGAGGAACCTATTCAACCAAATCAAGATTATATTAATCAAAACCAAGATGATATACAGTTAGTTAGAGACCCTATGCAGTTAGAGCAAGACCATATTCGTCTACATCCAAATACCATTAGACTACGACAAAATGATATAAATAGAGATCAAATGTATATTCCACATTCCCAAGAACACTTCTATCAAAGAAAAGTACCTATAGATCAAAGAAGAGAAATATCTCAAATGAGTAAAGGATATATTCAACTGAGACCAGTACCTATTCAGGTAAATAAAGAACCTATTAAACCAAGACAGGAATCTAATCAAATAGGTCAAAACCCTATGCATCTTGGAGAGAGATCAAATAACTCAAATCGAGAATATATGAATCTAAGACCGCATATTCTTAGACAAAGACAGAAATATGTTAATAAAGAACAAATACATAATCTACACATCCGCGAACATCCATATCAAAGACCTATGCAGCGAGGTGAAGAATTAGTTCAAATGGTGCGAGGATATAGTCATCAGAGCGATGAACCTATTCAAACAAGACATGGACATATGCAAAGAAGTCAGGAATATATGCATTCAAATCAAAACAATATTAACCTAAGTTCAAATACTATTAGACAAATACAACAAGATATAAATATGACTCAAATGCATAATCCACATATCCAAAAACAGATATATCAAACACAAGTACCTATACAGCAAATACAAGACATTCCAAGACAAGAACATACTTTGTCAAATCAAGATGTTAGGATGATAAGACCAGAACCTACCATTCTATCTCAAGAACAAATGCAGCCAAACACGTATCCACCCTATCCTAATCATAATCAAAGTTTATCGACAACACCAAATGAAGAATTAGATTTAGATGAAGATCAAATTGGAGCGCTTTCTTTGAAGGATTTCAAAATATTGTGCGAAAGATTTCCTAAAGACAAAGAATATCTCAAAAAGGTCAGACGAAGAAGTAAGGGGAAAATGTATACTAGGAAATCTAGGCAAAAATTGAAACAAAATATAAACGATTATGAAACTGTTTCTCAGGTACTTCAGGAA
>CP092865.1:41465730-41562268 GCA_030710605.1 Cordylochernes scorpioides | reverse complement strand
GGCAACTAGTCCTTAGTCAAAATGTTTTATTCCGAATCATAGAACGCATTAGCTCTCTCAGAAAGAAATACATAACAATACCCATTTATCAAGTTTGCAATTAATTATTGATTAGAAATTTTGGCGAAATTATCTTCTCAAGTGCGATATTTCTAAATATTAAAAGAATAAATATGCTAATATAAACTATTTGTTTTAAAAATGTATTTTTAATTTCTTTATAATTTCTTCTTTAAACTCTACTCAAACCATGTAATTATTCAATTGTTTATGTAATATAGTATCTAAATTTAGTCTTGTTTCTTGACGTAAACATCCCTTGTAGGGATATCACGTCTGATTTGATAATAAATATATATAAATAATAATAAATATCCTAAAGAATCTATTATTCTGACAAATTACTTGAAATATATATTATATAAGGTTGTTGGTATTTCTAATACATTTTATAAATAATGAGCTGTATGATTAGAAAATTAAGGGGCACTAAATAAAGATTATGAAAATTTTATGTCCAATAATTCTTTAAGAATAGAATTTAAATTTATCACCATATTATAAAGTAGAAATATTTACCAAAGTTTCTAAATTTGAGAATCGTCTGAAAATTAGGTTCATCAATATACTAAAACGAATTATTATTTTATTTATGAATCCAAATATAGTTGTATTTGCATTGTATTGTGATGAATTATGTTTTGTAGAATCAATATAATTGATTATAAATATATTAGTGCTTAAATAAAAGGTTTACAAGCAGCTAATTTTTTTTCCACTCTAAATACCACGTAGTCTTTGGTCAAAAATATTTAATCATTGAATTAGTTAATCAAAGATTAATTTTTCTGAAAGAAGTGACAGCCTTTTAAAAATGGAAAAATATATAATTAGAAATGAAGTGAAAATGTTGAATATTTTCTTCAAAATGATTGAAGAAATTAAAGATACGTAAAATATGGTTATAAAATATATAATATTTCAAAATATAATAAAATAATTATAAAATGCGGGGGTAAACTAAATGAGTTATCAAAATTTATATTATATTGAATATATATATGTGTATGTGTATATAGTTAAATATATACTTTAAATATATAATAGTATATTGATTTCATATAAATTGCGAAAAAAAGAGGATAGAGAAAGGGATTTAAGGAATATATTTTAAAATATAACTTTAAAAAATATATCTGAAATAAATTCAAGGCTCTAAAGATTTTTTTTTTTTGCTACTCGAGGAAGTTTATTTGGTGGAAAAAGAATATTTAAAAGGGCAACTTTTGCGGTAACGAACCGTGTAGAGAATTCGCCGTTTGATTATAACCAGGTTATGTTTCATTATAATTTTCAAATTTATAGAGCTAATATATATTGAAAAATTATAGTTTTATTATTGTATATATCAGAAAGTAATTTATTCAGTATTTCAGTAGTAATTAAAAAGATAAAGATAAAGTAAAATAGAACGATATATAGGGTTCTAAAAGTTTTTTTAAATTTTTTTTTGGTTACGAATTTTAGGTATATAAGATTTCACACTGATGTTTCGGCTATTACACGTCATTGAAGATGAATATAAAAAAATGTGAGAAATAATTAAAGCAAGCAAGAGTAAAGAAATGATTAAAAGACAGAACTATAAATATTCAAATTAGTTATCTTAAAATATCTAAACATATTTTTTTTAGAAAAACAACAGTATTTTTAAAAACAAATATCTATCGATTTAATATAATTATAGAAAGGTTTTTCAATTTGTATTTTTGTGCAATATGTTGATATATAAAGAGGGAAAAATAACTAAATATTTCACTAAAATAATTTTACTTCAAAGGTCAAGGTAGAACATTTTATATAACAAATATTTTTATAATTATATAACTTCAAAATTATTCATTAATATATATTATATAATAAAAGGTCAAAACATTCAGGGAACAAATTATAAATTCTTGTTGTGAGTTAATTAAATTGAATTTAAAATGGAAGAGAGAATATTAAATATTTCAACGAGTAAATATAATTGAAGAAAACAATTTTTAATGTATCCATAATTTAAAATAAATATCTAATAAATAATTCTAAATAGTTGACGATAAAAAAATATCAAGCTATTTATACATTTAATATTAATTGAAAGATATATTTCAAAGAAGAAATTGATAAATTTTAATCGTCTGTGAACTTGTAAACGGCCTAGTTCAATGACAGTTTTAATCAATTTCGAAGCAGACGAAGCTAATGGCAAGTGGGCTAATGGCAAGTTTGAGATTACAACATTCGGCTGCCCATATTTTAGAATCTTCATCTCGTTTTGACATCTAACTTGGACCTTTTCCAATTCTATTTAAATTAATAATACCAGAAATTTCTTATATTTACTTCATAAATTTATCAGAGTATCCCCTTTAATTTCTCTTTCTATTTATTTATTTATTTAACAATTTATTTTTCTTATTAATAGGGTTAACTTCTTGAACCACATTCTATAATTTTTGAAGCTAAATATAAAAATAAAAATAAATATATATACTCTATTTAGTGTTATTATTTTTCAGATATTAATTTATGATATTGAAATATTTAATTTATATATAAAATATCCTTAATAGAACGCAGAATTTATGCAATTTATTACATATGTGAAGACAATCAATTTATATATTTGAATATAGTATATTTTCTTTAACCAAAATAATATTGTATCTACTCATTGAAAAGACAAAACATAAGTCTTTGATACCACTCATATTCTGTTTTATTAAGAAGACGGAAAAAAATTGTTTCCCACTTGGTTATCTCGTGTGTCTTCAATAAAAGCCACTGTAATATCTTACAGATTTATTGTCTGAATACCGATATACATGCTGAAATGTACAACTTCCTTAAGTTTTGTCCATAGGTATAAGCTATTAAACACCTAAGATTATACCTATTTGTCTATTATTAGTCTAATTTTAGAAATAAATACCACATTTTACTTCTTCAACAAAACATATAAAGTTACGGGAGGATGTAATATATATATATATATATATTAATAGTAATTCTTTTTTTGGAAAATAAGGAAAATTAAAAAATTAAGAAATACATATTATCATGGTTCTGTCTTTGCTCTTTTCTATTACACTTTCTCTTCACTTATTCCTTTTTATACCCAGCCTATGGCGCTTAACCGCCGATGTTTTGCTGGTCTTACTCTTTTTATACTACTATATTCTAACTACTTATTTATTACAAAAATAAAAAAATAAACCTCACATGTTTAAACTAAATAACAAATTTTATAAATCTTTAAATTCTCATAACGGTATTATATATATATATATATATATATATATATGTCGTGATAAGTTTATCCTGTCCACTGACTGTAGTGTAGTATTTAGACGATAAAAAAACATGGCGAAGCAAGACGAGTATCTTTTATTGGTGCATTAAGGCAAGCCTTCGGGGAAAAGCCCTTCGACAGGCAAGATATAACGACTCTATCTTTATCGTCTAAATTCAATCCAGGAAGAATTCTTTATCTGTAGTGTAGTATGTTTAGCCGTTTACTGAATGTACAGGTATGTTCGGGTGAAGGCAGTCGTGGTGGCCACAATGTTCAGTGATTTCAGGCGTCAATGAGATAGCACAAAAATACATGTTGGATGTCACCTCAGAGATAACAGCCAGCGCCGGTCGAAGAGGGTCTGATCTATTCTAGAGCCAGAGAGAGACTGTCTGTAATTCCACTGTTTTTCGGACCGATGGTGTAATCGGAAACATTTCTCCTGTCTAGGCGCCGGCTGTCACTCAATTTAATTTTATTATTTCGTTTTGTATTACATGATGGAAAAACTAGCGAGTTGGATTGTGTCTACACTTTTGGCTGTTACACTATAACTATATTACATATATGGATATAAGTATATATTTCACAACATACATATATATATGTAAAACGACATTTGAAAATTAACCCGCATGTGTTTCTTTTGAACGAAAAATCAAAATTTATTTCAAGAAGAAATAACGATTATTTCTAACCTTAGGGATGAAGTATGAAAGGATGAATTGTGAAGAGTAATGATAAACGGAAAAATAAAAATGTCCAGGGATGAGAACCGAACCCACAGTGTTCCGCTTACCTGGCAGATGCCATGTCCACTAGGCTACTCTGGACATATTTTTCCGTTCGTAAATAATAAAGTAATTTATAATACAATATTCGATTCCCATCCCTGGACACTTTTATTTTTCCCTTTATCTTTACATTTCACAATTCATCCTTACATACTTCATCCCTAAGGTTAGAAATAATCGTTATTTCTCCTTGAAATAAATTTTAATTTTTTCTTCAAAAGAAAAACACGCGGGTTAATTTTCAAATGTCGTTTCACAACCACAGGCCGCATTATATTATATTGTATTACATATATATATTACAATTATATTTTCACAATTTTATCATGAATAGAAACATATATATATATCTTATATAAAGTAAAGAGATTTGATTTTCTGCTTGAATTTTAGATCATGTTGAGGATTATAATAATGCAGTTATTTGCTGTTTCTTTTTAGTACTATATGGTATTGGTGATGCAGTCGTGGCTAGAATCTTGAAAGTAAAATAGAAAAAACAGTTTTGATAAGAGATTGCTTTAATTGTGAGCTTTAGGAGAAACATAATTTGGCAAAAGTACTGCCTGGCTTAAGGCGTAAGAATAAAAAAATGAAAAGCTTATTTACATAATGTACAAATGTTTTGAGCTTTCAAACGGGGAACAACAACAATGAGTTTTTATAGTGAAAGCACGACCACTGGCGGCCGATTTAGCAGTATTTGTAGCTATGAAATATATAATTTTAAATATAATAATATTTTAATATAACATATATATATATATATTAAAAATAAAGAAGGCATCTCCTTCTGACCCACTTATCTTTTATTTTTTCTATTGTTTTCTCATATATATATATATATATATATCGAAGGAAACATCTCTCTATTTGTATATCCAAAAACAATGCATTTTAATTTATCACTCTAATGGAGAATGCACAACATTTAAAAAAGAAACGACCATAACACCATCTCTTGCAAATATTCGTTTTTGATTACCTTAAAAATATTCTAAAATGAAATATTAAAATCCTTCCAGATTCTCTCTCTTTCCAATATCCTAAATAGAATATAAATTATTTATATAATGTATTTTAAAAGATAATATATCATACAAATAATATATTATATATTATAAAAATATAGTGCTCTTTTTGCAATATACCTTTTTCGTTCTCAAAGCATCTTGTAAATATTATAAAAATATAATTATTTTTCTTAAGAAGCTTTTCTACCGAACCAAAAAATATTATAATCCCATTTCGTTTATATTTCCAATATATAAATATATATATGATGTAATACTATTTGTGAGGGTATATATTTGATATATATATTTTTCAAATATGTATAATATTGTACATTGGAGGTATATATGGAATTATATTTAACTTTTGTTCATGTCTCAGAATCGAATAAATGTTTTGAATATTGTCACGTAGTGAATAAATCAAAACAGACGATACCATGTAAAGACAATATATATAAATGCAATATTAATCAAAATTTCTATAAATAACCAGAATGGTAATAAGAAAGTTCAAGAAGAGAGAGTAGAAAATATATAAATATAAAAAGTCATAATTTTTCATAAAATAACAAATATTTGCTATAATATTTTAAAATTCTTTTGGGTATGAGAAGAAATAATATGATTAGAGTAAAGGCATGGTATTTTTTTATCAAGTTTCATATTTCAATTACACTCATGGACAAAACTTAAGGAAGTTGTATAAAGTCCGCCTCTAGTATAACGAGGGCCATTAGCCTGAAACCATGGTCTCTAGGTGGACATTTCTCGGTTTGCCAAAGCTGGTGTTGTGGCTTTGTCACCGACTCGAGGCCGCTAGTTTGCTGCAACGGTCAATAGATGGCGTCTAGTTTTGACGTTTATTTTGAAGGGAGAGGCGAACTTTGTCTTTTGATATATATATGGTAATTTAAACCAATAACCCAATATTGTATAATACTTATAACAGGATTATCATGTTGTATATAGAAACACATCTGTAAATGATTATACGCATGATTGACATGTGTCATTGCCTCACCATATGCAATGCACTTTGTACAAACTGAGGATAAATAAATAAAACTATGTAATAGATTAAGAGCTTAGCTAAAGAAAGATTGAGAAGAAGTTCAAAAACATCTAAAATCGAGACCTACTAAAAGAATTTAGCAGATCGTTCTATCAAGGTCATTGGGTGTAGAATACCGCAGACACCCCACGCCCTTTGCACCCGTTCAAAGTCCAAATTCCCGCATGTCTCCCCCCCCCCCTCGGCAAATATATATAAAACATCTGCCCTAGCCGAAATAATAGTCACTTCACCATCAGCGTGAGCCCTCGTCGGTCATACCCAGGTCCACCTCATCGATCACGTAGAACAGTAAGAACTTTCTATCTCCATCTTGCTCTTAGCTCGGCTCCTATCTGTTCACGGAACTTTCCTACTACAACTGTGTCTCTTCGTATTTTGTGTGTGGACATTCCCAAGCTTTCCACTCTGCCTCGACCACGACTGCCTGTACTCTGTGAGAACTGTTAAAGGTCCTCCAAGGTGCAGAGAGGTACTGAAAAACGCTCCACGCCCTGACTGTCCTTCTCGGTTACTACTGGCTTGACCCTCGGTTATCACAGCTATAGCGAGAGTCGACAGGATAGCTCATTACAGATAAGTCGACAGGATACCTCATCACAGATAAGTCGACAGGATTTCACATCACAGATAAGTCGATAGGGTACCTCATCACATATATATACTGCCTGTATTAAAATAAAGAAAGCATATCCTGACCAGGAGCACATGTGCTTTTTAGACGGCACAGCGCCATTTAGTGGAACAGAAATCAACTAAACGTTGATTTAAACTGTTACCTATTATTTGGTCAACCCAATTCCTTTTCCACTAGATGACGCTCTGCCATCTAAAAAGCACATGTGCTCCTTGCCAGAATCAGCCTTCTTTATTTTTGATATCAACACCTGACCCACTTGTTATTTTTCTATTGTCTTTAATATATATATATATATATTAAAAATAAAAAAGGCATATCCTGATCAGGAGCACATGTGCTTTTCAGAAGGCAGAGTTCCATCTGGTGGAACAGAAATCAACTAGACATTGATATAATCTGTTCCCTGATATTTGGCCAACCCAATTTCTTAATAAATCAAGAAAAGCCATCCACGAACGCGTTTCGCGCTGTTGGCCCTCGTCAGAGTGGAGTAGGACTTATTTTTTATTTTTTTATTTTAATATCAACACCTGACCCACTTACTTATTATTATTCTTTTTATTGTTTTTCATATATATGTATATTTATATATAAGGGCAGTAGACCTTTCTCTTATTTTAAAAAAGATCGTGCTATAAATAATTCAAATTCACAGAAGGGATGAAAAGTTATTCAAAATTTTGACACACCAAAGAATATTTAGTCAAAATTGATTCTATGTCAGAATGTCAGTTAAGAATCCAAATGATCAAATTATATTTGTCAGAAACAATTCTATAAAGTTGTCTTACGACCTTCCAGTCCCATTTTATGGTCCAACTTTCGACACTGTGGGGATAGACATCCATGTTTCTGCCAGCATAAAACTCGACGCTCGTAAATCTCCACAGCTACACCCTCTACTTTTATGCAAATCAAACTTTCACGATATTTTAAGGTTATTAAAGCTGAATAGATCTTAGTTTTGGAGATGAAAAAGTCTCATTTCAAAGTTTTTTTCTTTATAGTTTTATATTATATATTCTTTTTTTGTAAAGTTTATTTAGAGGGAAGTCTTTTTATAGCCGGTTTTCCAATTTTCATATTAACATATATAACAGATATAGTACTATGCGTGGGTAGCCTATATACCATTTGTCATTTAGGTTTGGTGGTTTCCCAACACAAAATATAGTCAATTATCCTTTTAACTATTTTGTACAACTAATATTATAAATAAAAGACATTTCGCTCAGCGAAGATTTTTTAAACATATATATCGGCAATATATACATATCGACAAGTATAACTACGCTAGTGTATTAATACTAACTATCAATACTACAAAACTCTTTGAGTTATTGTCTGAATCCCGATATACATACTAAAAGGTGAAATATCTTCAAGTTATTAATGAATAGACAAACACAAAGCATTAAATATATATAACTCTTATTCTAATATACACCATCTAGAAATTTTAACCTCTGTCATTGATGAAGTATTTCTCCCATTCTGTAAACTAAACCTGGTATCATTTTTTTAACCAGAGTAAAGTGATGTTGTTTTAGCTTGTTCCTAATTACTTGATTGCCATTAGTTTCTGAAAAGATTATTTTCCTTTCATGCATACAACTCTTGAACTTCTAAATTATAATACCCTACTAAAGCATATTATATATGTTATGTTAAAAATCGTTTGATATATAATTTGCTTAGGTTTTTTAAGGATACATTAGTATGTCTATGATATTGTAATCGTGGTAATATTAATAAAATAGTTTAGTTACGAATTAGGTTCAATTGAACTAAAGGAATATAAAACATAATTAAGGAAGAGATACCTGATTTGAAGCGCAAATAAGACTCTAAAAGGTTACATATTTACATATCTACAGAAAGATTTGAGCCGGCCAACGGGAAAACTACAGCAATGGGTTTATATAAGGAGAGCCGCGACGTCTGGCGGTCGACTTCACATAGTAGCTTGTTCTAGAAATTATAACTTAAAAAAAAAATAAAATAATTTTTATATAACATATATATCAATGTATACATGGATGCAATGGATGAAACAATTTTGTTCACACACTTTTTATTTCGTGTGTCTTCAATAAAGGTCACCGTGTAACAAATAACTCTTAGAGTTATTGTCTGAATCCCGATATACATACTAACAGGTGAAAGATATTTAAGTTTTGTCTACTATGAGGTTTTTGAATACTAGTGTTGACTAGAGAGAGAGAGAGAAATATAGGCCTCTATTTTTAGGTACAATTATTAATATGTAAATATAAAATAAAAAGAGCACAACCTGACCGCTCACAAGAGATTTTAATAATAATAATAATAAACATTATAAATAATTCAATAGGTATATTTATGCAAATTATTTCTAATATCTACAACCTGACCTTTTCTATTTTTATTTACTCATTTTAATTTTTACATAAATAGTTGATAAAATATAAAATTTAAATATTTTATGCCTTCTATTTGTTGTGTTTTACGATGAATTCTATATAATCGTTTGGAAGATTATCTATGATCTACAATATGTATAAAAATATTTCAAATTATGATTTGGCAATGCCATATCTCTTCAATCTAGAAATCCCCATTTAGCCAAACTACACATTACAAAAGGCTTAGTATGATAATACAATCACATTATGGAAAATTATTGTTTTCTTCTTGCTATGATAAAAACATTATTAATGTCTCTATTTATAATAAAATACATTTAGAAGTGATATATGTCGCTATTAACATTGGTTCTTTTAAAATATATAGTTCTGCTTTATTCTTTACCCCGCAGAATAAAAATAAAGGGAAAAACGTCATATATACTAATCGACAAAACATTTATGTATACACTCATGGATAAAACTTAAAGAAGTTGTACCTTTATCATGAATATTTATAAAACATATTATTATGTATTTTATTTATTAATAAAGGATAACATTTGATTTTCATGATGGGAAATCCGCCTTTAAATAAGCAAATAAGGAATGGTGTATGCTTTAAACATGAATTTCCTTTTGTCCACGGATGTATATACAATGGTCGTTACAAGTTCTTAATATATTTAAAATCAATTATATGATACGTTGTATGTATTTCTACTGTCCTCAAAGCTTATGTCCATTATAATACAAAATAACATTTACAAGAGGTCAGTGTCAGTATCACTATAAAAGGAAAACAGAAAAATGCAATATAATAGCGGTACGGTAGATTAAACTGGCGAAATGTATATACAATGGTCGTTACAAGTTCTTAATATATTTAAAATCAATTATATGATACGTTGTATGTATTTCTACTGTCCTTGAAGCTTATGTCCATTATAATACAAAATAACATTTACAAGAGGTCAGTGTCAGTATCACTATAAAAGGAAAACTGAAAAATGCAATATAATAGCGGTATGGTAGATCAAACTGGCGGAACCGCTGATGGGGTTCACCACTGATGAGCAAGGCACTCCCATTAATTTTTCATTACAGTAAGAGCAGTAAAAAATATTTTAATTTTAAAAAGAAACATACGCATCTATAATAGTTTCGAATTCTCAAGGAGTATATATATTCGACTTTAGATAATATGAAACTCAAGGGACCAGAGAAAATATCAATTTATCAAGAGTTCAAAATAACAAGAGTTTAAACAACCAAGAGGGAGGGAGAGAAAAAATCAAGTAAACAAGAGTTTGATCTCTCGAATTTTGTGATTTATTATTCTAAATATGCCTACAATTATTTACAAAATGTTCATTAATGGCAAGATACTATTCCTTCAACTTCAAACTACCAAGGACACCAATTAATATTGATTTTATTCACCTTATAGAGTATTTTTCAAGAGACCGGGAATTTCGAATTAACGAGTTTCAAATTATCGAGAATCTACTGTATATGAATTCTATTTACAATATTATATATGGAAATTTTAACCAAATAGCTGGTCATTCTTTGGCTGATCTTGGAGTTCCACCATGGCCCAACAATTAACTGTCCATGGCGACCTCCAGTTTACCGCATTTCTCAGGCAGTCAATCAATGACCTCATTTTCCTTGATTCTCTCAGTGCTGTTTCCGTCTCTCTTTTCAATGAATATTATTGTTGAAAGTGACAATTCCGGGATATTCCTACGATAAACTACTCTGTTATAATTTGTATATTGTAGTATGACGTTTGAGAATCATAAGCTGCATTATATTGTATTGTTGCGTTGTTGGTTAACAAAGAATAACTTCCGTGGGTACAAAAGATCTTTAGTACTTTATTTAAGCCTAATCGATAAAATAATTACAGAAGAATGCAAAACATAAAATAACAATAAAGAAAACAGCAGTTACAAACTCAACAACTGCAGCACGGTGAGGGAAAACAGGAGCAAAACAGGAGACAGAAGTTCGTAGAACCTTCTAGAATCTTCGGCGGTAAGCAGCAGTCCGACCTCTTGAGACAGCAGCTTGCTTGGAGTACACCACGTAGCTTCGTTCTTCGACTTGGTTGCAAGAGTTCCTCATCCATATATATGCCGGAGTAGATCTTTCCAGAACGGTCATGGTTGGGTAGCCAATCAGAAAGCCGCCAGCACCGAGCGTTGCGCAATAGCTGTAGATTTGCCAATCAGTTGTCTTCCGCTTTTTCTACATTATTCTTAAACGCTCAAGAACATTCTCTCTCCATCTGGAATGTGCTTCTATTTCTACGTAACAGTATTATAAATTAACATTATATATTATGTACGAACGTAGGAATATGTACAGGGTAGCCTTGTGGACATGGCATCTGCCCAGTAAGCGGAACACTGTGGATTCGATTCCCATTCCTGGACACTTTTATTTTTCCGTTTACCATTACTCTTCACAATTCATCCTTTTATACTTCATCCCTAAATATAGAAATACTCGTATTTATTCTTATTATTACGATTATTCGTTCAAAAGAATCATTTGCGGTAAAATTTGTCAAAGTTGTTCTACAATCATAAACCGCATTATATTGTATTATAAATTTGTATAAGGTTATAATGTTGACTATGATAAATTGCATCTCTGCATATATTTCGCAGCTTTGTTAGTTGGTTAGTAAGGGTCTTGGATAGGTCAGGCCGCTGATAGGCGTGAGTTGCTAGTGTATTTATAAGTTCAATTTCTTCAATCTCTTGTCCTTCCTTATTGTTTATTAAATACCTTTAAGTAATAAAGGATCTTTGTAATTATCAGCCTTCTTTCTATTTTATGAATCTATGATTTTTCTTAACATTTATTTCTGATCGAATATTGCATATTGGATTGTAATAAGCAAATTTTATCTTCAGATTTCCAGTTCTTATATCTGTAGCCCTTGCTAAACCTTGCTACTATACCATTTCGTAGAAGAACAACAGGAATTACACTCACTGGAATTTTATTCAACTTGTTATTAATTCTTTAATAATACCTCAAATAATACTCAATGAAAATTCTAAAATGAGTATCATATATATTACAATGCATTTCTTTATTTATAGTATATTAATTTATGTACCAAAGAGGCCCCTCTCTCTTTAATTGTGCATCGGAAAATGGCACAGTGCATCACCTTAGTAAAGAACCTTGATAGTGATGATGTAAAATGAGCCACAACATCAGTTTTGTCAAATTCAGACAAAATGTCAACATTGTCAACAGTCGAACTTTGTCCCTCATCAGTACAGGGCGGCTTCGATTTGATAACAGCCTACGAGAGGGGTTAAGGAAATGGGTCAAATTTACCAGAAAGGTTTTAAAGCTGGTGAAGTAACAAGGACCAATTTTAAGGCTAGAATACAAAAAAAAAAAGATTGCGGAGTTTAACATTTATGTATCAAAAGAGGCACCACTCCCTTTAATTAAACATCAGAACGTTGGCACTGTGCATCACTCTAGTAAAAAACCTTTACTGATAAAAAAATAAACCACAACACCTATTAGGGCAAATATTCATACGAAAGCCAACCTGTATAACATTTGAGTCAAAAAGCGATCCATTAATTAAGATTATATAAAAGGGCGTACCTGGATCTGTGAAGAAAAAGAAAACAATTTTTTTCTTAAAATATTTCGAGAGATTGCTCCCTCTTCATCAATTTATTGCACAGTGAATTTAATTTACAAATTATTTTACATCATATGAAAACAAATTTGTCATTGGTCAAAAATAATTATTGATAATAATACATAAAAAAATATATAATATAATATATTATTTTGAAAATTAAAGGCCTTTAGTAATGCAGTATTTTATAATGTTTTTGAAATAGAATTTAAGGAAATAAAAATAATAAACAAATAAAGTTGACTGCGATTATTAGAAAAAAAAATTAATTTAAAAAACTGAACCTTATTTGTCTCTTTTAACTTGATTTTTTTCTAATAATCACAGTCAACTTTATTTGTTTCTTATTATTATTTCCTTAAATTTTGATTCAAAAACATTATAAAATACTGCATTACTAAAAAGCCTTTAATTTTCAAAATATAATATTATTAGACGAAAGGCCCGGCAACGCCCGGGGTTTACCCGAGTGCGAATATATTTCAAAAACGTTGTCTTGGGTGGCCGCTATAGACAGGGTGGTCTGTATAGACAGGTGGATGTATCACACAGCTGATAATAGGGTTGCCTAGAGTGACCGCTATAGACAGGGTGGTCTGTATAGACAGGTGGATGTATCACACAGCTGTAGAGTGGTCGCTATAGACAGGGTGGTCTGTATAGACAGGTGGATGTATCACACAGCTGATAACAGGGTTGTCTAGAGTGGTCGCTATAGACAGGGTGGTCTGTTTAGAGAGGTGGATGTATCACACAGCTGATAACAGGGTTGTCTAGGGTGGTCGCTATAGACAGGGTGGTCTGTATAGACAGGTTGATGTATCACACAGCTGATATCAGGGTGGTCTGTATAGACAGGTTGATGTATCACACAGCTGATATCAGGGTTGTCTAGAGTGGTCGCTATAGACAGGGTGGTCTGTTTAGACAGGTGGATGTATCACACAGCTGATAACAGGGTTGCCGAAAGTGACCGCTATAGACAGGGTGGTCTGTATAGACAGGTGGATGTATCACACTGATGATAACAGGGTTGCCGAAGGTGACCGCTATAGACAGGGTGGTCTGTATAGACAGGTGGATGTATCACACAGCTGATAACAGGGTTGCCTAAAGTGACCGCTATAGACAGGGTGGTCTGTATAGACAGGTGGATGTATCACACAGCTGTAACAGGGATGTCTAGAGTGGCCGCTATAGACAGGTGTATGTATCACACAGCTGATAACAGGGTTATCTAGAATGGCCGCTATATACAGGGTGGTCTGTTTAGACAGGTGGATGTATCACACAGCTGATAACAGGGTTGTCTAGAGTGGTCGCTATAGACAGGGTGGTCTGTTTAGACAGGTGGATGTATCACACAGCTGATAACAGGGTTGCCGCAAGTGACCGCTATAGACAGGGTGGTCTGTCTGTATAGACAGGTGGATGTATCACACTGATGATAACAGGGTTGCCGAAGGTGACCGCTATAGACAGGGTGGTCTGTATAGACAGGTGGATGTATCACACAGCTGATAACAGGGTTGTCTAGGGTGGTCGCTATAGACAGGGTGGTCTGTATAGACAGGTGGATGTATCACACAGCTGATAAAAGGGTTGTCTAGGGTGAACGCTATAGACAGGGTGGTCTGTATAGACAGGTGGATGTATCACACAGCTGATAACAGGGTTGTCTAGGGTGGTCGCTATAGACAGGTTGGTCTGTATAGACAGGTGGATGTATCACACAGCTGATAACAGGGTTGTCTAGAGTGGTCGCTATAGACAGGGTGGTCTGTTTAGACAGGTGGATGTATCACACAGCTGATAACAGGGTTGTCTAGGGTGAACGCTATAGACAGGGTGGTCTGTATAGACAGGTGGATGTATCACACTGATGATAACAGGGTTGTCTAGGGTGGTCGCTATAGACAGGGTGGTCTGTATAGACAGGTGGATGTATCACAAAGCTGATAACAGGGTTGTCTAGGGTGGTCGCTATAGACAGGGTGGTCTGTATAGACAGGTGTATGTATCACACTGCTGATAACAGGGTTGCCTAAAGTGACCGCTATAGACAGGGTGGTCTGTATAGACAGGTGGATGTATCACACAGCTGATAACAGGGTTGTCTAGGGTGGTCGCTATAGACAGGGTGGTCTGTATAGACAGGTGTATGTATCACTCTGCTGATAACAGGGTTGCCTAAAGTGACCGCTATAGACAGGGTGGTCTGTATAGACAGGTGGATGTATCACACAGCTGATAACAGGGTTGTCTAGAGTGGTCGCTTTAGACAGGGTGGTCTGTATAGACAGGTGGATGTATCACACTGATGATAACAGGGTTGTCTAGGGTGGTCGCTTTAGACAGGGTGGTCTGTATAGACAGGTGGATGTATCACCTAGCTGATATCAGGGTTGTCTAGAGTGGTCGCTATAGACAGGGTGGTCTGTTTAGACAGGTGGATGTATCACACTGATGATAACAGGGTTGCCGAAAGTGACCGCTATAGACAGGGTGGTCTGTATAGACAGGTGGATGTATCACACAGATGATAACAGGGTTGCCTAAAGTGACCGCTATAGACAGGGTGGTCTGTATAGACAGGTGTATGTATCACACATCTGATAACAGGGTTATCTAGAATGGCCGCTACATACAGGGTGGCCTGTTTAGACAGGTGGATGTATCACACAGCTGATAACAGGGTTGTCTAGGGTGGTCGCTATAAACAGGGTGGTCTGTATAGACAGGTGGATTTATCACACAGCTGATAACAGGGTTGTCTAAAGTGGTCGCTATAGACAGGGTGGTCTGTTTAGACAGGTGGATGTATCACAAGCTGATAACAGGGTTGCCGAAAGTGACCGCTATAGACAGGGTGGTCTGTATAGACAGGTGGATGTATCACACTGATGATAACAGGGTTGCCGAAGGTGACCGCTATAGACAGGGTGGTCTGTCTGTATAGACAGGTGGATGTATCACACTGATGATAACAGGGTTGCCGAAAATGACCGCTATAGACAGGGTGGTCTGTATAGACAGGTGGATGTATCACACAGCTGATAACAGGGTTGTCTAGGGTGGTCGCTATAGACAGGGTGGTCTGTATAGACAGGTGGATGTATCACACTGATGATAACAGGGTTGCCGAAAGTGACCGCTATAGACAGGGTGGTCTGTATAGACAGGTGGATGTAACACACAGCTGATAACAGGGTTGTCTAGAGGGGGCGGGCAGGGAGGTCACGTGTTTGCTGGCGGCCAATGGGCGCGCATTATATCCGTGAGCTTCAGACAGACAGACAGACAGACAGAATATGGCAAATATATAAGTAGATATTATTATTATTATTATTAATTTTTTTAATGTATTATTATCAATCATTATTTTTGACCAATGACAAATTTGTTTTCATATGATGTAAAATGATTTGTAAATTAAATTCACTGTGCAATAAATTGATAAAGAGGGAGCAATCTCTCGAAATATTAAAAAAAAAATGTTTTTTTTTCTTTACAGATCCAGGTACGCCCTTTTATATAATCTGTATAACATTGTTTTATGATGCATTAGCGCGCCATTTGTTATCAAAATTCGAAGCAATTTATAGACGCGTATGATTCTTTTCAAAAATTAACAATTTCTACTGCCCTTACTGCAATGGAAAAATTAAAGGGAGGGCCTGGCTCATCAGTTGTGAACCCTCCCAGCGGTTTCGCCAGTTTAATCTACCATACCGCTGTTATATTGTATATTTCGATCTTCCTTTTATAGTGATACTGATGCTTAAGCATTATATTAAATATAATTATATATCGAAATTGTCATCCAATTGTGATATATCCCAACTCACAATTCCAATACTATCTCAAAACAATAGAACTTTCTCTCTTAACCATCAATTGAGAAAATCCAAGTTGAACTGAGAAAGCAAATTAGAAAATTACAAGTAGCGATATAGATCGAAATGGAGAAAATAAATCAATGCGTCAAATAATAGAATCAATAAACCATTTGTTAGAAAACAAGAAAGTCCTGTTCCAATCAGCTTTCCCTCCACACAATAGATCCAACTTGCCTCAAACTTTAGTCTTGGCAGGCCGAGTACTTGTCATTTAGTGACTGGAGATACTTTTTATAGAACTTCTATATTATCTATTAATGTATCCAATTTCTTATTAAATTATTATATAAGGGCAGTAGAAATTATTTAATTTTAAAAAGAAACATACGCATCTATAATAGTTTCGAATTCTCAAGGAATATATATAGTCGACTTTAGATAATTATGAAACTCAAGGGACCAGAGAGAATTTTCAATTTATCAAGAGTTCAAAATAACAGAAGTTTAAACTACCAAGACAGTTGGGAGGAAAGGTTCAAAATATATCTGCCCGTACTGGACAGTCTCATTTTTGGAGCTATGTCAGTACGTCTGTTTCTAGGGTCGTAGCCTTCTTTTCGCCAATAACCTCGGAAGTGTTCACTCCCATATCCGTTAACATTACTTAATATATATTATAAATAGAAAATGCCTATCCTGACCGCTTACTTGAGCATTTCAGATGAAAGAGCACCATCTACTACATTTACTGCAATGTTTTAAAAAATGGGAGGGCTTTGCATATCAGTGATAAATCCTCCCAACTTTTTCGCTTCTCAATAGTGTATTCGAAATATATTTTCCAGGAGTTTATCTTCTATATCGGCATGAAAAGAAAAGTGCTCATAATAAAATATAGTGTTATTGTATATTAAACTGGAGAAATCGCTTAGAGAGTTAACTACTGATTAGCCAGGCTCTCCCATTACTATTTAATTGTAGTAAGGACAGTTCACTATTATTTTATTTATAAATAATCATACATAGCAAAATATAGCTTATATTTCTCATATGATAAACCTTATAATACCAAATACGATTTGTAAATAACCTTTTCATTAAATGCAATGATTGATATGGACTAATTCCTTAGATGTTTAGTATTATACAAAAGAACATTCTTGTATATCCATAATGTGATTGAATGCGGCTGGTTCCACACTAGCCCTCACAATGATATCTTAACCATGACATATTCTAAACATTGGTACTTTAATTTAAATATTTAATCATGTACGGTTCCTTTTGCTCTGTATGTTTATTTTTTTGTATATATGGTTATATTTCTGTTTGTTTGGTTTTTCTTTCTTCTCTCTTTCCTTATTACTTATTGTATTCTAGTTTTTACTTTTGAAATAGCTTCCTTTCCTAAATCCCGTAGAGGGGAATCATGTATAGGGCTGGATGCCCCAATAAAAAGGCTAAAAAGGCTTATGTGTTAATTTCCATAATGTATGAAGAAGAAGAAAATTTATGTTTAGGTTTATATAATATACAAAGTTATTAGTTTGTTCGTTCAAGCATATTATTTTAACATGTTAAACTTGTTTGGAAAACTAAAATACCAATTTTAATAGTTAGATTCTTTGAAACATTTTCAAAGAAAATGATATGCGTTAATATGTTTATATATAGGTATTCAAACTAATTTATAGTAGGGAGTTAAAATATAATGAATAAAAAATCGAATAAAAACTTAATTAAATTAGATATGCATATTAATATTAATTAGAATATATGAGCGTAATTAAATTGCTTCTTTCAACTTCATTTTTAAATATATATATGCAAATTAAAATATAGTACCTTCCCTTGAATGGCTTTAGAATATGAAAGGTTAACGGGTATAATTTTGAATAGTTAATTAAAGATAAACATTTTGCAGGTTTTCGCATCTAATGAAAGGAATAAATGATGCCATTACATTTTTTCATCAAAGAATTTGAAATATATTTTGACCGAGACCTTTTTCAGTTAAAATCTAAACGTTGGCTTTTTCAAAAATTGTTTAGAGTTTACCTCTCAACATACACTCATGGGGATAATTCAAGGATGATGTACCTTTTGGCATGTATATCGGGATTCAGACAATAACTCTGAAAGATATACTCATGGACAAAACTTAAGAAAGTTGTACCTTTTAGCATGTATATCGGGATTCAGACAATAACTCTGGAAGATATACTCATGGACAAAACTTACTAAAGTTGTACCTTTTAGCATGTATATCGGGATTCAGACAATAACTCTGAAAGATACACTCATGGATAAATCTTAAAGAAGTTGTACCTTTTAGCATGTATATCGGGATTCAGACAATAACCCTGAAAGATACACTCATGGACAAATCTTAAAGAAGTTGTACCTTTTAGCATGTATATCGGGATTCAAACAATAACTATGAAAGACCTTCAATACATATATTTAATCGCACTTCGTAATTATATCAGCCAACATGTTATTTACAAATGTGCATATCACTTGTCTCTCATTGTGATTCTATATATTGTCATACATTATGCTTTATCTTCACGCCCGTTGAAGAACGATATCGTTAAAGCTAGCGGAATAAACATGTTCTACACAAGAAGCTCCTTTTTGTTCTTTTACATTATCACAATATAGTAACCTTTATTGAAGAAATACGAGATAACAAAGTGTGAACAAAAATGCTTCTGTCTCCTTAAAAAAAAACAATCAGGAACATCAAAGACTTTCCACCTCCTTAAGTATTGTCCTTGAATGTATACTTCCTTAAGTTACAATGTAATATTATTCTAGATAAGCCCTTTAGATAAATCTTCTGATAGTCCATAAAACACCTCATTATATAAATTTTAACCCATTTAGATCATAAAATCTTTATTGACATCATCAATGATACATAATGCTTGTAGATTCTATAAAAATAATTGTAAACATCTTTTAATAGTTATCTATTTTCTAAAATATCATATACCTAAATGTATTTGAATATATGCTATCAAAATATATCGTTTATGGTGAATTTTATCGAAATTTAAATTCGTATTTGCAAATATCCTTTGGCTGAAGGGAAAGATATTATGTGTTGAATTCGCCCCTTTTACATAAGGCTACTGAATAAAGGTTATCATCATACAAAGAGCTCATCATCATTTTACAGATTATCTATATTTACGAGTAGATGTCTTTTCTTCTGGTTAGATCAATTGCCGCTAGGGGCGCTAGTATATAATTTATACGCAAGGAATATAGCTTTACAGAAGTAAAGTAACCCTTAGGGAATTTGGGCGTCTTATAGGTTAGAAAGAAATGTTATGACCTCTATCTTAGAAAATTCTTTTCCAAACTTTGATGATTTTTGTCTCTTAAATCCATCCAAGTTGATTCTATTTTTAGAACATTATTTCTGATGAAATATTTGACTCTGTAAACTACAAGCGCTCATTGTGTGTGTGGTTATAAAAATAAATTTATTTCGGATGAGGAAAAATGGTTTGAAAACTTTGTTGGCGTTTTAAGAGATTATTTTTATATATTCGTTTATCGCTTAAGATGGATAAAATTTTAAAGTGTTATAAAAAAGATACATATATTTAATATAAAAAGGGAAAGGAATGTGTTTATTAAGCAATATTTTCTTTTTAAAGATGTTTGTTTCGAATGTTAATTATCATTTGTAAATACTACAATAATCTTTTGGTGTGAATAACTAACTATAATTACAATATCGATTGTAAGAATAATTAGGTTATAATATTAATAAATTTTGTTTTATAAATGACTGCGGCGTATAATTATAAAGCTATACAACGAGTTTAACCGCATAAGTTTCTTTTTATTTATGAAGAATCATTTTTAATTTCAAAGAGAAATAATTTAATATTTCTAACTTTTGGATGACGTATGAAAAGGTTGAATATATGAAGAGTAATGGTCTATATATGAATGGATGACGTATGGAGGGTGAAAAATATGAAGAGTAATGGCGAACGGAAAAATAAAATAAAAGTGTCCAGGAGCGGGAATCGAACCCACAACCTTCTGCTTACCGGGCAGGTGCCATGTCCGCTAGGCTATCCTGGACGATATTTCTCCGTTCGTAACTAATAATTAAACTGACTAATAATACTTATAAATGACTGCGGCGTATAATTATAAATCTATACAACCAGTTTAACTGCATAAGTTTATTTTTATTTATGAAGAATCATTTTTAATTTCAAAGAGAAATAATTTAATATTTCTAACTTTTGGATGACGTATGAAAAGGTTGAATATATGAAGAGTGATGGTCTATATATGAATGGATGACGTATGGAGGGTGAAAAATATGAAGAGTAATGGCTAACGGAAAAATAAAATAAAAGTGTCCAGGAGCGGGAATCGAACCCACAACCTTCTGCTTACCGGGCAGGTGCCATGTCCACTAGGCTATCCTGGACGATATTTCTCCGTTCGTAACTAATATTTAAACTGACTAATAATACTTATAAATGACTGCGGCGTATAATTATAAAGCTATACAACCAGTTTAACCGCATAAGTTTATTTTTATTTATGAAGAATCATTTTTAATTTCAAAGAGAAATAATTTAATATTTCTAACTTTTGATTGACGTATGAAACGTATGACGTATTTGTATTTAGTATATCTTTCACTTTAAAGTAAAATTATCTATCATATTGTTTACTTTATACGTGTTGTTAATTATCAATAGTTAATTGCCTCTATTAGATGATTTGGAGTATTAATCAATATTGCTATTTAAACATAAGTCAAAAACACGTCGTTTACATTCATGGACAAAACTTAAGGAAGTTGTATCTTTTATAATGTATATTGGGATTGAGACAATAACTCTGAAAGATGCACCCATGGAATAAACATAAGGGAGTTGTACCTTTTAACATGTATATTGAGTTTCAGACAATAACTCTGAAAGATACACTCATGGACAAAACTTGAGGAAGTTGTAATTTTAGCATGTATATCGGGATTCAGACAATATGAAAAGACAATATATATAATAAATATATTAAAATATGTAAATATAATCGCTAGCCAGATGCCATTTGAAATTATTATTACAAAATGACTCAATGATGGTATTGTTGAATTGACTAATATTACGACTATATACTACGTTAGAACGTGAATGTTTCCTTTCACTTATAAATCGAATTTCTATCGATTTCTCTTGATATATTTGCCAAAATAAAACATTCACGTTATAAATATCTTGATATTTTGTATATAGATGGCGTGTTATTGCTTTGTAATAACGACTAAATATTAATTGAAAATAATATATATAGTTTTACACAATTTTCATAGGCTCATTATTAACCAGGATGCTATAGAAGGTATATCTGCATATTGAAAATTAGAGCAATCCATAAATAAATATTCAATCAAAAAGGCATATATTGGATCAAAATATCATTTATTTTACCTATATTTGAGTTGACTGAACGCTAACCGTTATCAAGGTGTTATAAACTATTAATGTATTTTCAAAACGATTTCAACCAGTTTTGGTTATTACGTTCTACGCTTTGCAAGACACACATTAAAATGTTATAATACCTTTATAAAGGTTGGTGTTTAGCCAACTGAAATATTGGTAAAATAAATGATTTCTTGAGCGATGCCTTTTTAATTAAATATTTACATATGTTTACGCGACTTTAGATATGCAAATTCTAAGTATTCTGAGTATGTGGCAGGCAAGCCTCCTCCTCGTGTAACTTGGTGGAGAGAATCCGTGCTACTGGACGATTCCTACGAGACGGAGCCGGGCGGGGTGACGTTGAACGTGTTGGAGATACCCGCCCTACAGAGACACGACCTCATGGCCGTGTTATCGTGTCAGGCTACCAATACTAACCTCACTGCTCCACCGGCCTCAGCCTCAGTCACCGTGGACATGAACTGTGAGTACATTTTACCATCACCTGCTTTCTCCCGATGTTCATTGTAACATCTCGCTTTATCTGCCCAACATACACTCATTGACAAAACTTGAGAAGGCTATATATTTTTGCATGTGTATCGGGATTTAGACAATAATTTGAAATATATTTGATGCACAGTGACTTTTTTGATGATACACGAGATAACTAAGTAGAAAAATATATACTAATGGACAAAACTTAAGGAAGTTTTACCTTCAAGCATGTATATCGAGATTCAGGCGATAACTCTAAAAGATAAACTGATTGACAAAACTTAAGGAATTTGTACATTTTTTCATGTATATCGGGATTCAGACAATAACCATAAAAGATAAAATCATAGACAAAACTCAAGAAAGTTGTACCTATAAACATGTATATCGGGATTCAAACAATAACTCTGAAAGATAGACTCATGGTCAAAACTTAGGAAGTTTTACCTTTCAGCATGTATATCGAGATTCAGATAATAACTCTGAAAGATGGCCTTTATTGAAGACACACGAATAACTAATTGTGAACAAAAAATTGCCTCTGTCTCCTTCAAACAGACGACTGTCGAAATAAAAACTAATTATAGCCAGGTTTTAATATATTTATATAGCCATTACACTGACAAATTAATAATAAGCATTCAAATCAGACTAAACAACTCGCTAAAACTATTTGAGAATATAGCAAACATTTTTATAACGAACCTAAAATAATCTTCATTGGTTGGTTATCTTATTATATGGCTAAATTAAAACATGGCTATAGTGAAACATGACTATCGTGAAACAAACCTTATTCCTATAGTTATGGGTGGGAGTCCCTTAGGGCGTTGTTTTATTGGATTCAAATAGCCATGGAACTGACGATTCATTAAAAACAACTTAATATACAGTAAAATATTATTAAAACGAACTGATAATATATCAAACCTGGATTAATCAATATTTCTTTTAAATTTAATTTCAATCTATTCGTTTAAATTATACTTTGCACTTTTGAATTTATTGACAAGATGTCAATAACATTACGTTAATTGTCTAAATAAATATTGGCTATCGTTAAATTTTGTGATAATTATTTTTAGGGAAGTTGCCTTTCACCTATCATAAATTTCTTAATATACGTACATTAAATGTTATGATGCATTAGCGAGTCATCTGTTATTAAAATTCAAAACTATTATAGACGCGTATGATTCTTTTTTATTTTTTTATTTAATTGTTTTATTTTAAAAATAATCATACGCGTCAATAAGAGTTTCGAATTTTGATATATTAAATCTATTTTATTTTGATAATTTAAAAATCCTTATATATTTTTGAAAAATATACACTTTTCTAAAATATTTACACGAAAGATCTATCATAAAATTGATCATGAAAGCTATTTCAGCTTAATATAATATCGATTTCTCCCGGGAAGAATATAATTTTGAAATGTGAAAGGGAGTATTTTTCCAATTTTGGAATATTTTAAAATCAACGATTAGTCGAAATTCCTTTCCGAGATTTTATTGAAGTCATCATTAACTTTTAGTTGCACTATCTGGAGATGGCTTCTCTTAAAAGCGATCATGAAAACTATTTCAACATAATATATAATTCTATCAAAATAAAGATATTTTGAAATAATTTAAACGATAACAGAGAATATCTACATTAAAAAGATGATATAATAATAAAAAATAACGAATTCCAAATAGTTAGTTAGATCTAACTAAAATAAATTTAAAATATTAAGAGGTCTGTAACTATAAGAGGAAGGAAATACTGTATGAATGTTGGGCCATCTTGCAAACTTTTAATGGTTCCAAGACCTTTCCTTCCATTAGGACCTGGTAAGAGAACAATTATACGACCAGAATTTATTGCTAAAATCCAAACTTCACGTCTAGCTTAACAACAAGCCTTTTATTGGAACCTACGCCCTATGTTGGATTCACCCAGATGTATAATTGTTTAGAAAAGATGAGGTATTTAAATACATCGTTGATTCACATACGGCTCTCTTTTTCTCAATGTATCTTTTCTTTACGCAGCACTGTAAACCTTTTACAGGGTCAATTATTATTTGTCGTCCTGGCCTTTTATTGGGAACCTATGCTCTACGTAGGATCATCCAGGTGCAATAATTACTTAGAAAATATGAGTTAATTATTTACAGGTGATTGTTCATTTACATACGGCTCTTTTGTGTCAATGTTTCTTCTCTTGTGTAGCCCTGTATTGGATTTATTCTTTGTCGTCCTGACCTTTTATTGGGGACCATTGCCCTACGTAGGATACGCCAAGGTAAAATAATTGCTTAGAAAATATGAGTTAGTTGTAGTTGATCGTTCATTTACATAAACAGTTATGTACGGCTCTATTTTCTTAGTGTTTCTTCTCTTGTACAGAGTCAATGCATTAGATTTATTCTTTGTCGTCCTGGCCTTTTATTCGAGTGTATAATTGTTAAGAAAAGATATATTAGTCATTTACATACATCGTTTATTTATATATCCAGTTATATAGGCTCTATTTTCAGTGTTTCTTCTCTTGCGTATCCTTGTAAAACTTTTACAGGACCAATGTATTGGATTTATTCTTTACCGTCCTAGCCTTTTATTGGGGACCTATGCCGTACACAGGATACACCCAGGTGCAAAAATTGCTTAGAAAATATAAGTTAGTTTTTTACATACACCAATCATTTACAATTACAGTTTTATACGGCTCTATTTTTTAGTCTTTCTTTTCTTGCGTAACCCTGTAAAACTTATACAAGGCCAATACATTGGATTTATTCTTTGTCGTCCTAGCCTTTTATTGGGTACCTATGCCCTACACAGGATTCGTCAAAATGAATAATTGCTTAGAAAAAATAGGTTAGTTTTTTCAGGTGATCGTTCATTTACCTAGCAATTTACATACGTCTCTTATTTCTCAACGTCTCTTACGTAGCCCTGTAAAACTTTGTACATGGCTAATGTATTGGATTTATTTTTGTCGTCCTAGACAACAGAGCCTCCAGATTTAGGTAAAATAAGTTCTCTTTGGCTTGTTAACTTTGAACAGCAAAATTATGTAGTGCTCCAGTTCCTAGTCGGCTTTTTAAAATTACATAATGGACATATTCCAGTCACGATCCAGAATCGAATCCAGCATTGACAACTTTTTGTGTTGTCTATAATGGTCCCCGGTTCTTGTGAAAGTCCAACTCAACAAGTGAATGCTGTTAAAATAACAGGGTCTGGCTTATTTGTAAGGGAAAAAGTCGAATTGCTTTCTAGATGTTAAGACACATAAACATGTGTATTTACAGTAAAAGCAGTCACCAACTACTGCCTAAAATGGATATCATAAATTGTACCACGTGTATTAGAAATATTAAAAAATATTTTGACTTAAAATAGACACACACACACAATGCTATTCAATAAGAGAGATTCAGCAATTTAATTAATTGCTTTGAGGGTAAGAAAATTAAAAGGAAAAAGCCCTTAAATATATTCTCTTCAAACCTTTTTAAAACAAAACCTTTATTTTGAAACTAAATGGCTTTTTTAAAACGAAACACTAAAAGATTTGTTCGAGAGAAAATCTTTCATAGTAGCTATTTATAAAATTTATTGATTGCTTTGATGTATGGAAAGGTACAAATTTATTCCTAAATTCATACTTTTTTATGATTTAAAATATTGTATATTGGATCGAAAATTAATTTATTTACAAATACTTCATTTAGTTGCAGCCAACATCTTTCGAAGCACATCAATGTATATAATTTGACATTGAATAAATATGTTGTTATACCTTGAAAAAGGTTGGCGTTGAGCTAACTGAAATATTGGTAAATTAATTAATATTTGATCCAATATATGCCTTTTTAATTGAAAATCTATTTATGGATTGCCCTATTAAAATAAACTGTACTTGTGTTGTGTTTGTACTTTAATTTTAAATAAAACCTTTATGTGTTTATTATTATATAGTCTATTACAAGAAAATAATACCTAATCCAAATAATTTATTAGTGTGTCACGTTTCGGCAACAGCATTGTCACCATCATCAGACAAAAGAATTAAAAAAATATATATATATATATATATTCTTCTGTCTGATGATGGTCACAATGCTGTTGCCAAAATGTCACACACTAATAAATTATTTGGATTAGGTCTTATTTTCTTGTATTATGATCTATAATCCAAATTGTGCTTTTTTATATATAGTCTATTGAAAAAGAGCTGTCTTGAAAACTCTAACCAAACATATTTTAAATATAAAACGTATATCAATTTTAAAATATGTCTAGTTGTTGATATATTTATCTCTGACATCTAGTTGATTATAATTGCGATTTATTTAGAATATATGTTTACGTATTTTTATTATTATCACTATATATAGAACCGACGTACTGGTCATGATAGTATTTTTTATTATTATCCCTAGTACACGTAATACAGACCATGATATTCATGGTGGATAGTTAGAGACTGATTTTACTGTAAGTGCACCACATATCTACACATCTGAAAAACAGTTCAACTTTAGAACATACAAATGTGCCACATGGTTATGTGAACTCATTTGTGTGGTTGGACCTTTTCAAGAATCGGAAACATTGGTGTATTTTTTTAATTATAAAAAGTGCCCAATAAGGGATTCGATCCGGGTCGTAGATGTCGAAAGCCAGCGGTTTAGACCATCCTTCCACTGGCCATCCAATGATAGCATGGTAAATAGTAGTTGTTGACTTCTTTCACAATAGGTTTACCACAAGTCTCAAAATGAGAGCATTAACCCTCCAGGGAAAAGATTCTTTCAATTTTAAATAAATTTATATTGATTCAAGGGATTATTTTATCGAATAACACAAGTCTACCCATGTAGAAAACATTTCGATATTTGTACTTACAAATGTTCTAAAAACCTTTCTGAGATTACTTGCACTAACTGATCAGGTTTGCCTTTCGCAAGGAACGATGCCAATTAAGCAATCTTTTCTAGAGAAAAAAAAGTGGCAAATGCGGGATTCGACCCCGTGTCATATCTTAAATTACTTACTAACTGGGTTACCAACAAATTTTACTTTACTAATTAAAATATCGACAAAATCAAATTCAATTAAATTTATGACATTGAAAAAAAAAAAGAATTTGAAAAATAGAATAGTTTAAAAATATTAAAACGAGTATTTATTGTGAATGCAAAAACTTGTTTTCATATATATATAATTTTTGTATATTAATTTGTCTTCTCTGCAAATTTTATTTAGAAAATAAAAAAGTATATTTAAATTCATTTAGTAATATTTTAGTCTGTATTTTAAATTACAATTTAACTGCTAGAATTCTCTAAGTAATTATACGGGAATACAATTTCTAATATGTAAATATTTAAGACGCCAATATGCAATTGATATGCTTAAAGTTGCATAACATCATTTATCTATGTCGCCAGTTTGCTATTTAGAGAATGATATGAAATATATACTGCAATAGTAAACTCATGTACAAAACTTAAGGAAGTTGTACCTTTAACCATCTACATCAGGATTCAGACAATAACTCTGAAAGATACACTCATGGACAAAACTTAAGGAAGTTGTACCTTTTAGCATGCATATAAGGATTCCGAGGATAACTCTGAAAAATACACTCATGGACAAAACTTAAGGAAGATGTACCTTCTAACATTTATATCAGGATTCAGACAATAACTCTGAAAGATACACTCATGGACAACACTTAAGGAAGTTGTACCTTTTAACATGTATATCGGGATTCAGACAATAATTCAGAAAATTATTACAGTGACATTTATTGAAGACACACGAAATAGCCAATTGTAAACAGAGTCTGTCTGCTTCCTTAAAAAGTTAGATGACCTGAAAATAAAATACTTTATACTTTTTTAAGTTTTATCCATGAGGGTATATGTGATTATTAAACTCATTAGATTATTGTCTATCATTTTCTATATTTTTGTCTATCATTTAAATATTTTTCAAAATAAAAGAATCGATAAAATATTTAATAGTTATTTTAAAATATTGTTTATAAATTTACATATGTTTATATTATGCCTAAAATATTATTATAACCAAATATTTGAATATCGAAAGAAATTATTATGTTTTAATTTTACAGACGCGTTGAATTTTAGTTTCTTAAAAGAATACTTAGAATATATGTTTTCGTATTTTTAGGCTGAGTGTTCTTGTTTGAATTTCAATATAAAGAGTTCATAACATTTAAAGAAGTATATATATCAGATAAAATGAAAGAAATACCACTCTATTTGTAAATGAAGAAAGCAAAGTTTGAAAAATATAGTACAAATTTTCATCAAAAGATAGAATTTAATGGTAAAAATGGGAATATTTGAAACTAAAAGGTATACTAAACTGTTTTAGCGGTTATGGACAGGGAAAAAAGTCAATTTTGAGTCGAAAGTCAACGCACACTATTGGACAAATGATTAATGAAGCTAACTTTATTTTTTTATTCTACACATCTGGGCTTTTGTCGATTACCTAAAGGAGAGTTTTTCACCCTGGCAAGTATTTTTAACAAGCCACAGCTTATCATCCTTTCTATTAAATATTTTTTTTTACTTGTACTAAACGATGTGGCGATTGCTGAAATTCTTTTTTATCTTTTCTCTCTTTTTTATACTGCAAAGATAACATTTCTTCTTTTGTCTCTATCGCTTTTATATTTAACAAGATATATGTTATCTGTTTTTGTTTGTAAAAAAAATGCATTTGTGATATTTTTACTCTCATTATGAGGATTGATTTATGAAATGTTAATTCTTTTGATATTATTAATTATTTTTCTGTTGAATATTATAAAATTTGTTTTATATTTTTTCTATAATTTATAAATCGATGTTCAAATAAATTAGCTATGGAAAAGGAATATTTAAAAAATAGGTTAATTCTTCCAAACATTGTTTTTTCAATTTTATTTTTGGAATGTAATACGATGTAAAGAAATTATGAATTTATGGTATATAGATAGTGTGCTAATGGCTAATTAATGGCTATTTGTCCCTTAAGTTGTATCTCTTCCTTTAAAAATACTTTAAAACAATGTATTTTGGTTATATCTATTTGGTATAACACGTTTTTCTCTCTCCATTATTTTAATTTGATCGCAGTAATGAAAGTAGAACTTATTTTTCAGAAGATTAAATTTTCTTGTATGATTAGTGGTTTATTTATTATAAAATTTAACTTATTTTTTATAAACTTTAGTACACAAACACGTGGTATAGTTTATTGTAATCATGTTAAGTAGAAGTAGGCGACTGCTTTTACTGTAAGCGCACCACATATCTAAACATGCGAAAAGCAGTTCGATTTTGCACTTACGAATTTCAGAGCTTTGTTTGGTTACTTGCACTCACTGGTGGGGTTGGACTTTTATTCACCTAATATGAACCAACCTTTTTTAGCTTTCTTTCATAGCAGTTATGAACAGTAGAAAATGTGTTTTTTGATGAAAATCTTACTTATAAATAGTTTCATTTCACGAAGAGTATCACATGATAAATAAGAAGTCTAGAATCTGATAAAAATAAATAAACAATTAGCGTAGTAAAGTTTCTTCATTAATCAAAGCTGCTGGTAAGACTCAACATCCAAGTGGGAGTAGAAGGGACGTGGTCAGACTTGCTAACATCTCAGACACACTTAATATATTAGATATTCCCTTCCTTTGATCCCAAGATAAAAGGAAATAAAGCTGCTTTGAGATATCAGACCGTTTCTTCCTTCACTTCCAGAATCGCACCAATATCTAAGTCAATTTTATCTTTTTTGTCCTTCGAGAAAAATTTCAGTCTTATTCTATTTATCAATAGTTTCCTTCCTTTATACGACCTAAAACATTTATATTAAGACATAAATACATAACGTGAGATACCCCTATTTGCATAGATAGAATTTTAATAATAGAGAGTAAATAATGAAGTACATATTGAATTATAGATTATAAACACGAGGTAATAAGACCAAATTCATTAAATAAAAAGACTTAATTTTGTCCGAAGATGGAAACAAAGTATAATATAATGCGGTTTGTTATTGTAAAACGACATTTGAAAATTATCCCGCATGAGTTTCTTTTCAACGAAAAATCAAAATTTATTTTAAGGAGAAATAACCATTATTTATAACCTTAGGAATGAGGTATGAAAGGATGAATTGTTTTTTTCCGTTTATCATTACTCTTCACAATTCATCCTTTCATACCTCAGTCCTAAGGTTATAAATAATCGTTATTTCTGCTTAAAATAAATTTTGATTTTTCGTTGAAAAGAAACTCATGCGGGATAATTTTCAAATGTCGTTTTATAAAAATAATACACTGCTAATAAAATAATAAACCCCTTGTTACAATATAGTTAAATATTTAAATATAAGGCGATAAACTTCCATCTATACATAAAAAATGGAAGAATTATAAAGAACTAGAATATTTTGTTTTGTGTTTGAAAAGAGAAACATTCTTGCTTCATATTGCTACCATTTATTATATATAGTTAAAAAATCTTTTTAAAGCTATATGGAAAATGAATTTTAGTTTAAATTGTAAACCCATTAAAGAATATATATATTGATAAGGCTTGACAAGAGATAAACAAGTGTGAACATGATTGCCTCTGTTTCCTTTAAAAAACAGACAAACAGCTATATCAAAGTCTTTCATTTCCTAAAATATTTTCAAAACACACAAACACATGATTAATTTAATAAATAATTATTGATATAATTTCATGAGTTCTATTGCCATCTCTCTCTATCGAAAAAATATATAACAAATAAATTCACTGGCAATGTGTTTTATTTTTCAATAATTACATTAAATATTATCTCTACAGACCTTACTACAATGATAAAAGTAATTGAAATAACACTTAATAACTTATATCATTGTAGTAAGGTCTGTAGAGATAATATTTAAAGATATTATTGAAAAATAAAACACACTGCCAGTATATTTATTCGTTAGAAATTATTAAAATAGTTAAATATTAATTACAATTAGTTTAATAAATCTTTTTATGCTATATGGAAAATTAATTTCAGTTTAAATTGTAAACCCATTAAAGTTTATATTTATTGGTAGGTTTGTATCACATGCTCAATTGACTAGTGATTTGTTTCAAAGTAAGAATACAAAAAGACTGTAATCCTACCTCCCTATATATATAATTGTGTTAAGTAAAATTTAATTATTTTATTTCTAAATGCCTTTTAATTATCCCTAAGAAACCCTAAGGAGAATTATTTCTTAGCATTTTCCTTCAGTTCTTCATTAGGCAATTAGGTGTAGTGCTGCTTTCTGGATGATTTAATTTCCTGAGAACAAATTGCGGAAATGGAATGTCAAAGTAAGATTATTGTACGAGCCTTCAGAAGTAATTATTTAGTTTTGGAAACTATTTTCGTAGAAATATTTAATCTTGACCACGAATTATTATTTCTAGAATAGTCATAAATTCTTGTCCTAAAATATCGTAAACACTTGAAAAATTGAAATACCAATATTATTCACCGTTATGTATATGTTTGAGAGGACAACCTTATACCTAAGAAAAGTGATAGACACCTGAGATTCCACCCTTCAGTGTAGCATATATAAGCAGAATCGTCCAAAACAGTATTAGAGCTCTGAGAAGCGGTCTGGTAGATTAAATTAGCGAAACCGCTGAGAGGATTCACCATTGATGAGCCAAGCCCTCGCAATGTTTTCATAGTAGTAAGGACAGTAGAAGTTTGTTTTATGTGTGAAATGAAAATTCGTGCTTTCTTTCTCATACACACTTCCTATATATAATTATAACATATATATTAAACCAAATTGGCATATCACGACCGCTAACATGAATTTTTCTGACGGAAGAGCGCCATCGAATATAACAAAATTCAATTAAACATAGTATTTATTCCGATAGATGGCGCAAGCCATCAGCAACTTTCTGTTTCACGATAAGGAGATGCCTTTTTCATAATTTATGCACCATATCCCAGTACAATATCACATTTGTACTATATTTTTTCACATTGTGTCGCGGTCTCACGGAATTCTGGCCTCAACTACCCGTTTCATGATTTTTCAGGATGCCTGAATGACCAATTTTATGGTCGTTGAGGTACAGCTTGCACCACGCTGACGAGGGCCAACAGCCCGAAACGCGTCTGTGGTTAGCTTTTCTTGATTAATCAAGAATGTGTATTTGGCCAATTCTGGAATAATTAGAAATCAACGAGAATAGTTGATATTTATTCCGATAGATGGCGCAAGCCATCAGCAACTTTCAGTTGCACGATAAGGAGATGCCTTTTTCTTAATAGTTTTAACTTGTTCCCAGATATTAAATAGTTGATTATTTTTTAAAATATACCTCTAAATGGCGCTTTTCTATCTAAAAAGTTCACATGGGTGGTGAGGTTATACCTATTTTATAACGAATTTGTTTTTAATATCAACCTCTGATATTTTTTCTAGTTTTATATTTATACATGTATTTTTACATAGCCATAATATACCTTGAATTTCTTCCAGCTGTAGACACCTTATTTCATATCTTATTTAATTATTGTTTTAATGTTTTGAAAGAAATATTCTACATCGTAGAAAGAAAGAAGAATATTGATAAATTGCAATAATGAGAGTTTATTACTGATGAGCCAAGCCCTCCTAATATATTTTCATCTGTGTAAAAAAACATTCGTGCTCCTTGATGATTTTATTACCTATTAAATGTTTTCGCGTATTTAATCTATATCAATATATAAAGCCTGCGCCACGCTGACGAGGTCCAACAGCCCAAAACACGTACGTTTTTGGAATTTCTTGATATATCAATAAAATGAGTAGGTCAAATATAAGAGAACATATTAAATCAGTTAGTTGATTTCTATTTCACTAGATACCACATTGACATCTAAAATTCTTATATGAGCATAGTTAGGATATGCCTTTCGGTTCCAGAATCGCTTTACTAGGTACCGCTCAACAATATAAACCTAGCTTATAATATGTTCAACAATGGATAATATGTGAAGGTTATTCACATATTAAATAGAATCTTAACGAGGGATACGATCTCGGTTCATGACTGTCGGGAATCGAGGGTGTTACCCACTCGTCCACCGACTAGATATGCCTTTTTTTATTACCATCTGACCTTTTTTAAATATTTATTCTATTGATTTTTCGCATATAAAAGAAATAATAAGAAAGAAAAGATCAGATATGAGAATGATTAATTAAGAGTTGAAGGCACGTATAATGACCTACAATAAAAAGCCAGTACTTACTCCTATCTTTTATACAAAGTTCAGACTCCCAAATTCCCAGCTATTGACTTCCCCAGCCTCAATATCCTGGGGCAATTGCGTTATTCTTTGGTGACCATTCAAACTTCTTCCTTTGTCCCTTACTCGCTTTTTTCTCTTCTTTTCTTTTAGAGGTCTTGTCCTTTTTTTCTCTCTCTCTTTCCCCAAAAACATTGTTAACCTTAGAGGTAAATTCTACTTCCGGACGTTTTTACTTATCGTCCAAATAAACCTGTGCTTCTCGCGAATATTTACTGAGAAAACTTTCATTTATTTTATATTTTAATATTCTCTCCTGATATTTACTGAATAATATAAATATATATGTTATATTAAAATATTATTTTTTATTTAGAACTATATTCCATAGATTCTAATACTCTGCTAAATTGACCGCCAGAGGTCACGCTTCCCCTATAAAACTCATTGTTGTTGTTTCTCGATGGCCGGCTCAAACCTTTTGTACATTATGTAATTATATTTTTCATTTTTTTTTTATTCTTATGCCTTAAGCCAGGCATTACTTTTATCAAATTATGTTTTTTTATATATTCCTCTAGCTCAATTAAAGCTATTTTTGATAACAATTTTCATTTAATTATTACCACAATTGTAGAACAATATCGTAAAATACTCATGTATAATATATGTATAATGTATAATAATTCAATATATCAATCTAATTCCAAAATACAACAAAAATTTCTTTTTTTCTATTTATAATATATATATTAATATTTTCATATGCTTCATTCAAATAGATAAATTTGGATGCATTTTTTAGAAATATAAAACAAAGTTATATATCAAAATTCGAAACTATTATAGACACGAATAATTCTTTTAAAAATTAAACAATATCTACTACCCTTACTGGAATGGAAAAATTAATCGCAGGCCCTCCAATTAATTATTTCATTGCAGTAAGGGCAGTGGATATTGTTTATTTTTTAAAAGAATCATACGTGTCAATACTAGTTTCGAATTTCATTATAGATAGCGCGTTAATGTATCTCAATATAAAAGATATATATAGAGATAAAATTTTGCTTGGAGAAAATTTATCTAAAAAGGCATACGGCTCCTCTCCCGTCAAACGTAATGAATAAACGCCATCTATTGACCGTCGCCGCAAACTAGCGGCTTCATTTCAGTGATAAAGCAACCGCTTTCTTAGATATATGTATGTGTTATATTAAATATTGAAGTGAGAATTTTTAGGCAACAAAATTATCTTGAAGCGTATCAGAAGGCTTACTTTTTCAGTAACCGTCATTTCTCTGAAGTTTAAACAATCTAGTTTCTATTCATGATATAATTGTGAAAAAAGTATTTAAATTACAAATATATTCTCACAATGAGTATCTTTTTTATTTTAAAAAACGCTAGCTTTCAAGCGTTTATCGCTCTTCAACGGGCTTACTATAATATCGACTTTATTTCTGGTGGGATAAAGTCGATATTAAAGTAAGCCCGTTGAATAGTGATTAGCGATTGAAAGCTAGCGTTTTTTTTAATAAAAAAGATACTCATTGTGAGAATATATTTGTAATTTTAATCTAGTTTCTGTTTGCTCCTAAAATATCAACTTTTGTACCAAATAATATGTTCTTGATGGGAGTTTCACTTCATTATTTCAATATGAAGGAAAAAGCTGCTGAGAGTCATTGTAGTGTGACTATTCTCTACCTGAAAAAACGTGTCAGAAGTGGTTTGCACGGCTTTAAAGTGATATTTTGATTTGGAAGACGAAGAAAGACCCGGAGAGCCACCAAAGTTTGAAGATGAAGAATTAGAGGCAAGGCTCAATTAATATCCAACACAAACGTAAAAGTAACTCGAAAAAACACTTGAAGCCACTCAACCAGCCATTTTACATCGCTTAAAAGAAATGGGTATGATCCGAAAGGCCGGAAATTTGGTGCCATAGGAACTGAAGCCAAGAGACGTCGAACGCCGTTTTGTCAACAACTGCTCCAACGTAAAAAAAAAAGAAAAGAAAGGCGTTTGTGTATCGAATTGTAAATAGCGATGAGAAGAGGGTACATTACAATTATCCAAAATGTCGGGAAACGTATGGATACCCTGGCCGTGCCTCATCATCGATGACCAAGTCGAATATTCATGGCGGGAGTATTATACTGTGTATTTGGTGGGACCAGCTAGGAGTGGTATATTACGAGCTGCTACAACCGAACGAAAGTATCAGAGGGGAGGTCTACCGAAGACATTTGATACGTTTAGGCCAGACATTGAGAGAAAAACGGCTGCAATGCGCCAATAGACATGACAATGTTATTTTGCAACATGCTCGGCCACATGCTGAATCACGCGTTAAAATGTACTTAGAAAAGCTCAAATGGGAAGTCTTACCCTACCCGCCGTATAGCCCAGACATTGCTCCTTCCGGTTATTATCTCTTCCGATCAATGCAAAATGGCCTGGCTGACCAGCACTTCTAAAATTACAATGAAGTCAAGAAATGGATCGATGGAAAGGGCCAGAGTTTTTTTCCGCGATGGGATGCGTCAATTGCCAGAATGATGGGTAAAGGTAGTGGCTAGCGACGGAAAATACTTTGCACATTTTATTTCTAATGTCAAATTTTTACAATAAAGCTTTAATTTTAGAAAAAAATATTGTAATAACTTATTTATACTCTCAATACAATATGGATATAAAAGTATACAAAATGAAATTAACAGAAGTAAATAATGATAAGGCACAATTTGGATTATATTTTATAAACTCAAGGTAATAAGACCAAATCTATATATTTATTTTTTGGATTTTGTCTTATTATCCGGTGTTTAAGAAGTAAATTAGTAATAAATAAAAACAAAAAATACAATATTTTATATTTATTCACAATATATAAATATAAATAAGCTCACGACTTAAAGGGGTTTCTTATACTGTAAAATATTAAATCCTAACGAAGCGTAAAGTGACGTTTCACCCTTCACTTTTAGAAAAATAACGATAAAATGAACCATAACAAAAATTATCAGGATTTGTCTATAAAAGAACACTCTAAAGATCAAAAAGATATGAAAAGTATATAATTATATAATATAAATATTACTAATTACTGGTAATTTGCAATAGAAACGTACAAGTTCTGTACAAACAGTCACAGTTCTGCTTGCTAAAACAAAAAGGGTTGATAACAAGTTGTAACTGTGATCCTCAAATCAAACCAACGAGTAGTTATTATCTTCACCAACAGAGGGAGTTGTCAACCCTTAATTAAATAAACTACTCAGTGGTAATATAACCAGAACTCTCTTTACTATTTTTTTCCTTCCAAATTTTCCACCGTCTAATTATTATAATTAATATTTACACAATTTAATTAAATAGTTTAAGAATGACTTGAAAAGAAAGAGAAAATGACAACATTAAAAATAATTTTTGTCACTTTACGCTGAATTTCGAATCATTTTCAATGTTGCTAACTTTTTTAGAGGCTTTTATTATCTGTGGAACTTAATATTCGTCTGCAAAAAAATAAGTTTCAAACAACATAATGAATTCAAAAGGAAATTTCTGAAATTAGCTATTAGAAATTCTAGAATTTAGTTCAAAATATTTGTTCACAAACATTTTATTATTCATTAGAAGCTTTTATTTAATCAAATAAACATTTACATATTAAATAAATGGAAACAGATTTATCTAGAATTATTCATAAATATACCTATCTGAAATTTAAATTATTAATTAAAAATATCAAAAACAATAATTCTCATTTAACTTTGAAAACTAATTTTATAAGAATTATATAAAAACAATTTCTCTCTCTTATACACTACACTGAAACCTAAGATTTTAAATTAAATGGATAAATAATACTATAATTTTAGTGTTTGCGTTTGAATTCTTCTGACATTAAACTTGTATGTGCACACGCAAATAAACGCCTGTAACATTTTATAAATAACATCAAACAAATTCCAAATATAATAAAACTTCATTCCTTATATTTTTATGTGTATAATTTGAAACTATTTTAAAGGCGTAAGATTCTTTTTGAAATTAAACAATTTCTACTGCCCTTACTGCAATGGAAAAATTAAAGGGAGGGCCTGTCTCATCAGTGGTGAACCCTCCCAGCGGTTTCGCCAGTTTAATTTACCAATCCATTGCAGTAAGGGCAGTAGAAATTGTTTAATTTCAAAAAGAATCTTACGCTTTTAGAATAGTTTCGAATTTTGATAACAGATGGCGCGCTAGTGCATCATATTATAAATGTGTATAATATATGTATAAATTAAAATATTGAAAAATGCAACTCAAGCTCTACCTTATTAATTAGAAAATATCCAATAAAAATAATAAATATAATAATCAACTCAATATATTTTTTATATAAGAAAATGAATCGACAGACATCATCTTGAAGAAGGAAACAAACTTTACGGCGACAAATTTCTTTAATAAAAGATAAACGAAACTCGTCAGAGTAAACTTTGATTCCTTCTTCAATATATATAATATAGAATGATATTTAATTAGAAATCTTAAAACAAAATCATTAAAAACATTTACAGTATTATCTCAGGGGGTCGGTGGAAGGCTGGTTAAACCGTTTGGTTTTCGACCACTACGACCCGGGTTCGATTCCCGCATTGAACACTTTTTTCTGTTAAAAAAAAAATGCTCCAATAGCTCTCGATTCTTGTAAAAGTCCAACCCCACCAGCGATTTAAAGTAACCAAACGGGGCTCTGGCATATTTGTAAGTGTAAGGTCGAACTGATTTTCACATGTGTAGACATGTGGTGCGCTTACAGTAAAAGCAGTCCCTAACTACCCACCATGATTATCATGGCCTGTACCACGTGTACTAGAGATAAGCAAAAAAAAAAGAGTATTATCGATTATTAACAAATTATAATGAAAAATTAAATATGACGATAAGAAACTACAATATATATTTAATAAGTATGAAAATACCTAAATCAACGTTTAATTGATTTTTATTCCACCAGATGGCGCGCTCTGATATCTGAAAATGCTTGTGTGAGCAGTCAGGATATGCCTATTTTATTTTTAAAACAATTACCAAATTTTGAAAGGACAGAAATTATTTACAGCACCATTTGAGATATTCACTCAAGACTTTTTAGAAAGTTGGAACTCAATGAAAGATAACAACACAATATATAGAAAAATGGGTCTCTCTCCGTTTTATTTATAGATCCAATCTATTTAACATTCTATCATTGTAATTATTAGGAATCATATATTATTAATTAATTTTTATAGTTTATTTATATTTGTGTGTATATATTCAAAATTATTAGCCCCATAGTTGTAAATATATTATACTAGCCGAATGACCCGGGCAACGCCCGGGTTTTACCCGATTAAATGTTTTTATTCAAATACTATTCGTTACAATTATAAATTGGCACCGTGGATGTCACTTTTGTGAAACGTCCCGCTCCAAACTTTGTGTGTTTTTAAAATATAAAAATAAATATGTAAATTTTCACAACGATATTTGAAAATTTTATTATTTTGATTTTCAAATACTATTCGTTACAATTATAAATTGGCGCCGTGGATGTCACTCTTGTGAAACGTCCCGCTCCAAACTTTGTGTCTGAGAAGCGATATTTTTATAGAAATATGATCTGGCTTTTGTTTTCTGCTCGAATGAATGTTTTTCTGTTATAATTTTGTTCCAGCGTACAAAATAATGAACTGGTTTCACCCGTGGTCTCTGCTTTTTGGAATTTTTAATCTGATAATCAAACTTGATACAGCAATAGCGTCATCATCATTTTCTGACTAAAAATATATAGTTTTAATAATTGATTTATATATATTTTTTAAAATAGCTTATCGTCTTCCCCGTATTCTTTACCTATGTATGGAAATTTTGGTTTGAATTAGTGAACTACTGCGAATTTGTATACCGGACATACAAACAAACATACAAACATTCATTTTTATATATATAGATATCGTCGCGTGATGAATCAAAGCAGTTTGAAAACAAGAAAACAGCTGACGGAGTTAGGTGCATAGCCTATAGAAATAATGAAATATTTTTTATAAATAAAATGTTTTATTTTTTTTTAAACTAAAATAAGACTTTCAATTAATATATATATACACACACACACAAAGCCTTTATTAAGACATTAGTCTTATACAGATTCTCCGTACAAGGTGCAATAACAGAAAAAGAGCAGCACAGGAAACCAGTAGTTCCGCAACTATATACAATTATTAGTAATAACACGATGGCCCCTCGATGTTTCGTCATCATTCTGAGGTGTAAGAACAATAGCTTCCAAGTTCTTTTTCTCCCTCTTTACACCTACTGCCTTGTAAAAATTATATAGGGCCTGAGCAACTAGTCTGCTTGTTTGGGCACTGGTTAACATCATTTGGATTGGCCCAATTTGGCTGGTGTCTACCATTGAAAAGAATGTTCTTCTCTCCTCACTAATATCTTGGCATTCATAGATGTAATGAGATAGTTCCGTTTCCATATTTTCTTTGCAGAGATCACAAATCTTATCACCCTCTTTGAAAATGTTTGTATGGTTTTCCTTGAAAAACGAATATAGTATTCTCTGTTGTGCGATATATCGTTTTACTGGGAATGGAAAGTTACTAAGTAAATAGTTTTCAATTCGGAATGAACTGTGTAAATACTTATAGTGAGAGTAGAATTTGGAATTCTCTATTCTTGCCTGGTCACTTTGAATAGATTGTTCTATTGCAATTTTTGTTATTAAAGGTATTTCTTGCCGAATAATCCTTGCATCGTTGCAGTTAATTAACCAAGAAAATCCTGTTGAGTTGAGTATGTTGGCCAAACTTTCCGCAAGTCCAATATATATATTTCTATTTCTTGATATTTCATATAGTTGAGCTAAGCATATATGGGGAGTCGGCTGCTGTTCATTTTTAGAATTCTAAGCCAGAACCCGAGTGTAAGTTTTAGCACCGTAACTCCCAGTGACGTTCTTCCGCACTCCATACGTAGAATAAAACCAGGAGTATATCTGGGTAAATTTAGAAGTCTTCGTAAGAAATTGTCTTGAACCCTGTCAACCAAGTTTTTTTGGTTGTTTGCCCAAATTGACAGAGCCATTGAATCTAGAAGCTTGAGTGAGGATCTGATAGAATTGATTCTTGTTTTAGTCGATATTGCCCAGACCGCATTAATAGCATTTAGCGCCTTGTTTTTAAAATGCTTTGCCGCCTGTTGAGTTGAGTTTGACGCTGTCAGCTGGTAACCCAGATACGTGTATTTAGATGTTATAGTGAGAGGCAATTGTCCCCAGAACCAAACATCCGATCGGGCCTATTAATATATATATTTACTTTTGTCTAAAATATTTTTTTGTATTATTTATTTCCCGTGAATGTCAGATTTCATCTTTAAACTGACAATACCTTTATATATATTGTCCCCATTATGTTTATAGATTTTGTCTTGATGTTAAATATTAATTTTTGCTTATATATTTCCTCTTTAATTTATTCTATGTGAATAAAAACGAAGCCTATACCTGTTTTTATATATCTTTATATTTTAAAAGTTTAGAATTAACTTTAAAATAGTTTTATATAAAATTTTATAATTAAAATACCAAAGTATTATAAAATTCTAAGATAGGTCGTATAATTAAATAAACAGCGCCTTTTCTTACTTTCAATTTTATAATGAAATAAGATTTTTTTCATAGGAACTTATACTTTTTGTATGCCCTTTTTTTATCTTTGTTAAACTTTAATTTTATCGAATATCTAATGAACATGATTAAAATATACAAGAACAAAAAAAAAAAAAAACATAGCTAACATAAATTTGAGTGAATAAAAAAAAAAGTGAAAGTATAATTTGAGTAATTTCGAATAAAAATTAAGTTTAATTAAAAAAATAAATACCTGGGATTGTTTTTAATAGAGAAATTGCTTTTATTATTTTTCTTTTCAAACAGAATTTGTTTTTTTTTCAGAGAGAAATATGCAAATAATCTTAACTCTTAAAGATATTTGGTAAGAATCGAAGTTTTTTTAATATTATATTTAACTCTTAAAGATATTTGGTAAGAATCGAAGTTTTTTTAGTATTATATTTATAAAATGAAATATTCCACGTTTGTCTTTCTTTATAAAAGAGTAAAGAAAAAGTAAAATATTCAGCGAAATTTATATATATATATATAGCGCGAAACGCGTTCGTGGATGGCTTTTCTTGATTTATCAAGAAATTGGGTTGACCAAATATCAGGGAACAGGTTAAATCAATGAAGAGTTGATTTCTGTTCAACCAGATGGCTCTCTACCTTCTGAAAAGCACATGTGCTCCTAGTCAGGATATGCCATTTTTATTTTTAATATCAACACCTGACCTTTTTATTTTTATTTTTATAATTAAATATATGAAGTATATAATATAAATTTCAATATACACTAGAGAATATCATGTACCATAATAATAATTAATGTGACAGTTACAAATGTATTAGAATTCAACGCGCAAGCTTTGTGTTCATATAGTCTTTTTTTACTTATCCCTAGTACACGAGGTACAGGCCATGATAATCATGGTGGGTAGAAACTGATAACTGATTTTATTGTAAGTGCACTATCATGTAATCTTAATTGAGACAATATAAAACATTCTGCAAATATGCCTGATCCCAGCGACCTAGGCAAAGAAAAGTCAAGTTTGAATAACCATTGACAAGATTAAATCAGACATGGACATTTCCTAAATTATCAAGTGGTCTCTTCCCGGAGACTTCCACAAGTCATTAGTTATGTTTTAGGACCGACTGTTGAATACCGACATCTACAAACATTCTCCTAGACCTTGCCTGTGTCGCATCGCTAGTTTCTCTTAGGTGCCATCCACTATTTCTCGTTCTTTATATAGAAACCCTAGAACCCTGAAACCACTTGGCCTCATGACTGTTGTTGCTTATGGTACCACATATATATATATGTCGTAAACCCGGGTAAGCGAATAAGTGAGTTGGAAGCAGTCGGGGTTGAGTGGCAAGGCGTTCAGAGTGGGAAGTCCGCACGGGACAGTAGGGACAAAGTTTGGGATCAAAAGACGCTTTCCTAGTACGTCTCACGTGGCACCAGGACCAGGGTAAAGTTGAGGATTAACTGAGGAAAGCTCGGCGTCCTGCATGAAGCCGCGGAGGCAGAGAGGAACCAAAACGGCGGCCACGAGGACCGCCGTGAGATGACAACGGACCTAGACTGAGCGGGCCTTTCCGAAATATCCACTGTAAGCTAACTAACTGTCAACATCCGGATCAACGCCCTTTTTTGTCCCTCCCTGGATTCCCCGGGTGTCCGGTGGCAAGCTGGTGTCACTTTGAGACGACTAGAAAAGACGTCATACTTTATTACTCACATATCACATTGTTTATATTACGATATATATATATATATATATATATATGATGTGATGTGTTCATGATCCTGTAGGGTTTCTGTGGTATAGTTGGTTTGTTAGATGCAGTCGTTGTGGCCACATTGTTCAGAGTGGTTTCGGGCGTGAATTGATAACACAAAATGACAATACATGTTGAATGTCACCTTCGAAAGGGCGAGTTAGCAAGTAAAGGCAGCCGGACGCCAGTCGAGTGGAGGGGGGAGAGTTTTATATATATTTGAGCAAGGAGATACCCCAGGAAATCCGACTTGTTTTTAACGCACCGACGGTATGATCGGAGACCTTTCTCCTGTCTGGCGCCGGCTGTCACTTAATCTAATTTTATAATTACGTTTTGGTATTACACTATAGCTATATTACATATGGTGATATAAGTATATATTGGAATATATTACAACATATATATAGACTATGAAGTCTGTAATTTGAAAAAATAAAATAACGGAAAACTATTTCCACGATTTTAATAACTTTCTTATGTCCCCACCACCTTTTTTAAATCACTTTTCCAGAGTTTAAAGTCATTGAGCAATAATAAGAGTGAGAAAAAAAGTGGAATATTTAAAATCGATAGTCACTATACAATCACGGCGACTGTAGACGAGTTTTTAAACTATCAGAAGAAATGAAAAATGAGAATTTAATAATATAGAATATTTCTCTCTAAGAAAGAGCGAAATAAAATATTTCACTGAGCGCACAAAAAATAAGGCGCTAACCCCTTATTTGATTGCTCGCTGTAAAATATCGGCATATTGATTCAATAACAGTATGGGATTATGGAAGCAATATAGATTTTATAAGGAAATATGCAAATTTGATATATATCGTTTTTAATTAGAGTAAACTTCTTCAATGATTTAAGATAAAATATATAGTGTTTGTGTTTGATTGGGTGAAATAGAATGTATCTGCCTTCGTCATTAGGACTGGGAGCACTACTTAGTAGCAGGTCACTGACTTAGCTCCAATATGAAATGGCTTCCTCTGACATGAGAAACATACGCCATGTACAGCCGCTTATAAAATAGAGTACAATCGCAGCTTATTCTATATCCTTGAATCAGAAGCCCTTACAGGGTACTATCAGCCAGGCCAGCTGAGCCCAGGTTTTTTACGAGATTGTTACTGCTACCCCTACTCCTTTTTTATCCGGGCTTTACCCGCAAATTCGGAGTTAAATAAAATAGGGAAAGTTATGATATGATAAATGAATTGTTTCACAATGAGTATTTTAATATAAAACAATAGCTTCCATGACACAATTACGTGAACAAATGCAAATATTCATTATTAATAAATGTGGTCGAAATATTATTTGATATAAGCCTGATGAAAATGTATTCTTGCTTGAAAGCTTGTAATTTATATAAATGGTTGTTATAAAACGATATTTGAAAATTATCCCGCATGTGTTTCTTTTAAACGAAAAATCGAAATTTATTTTAAGGAGAAATAACGATTATTTCTAACCTTAGAGGTGAAGTATGAAAGGTTGAATTGTAAAGAGTAATGATAAACGGAAAAATAAAGTGTCCAGGGATGGGAAATGTCGTTTTACAATCATAAGCAGCATTATATTGTATTATAAAAAGTTATTCTCATTGTTAAAAATATTAAATTATTAATCATGAGGTACAATTTTGATTATAGATTAGAAACATGAAGTGATATTTCAATTAATCACACTATTTATTAATTTGGATTGTTTCTTATTATCTCTCTTTTCTATGTGTATTTATTATTATTAATATTTTGAATATAAAAATATTAGTTAGTTGAAATATAAATATATAAAATTAAAAGTTAATGCCTTGATAAAGGTTGGCGTTCAGCTAGCCGAAATATTGGTAAATAAATCTTTATTTAATCCAATATATGCCTTTTTACTATCTAATAAACATATATATGGTATATAATTATACACGTTTATATTTCTTATATTATAATATATCATTTATTACTAATACTAATATAAACAAAAACAACCCCTTATTTTCTTCTTCAAATTAAAGATACTTCGGCCAATAAATCTTTTTATTGTCTCGACGTTTCGACAAAAACCTTTGTCCTCGTCAGGAGCGAACAAAATTTTTATTTTCTATATCTACTCAATAACAATAGGATATCAAGCATGTAGAGTGTGGGAAAATAATATATGAAAAATAATAAAATCAAAATTTTTTTAAAAGGTCAAGTTTTGATTTTTAAAGAAAATAATTGGCATATCCTGACCTCCTTACATTAGCTTTTTAGCTGGCAGGGCGTTCCACTAGATGGCGCTCTACCATCTAAAAAGTTCATGTGATTAGGTCAGGGTATGCTTATTTTATTTTTAATAAATATATATATACACTGCGTGACATTTAAAATGGAACAGCAAGAAATAGTGGCCAGAAAGTGATGAATCTCGGCAGACAGAGAGAGACAGGGACGAACAATAAGTGATCTTTATTTCAAAATGATAGTCATAATACAGAGCGAGAACGGCGTCGGCTTAGTAGCAAGTAGGACCACCGCGGACGGCGATGCACGCAGCAACACGTCTAGGTAGAGAGTCAATCAGAGTACGGATGGCGTCCTGAGGGATGGCTCTCCATTCCCTCTCAACCATTTGCCACAGTTCGTCTTCTGAACGCGGCTGTGGCAAGGCATGCAAACGGCGTCCAATGATGTCCCAGACGTGCTCGATTGGTGAGAGATCAGGAGAGTACGGTGGCCAGGGAAGCATCTGTACATCTTGCAGAGCTTGTTGGCTAATGCGAGCAGTGTGCGGTCGGGCGTTATCCTGCTGATAAAGGGCATTGGGTACCCCCTGAAGGTAGGAGAGTGTCACCGGTCGCAGCACATCATCAACGTATCGTTGGGCCGTCATAGTGCCCTGAATACGAAGTAAAGGTGACCTGGAACCATACGCGATTGCGCCCCAAACCATGATTCCACGTTGTCGCACGGTGGGGCGTTCCACAATTGCTGCCGGATTGGACCTTTCTCCACGTCAACGCCACACGCGTACACGGCGACTAATCACTGGACAAGCAGAAAGGCGACTCATCTGAGCACACGACCCTGTGCCATTCCGTCATCCACGTCGATCTACCCCGGCACCATTCCAAACATTGGCGCCTATTCGGTGGGGTCAATGGCAGTCTTCTTAGCGGACGGCATGAGTGCAAGCCATTAGCAACCAATCGACGGAAAATGGTTCTGGTCGAGATGGAATGATCTAGGGTGTCTTGCATATGTTGCAGGATGGCGGTACAAGTGGCTTGTGGGGCCGCCACTGCTTGTCGAAGGATACGCCGATCCACACGTGCTGACGTCACTCTGGTTGCACCGACATTCCTATAAATTGCCACATTTCCTTGTTCCAACCATCTTCTCCACAGTGGGTGCACCGTGGACGCACCAAGGTGTGTATCAGCTGCGATTTGACGTATGGACCAACCTGCCCTTTTCAGTCCGATCACCATGCCCCTCGTAAAAGCGTCTGTCTGCTTGAACTGCCTCCGTTTACGATGACCTGGCATTCTCTGTTATTACACGTGTCCTTTGACACAAGAACAAAATTTATACAATGATTTTACTTGAAGAAATAACGACACGAATACTGTCCTTTCTGCAAGTTCCTTCCCTCATATCTTACTCCATGTGCGCACGAGAGCTGCGCATTTTACATCATTTGCATAACTCGGTTAGGCGCGTCTACCCTGAAATTTGCATAATTTTCTGGCCAATATTTCTTGGTGTTCCATTTTCCATGTCACGCAGTGTATATATATTATATAATCTAAAATGCAAATATTTTATTTTTTTGAAAACGTTTTAATCATTGACTATTCTTTCATTTTTGACCATAGATTTAGAATACTTTTGAATATTGTTTTAATTATGTATAGTTGACCTACCTATTTTTTATCACGAATATATGATTCATTTTATAAATTATATATTACTGTAAAAAATATTCAATGTGTAATTCTTTTCAAGTAATTGAAAATAAAAAAACAACTTGAGAAGTAAATATTTATCATAATTTTTCACGTCTGCACCTCCAATTCTTTATCATTCCAAAATCAAAACATTATAATCATAACATATATATAATGGTTAAGTATTCTAAAACTCTAAATGATGACATATTTTAGAAAAGCATTTTAAATTTATTACAGCATTATACTCGCCCACCCTTATAAAATTCTATGAATATATTTCCTCCTTTGATTATTTTTGTTTAAAAAAAGGGAACGCCTTGTAGTTTTCAGAGTTTATAAAACATAAATAAGTGTACTAAAGAACGATTATTGTCTCAGGTAAAAAAATACAGTGTGAATCACCACAGAATACCCATGTTTATATTCACCAAAAGGTAAACATTAAACGAATCACAATGTTGTCGGCGTGTGTGGCTGGAACCAATCAAGAGCCAGAATATTTATTGCAGACGATCCCTCCATTTGTTGCGCAGACGGTGATTTGAAAAGAGTTCAACCCAGCCCATGGGTGGGGGATTCTTTTATTGATGACCCTTTCAGCTTCGATTTAGGCAACAACATGGAAACATCCGCCATCTTTTTTTTTATACCGACATTGATTCGTAGATATTTCAGAATCTTTCATTTTTACAGAGTTATGATGACTATTCAATAGAAATTTTATCAACACTATATTATTATATAAGGTAAAAATTATAGTAAAATATTGTATAGTAAAGGTCTTTTGAAAATAGAACAATATAATAGGTATTTAATTAAAAAGGCATATATTGGATAATATAATAATTTATTAACTAATATTTCAGTTGACTGAACGCCAATTTTTAGTTATTTGGTATAAGGGAAACTTTGGTATAAGGTAATGTAGTAAAATATTAGGTAACATAGACAAGCAAATATCCACATAGGATATAGCGTGTGTTTCGTAATAAATAAATGGAAAATAAATATTTTTTCTATCAATTTAAAGCGCTATGTTCCCCTAGGGACACTTGGGCTATCATACATGTATGTCTTTACATTCGTCCTATACATATATATACAATAATTTTAGGCCGTGAATAGAATAGTCATATGATATTAACAATGAGAAAGAGAGAATAAAACGAGAAAAAAGAACTGTGTACAAAAGAAAGAAGTGTCTGGCAATATGTACAATCAGCATAGCAAAAATTATCAATTTCTTAAAAGATATTTATTGCTATATATACTATAAAATATATCTACAAAAGGTATTGAATTCAATATATATTTCTTTACTGGAAATAAAAATACTTAGGTCTGTTACTATTAAATTATTGTCGATTCTATAGTCTTGAAAAAACAGGACAATCTAGTAAAAGATGTATAGAGGTTTGTTCCTCATTTCCACAAAAACAACTCGATCTTCCACTCCTTTAATTATTTTTAAAAGGCTTCTGAAATTCCTATGATTAGAGATGAATTGAGAATTATGAAAGTTTGGTCGGAAATATTTTGGTATGTTGTTGGGAAGAAACTTTGAAAAGTTTTATTTGTATTGTTCTTTAAAGTAGCCATTTTAAATCAATAAAATTCGTTTTTATGCTTGGGACATATATATGGTAATACTTTATAGCCAAAGTCTATATTCAAATACAAACGAGTCAGAAATTTCAAAACTTAATTTTTGCGAAAGAAAAAATATATCGAAACAATTATATTTTCTTGTAGAAAATTAGGAAAGATGAACTTCAGGTTAACGCAGAAATGTATTTATTTGACAAGGCGGTGTAATCCTGGAAAAGCCAGTCTCATAAACTCTTTTAAAAATCTTATATATTAATCAACCAGGTTCCAAATTGTAGTATTTGCGCCTTATACAGAGGAAACAAACAGAAAAACAAATAGATTAAATATATACTAAATAAATGTATTGATCGACAAAGTTCATAAAATTTGTATAGACAAAGAGGCAGATGTGAGAGAGTTAAATCATTCAAATTAGGGAACAATCGATGTCTCACTTCTGTAAAGTTCGGACAGTCATAGATAAGGTGAAGAGCCGTTTGTTCAGTTTCTCCGCAGGAACAATTTGGTGTTTCTGATAGTCTAAGAAAATGTAGATAACCCGCACTCTTGGCATCAACGTCTACTCGGCGATCTTCAGTTTGTCTTCTTTAATTTACCCAGCATCTCCACATATGTCAGGTAGAAAATTGGGAAAGACAAACTTCATGATAACGAAATATCGATTTCCAAAAATTAAATACAATTGAACTAAGATAACCATTCAATATAATTTATTTAAATTGTAATTATCAATTTCCAAGATAGATAATATATTATATTAATGCAATACAGTGTCAATAATTTCAATTATTTCAATTAGTGAATATGGTTCTGAAATTAATCTTCATTGTATATATCACATTATTAACTGATAATACAATTTTAAGAGAATGATAATTTAAATTACACATTTAAAGAGAAAAATAATAGTTAATTATTAACTAATGACTTATTTCGATAATATAACCGAAAATATTATTAATAGCAATAAATATCAACGATTTATACGTTAAATGGTTTATATACACAGAACATATATACATATTCAAACTGTGTAAGAAATAAGAAAATTCGTCAATAGTAAAAATAGAGAAGTAATAAAAGTAAACATTTTAGAATTATATTAAAATAAAATATTTTCAGTCTCAAAATTCTCCAAGCAAAGTCTATTTACCTCCTTGTTCAATATATGTTACTTGGAGGGATGTGGTTGTTTGCTCTGGCAATTTGGGTGGAAAATTTTCCTGATGGATTCTTCCCCATGTTTCTTCTTCTGTGGATTGTATATATCTAAATATTTTGACACCAATCTCTTAAATTCGAATTTTGAAGTGGAAATTATATCCATTATATATCCAACTATAATACAATATAATGCGGCTTATAATTGTAGAACTACATTTGAAAATTATCCCGCATGTGTTTCTTTTGAACGAAAAATCGAAATTTATGTTAAGGAGAAATAACGATTTTTCTAACCTTATGGATTCAAGGATGAAATGTGAAGAGTAATGATTAACGGAAAAATAAAAGTGTCCAGGGGTATAATTATGACTTGTAATATAGTTTAAAAGGGTATTATGATTATACAACTTAGATATTTTACAAATTCTGCGCAAAGTATAGCTATATACGTAGGGTGTTTCAATAATTAATAATAAAATAATAATATTCTTCCAGTTGTAACTTTCAGCTGCATAATAAGAAGATGTCCTTTTATTAATTTATTCATCTTATCTCAGTACAATTTCATATTTGTACTATTTTTTCATATTGTTTCGCGATCTCACGAATTTCTGGCCTTAACTACCCTTTTAATGATTTTTCAGGATACCTGAATGACCTTTTTTAAGTCGTTGAGGTACAGCTACCACGCTGAACGGGGACAACAGCCTAAATGTGTACGTGGTTAGCTTTTCTTTATTAATCAGGAATGGGTATTTGGCAAATTCTAGAATAATTAAAAATCAACGAATAGTTGTTATTTATTCCGATAAATAGCGCAAGCCATCAGTAACTTTCAGTTACCCGATAAGAAGATGCCCCTTTTTATTTTCATAATTGAAAAGGTTATGATTAATATAATTGTATGAGCATGGTGTCGCTGGAGACCCGCTGGCGATTCTCCACTTAATTCGCCATCGGTGGCAAAAGCGCCATGTTCATTATACATAGGTATGTTAAGTAAATATATAATTATAATTCTAAAATAGTGCAAACTGTGCACTTTTCTATGTTATGATGCATTAGCGCGTCATCTGTTATCAAAATTCGAAACTTTTCTATGTATTGACAAGATCAACCGCTTTAAATATAATAATTATAAATAGATATATAAATATTTACGTGGATAATCCACAATTAGATTATGTATATGTAATTTTTTCAAATAGTATCAACAATCTTTCGCTGAATATTTGATATAATTATTAATATAAATTTTATCCATCGAAATTTAAGCTCCGTTAGTGAAATAGATTTTTCAAATATATAAATATGAAAAATAAAAGCAGCGCTAAATTATTTATAATTTTAATTTTAAAACAAAATATAACATATATAATATACGTTACATATATATGCATATTTATGCACATATTTATAAATAATATATGAATATATTTATATATAATATATAGCATATATAAATATCCTGTACCACGTGTACTAGGGATAAGCAAAATAAAAATAATTAAATAAACTGTAATATATATTTTTCTCCTAGAAAAAGATAGGCGAACAGCCTTGTCGGAATATTGAATTTTGATGAATTTTTGATCCAAAATATATATTATTGGTATTACACCTTATCTATTCGTTTTTTTCCTATATAATTCCAATCAAAGCAGACTGGTATTAGAAGTTCAAATATATATATATATATATATATAATGTTTCTTATTTTAATTTTATTTAATATTGACTTGGTGAAGTTGGTTACGTGTAAAAACAAAACGGTTTAGATATTGCTAGTAAATTTATATATATATTACTTAAAGAAAAATCCATAAATTGGAGTGATTAAATGCTTTATTCTCCAATATATGCCTTTTTTATTATATAAAGATTTAAATATGGATTGCTCTATATTCAAATTGTTATAACACCTTAATAAAGGTTGGCATTCAGCCAACTGAAATATTGGTAAAATATTTATTTTGGTATAATTTTTATTTAGAATATATATATATATATATATATATATATATATATATATATATATATATATATATATTTGATATGTTTACTCTGGATAATTTGATAGTACACAGGATATCTTTAAAATTACTAGCAATATCTAAACCGTTTTGTTTTTACACGTAACCAACTTCACCAAGTCAATATTAAATAAAATTAAAATAAGAAACATTATATATATATATATCTATATTAATAAAATGCAAATTTCATAAGTGTACATCACTAAAAACTTTCGTTACAATGCATCAATTTCGACCAAATTTTCAACATTTATGTAAAACGAGATGGAGCAGGTTTTGCTTAACGTCAAAATATTTTCCCCCTAACATTAACATGCGTAACTTCGCTGTTATCGATTAAATACAAAAAAATCAACAGAGTTAATTTTATTTATATATAAATACAAAATTAAATTTCAACAAAGTTAATATTTTTACATACTAGCTAATAATCTCAATCTAAAAATATAATATAAAAAGCCAACAATGAAGAGTGAATGTAAGATAAAAAGCCAACAATGAAGAGTAAATGTAATATAAAAAGCCAACAATGAAGAATGAATGTAAGATAAAAAGCCAACAATGAAGAGTGAATGTAATATAAAAAGCCAACAATGAAGAATGAATGTAAGATAAAAAGCCAACAATGAAGAGTGAATGTAAGATAAAAAGCCAACAATGGATAGTAAATGTAATATGAAAAGCCAACAATGAAGAATGAATGTAAGATAAAAGCCAACAAAGAAGAGTAAATCTACTTATATAATTGCCTTATTCTGTCTGTGTGAAGTTCACTGTGTGAAGTTCACAGATAGATTTTGGTCAGAATATAATATAAAAAGCCAACAATAAAGAGTAAATATGATATAAAAAGCCAACAATGAAGAATGAATGTAAGATAAAAAGCCAACAATAAAGAGTAAATGTAATATAAAAAGCCAACAACGAAGAATAAATTTAAGATAAAAAACAAACAATGAAGAGTAAATATAATATAAAAAGCCAACAATGAAGAATAAAGACAATGTGACACGGGAAAAAATGTTCACTAGATAAAACTATGATTTTCTAATGTAGAAAATTAGGAAAGACAAAATTCAGGATGACACGGCACACAGGGACCGGGAAAAAATGTTCACTTTATCGAGAGATTCAAATTTACGAATTTCAAATTATCAAAATATATCTTTTTTTTTAAATAAGTTTTTAGAGAATTGTTTTAACAAATGTTCGCTAGACAAACCTTTACTCGGGTAAAACCCCGGGCGAAGCCGAGTACGTTTTATAAGTTTATAGAGAATTGTTTTAACAAATGTTCGTTAGACAAACATTCACTCGGGTAAAACCCGGGCGAAGCCGGGCACATCCGCTAGTATATATATATATATATATATTCGAACTTCTAATACCAGTCTGCTTTGATTGAAATTATATAAGAAAAAAAACGAATAGATAATGTGTAATACCAATAATATATAGGTTGTATAGAATACCAAATCATATATTCACTATCTTTAAGACATTTTAAAATACTGGTTCAATATCTATCCAAATATAATATATCCATCTAGAGTTTAGTTAATCAATAAACAATTAAAAGAAATGCGTTGAACCTAATGAATGCCGTTTGTCCAATGGATTTATCCAACGGGATTGTTTCATTAGCAAGTTCCTGGGATTCCATCAGAGGTGGTACTTGACACATTCCTCTATTCCTACAGACTGTGCGTTGTTCCGTGTGGATCTACTGATTGCTATTCTACAACACATATGTAGATATCTACGACATATATATATATGTTATAAAAAAATGAGTTTTTTGCTTGATTTTTAACCATTTCGAGGATTATGCTTTGGTAATGTAGTCGTAGTTAAAATCTTGAAAGTATAATAATAAAAATAGTTTTAATCAGTAATTGCTTTAATTGAACTGAAGAAATATTTAAAAAAACATAATTTGAGAAAGGTATGCCTGATTTAAGGCGTAAGAATAAAAAAATGGAAAACTTATTTACATAATGTACAAAAGGTTTGAGCCGGCCATCGAGAAACAACAACAATGAGTTTTTATAGGGTAGGCGTGACCTCTGGCGGTCGATTTAACAGAGTATTTGAATATATAAAATATAATTTAAAATAAAATAATATTTTAATATAACATAATTATATTCTGAATATAGAGCAATCCATAATATATATATTTTTAAATAAGGATTATTTTGGATTGTAAAAATATATTTTATTAATCCAATATTTCGATGGACCAATCGTCCATCTTCATAACAAAAGTCCTCGTAAAAGATGAACGATTGGTCCATCAAAATATTGGATTAATGAAAAATCTTATTGAAACCCAAAATAAGCTCTATTTTCCAATATATATATTATATTTAAATATTATTTTATTAAAAAAAATTATATTTCATAGATTCAAATACGCTGTCTAATCGACCGCCATAGGTCACGCTTCCCCTATAAAAACTCATTGTTGTTATTTCCCGATGGCCGGTTCAAACCTTTTGTAATTATGTAAATAAGTTTTTCATTATTTATTTTATTCTTATGCCTTAAGTCAGGCATACCTCTCTCAAATTATGTTTTCTATATTCCATAAGCTCAAAAAAAGCAATTTTTAATCTTTACTATTTTATTATTATATTTTCAATAATTTAACCACGACTGCATTGCCATGGATTAATCCTCAAGATAATCAAAAATATTCAGAATATCTTATTTTTTCTATTATTTATATATATATTGTTCTTAAAATAGAGCAGTCCATATTTAAATCATTAGATAATAAAAAGGCATATATTGGATTGAATGAAAGATTTATTTGCAAATATTTCGGTCATCAAGGCATTACCTTTTTATATAAACAAACTCAGTGCCGCATAGTGTTATAATATCACAGTATCACACTATGCGGCGCTGAGTTTGTTTATATAAAAATGTAATACCTTGATGAAGGTTGGCGTTCAGCCAACCGATATATTGGCAAATAAATATTTTATTCAATCCAATATATGTTATTTTATTATCTAATATTTTTATATACAAGTATATATCGGTTTCTTATTTGATATTCTAGCTTTAAAGCGAAATTTAATATTATTCAGACTAAAATTAGCAAACAATACTATAAATTAATTAGGATTTTTTTTAACTGTCCTAGTTAGGAAATAGTTAATGTTTTGGTATATAAGATTTCATACGATACGATTTCACTTGTAAATTGGCATTTAAAATTTAGAAAACCTACTCATTGTAGAAATATATATTATTATAGTAATATCTGTTGTATTTATATTATTTAATTGTTTCACAGAGTGTGTGTAAGTTCACAGGTAAATAGGCGCTAACCGAAACAGAAAAACGTTCCTTTGTTCAATATTAGTTTCCCTTTTATATTTTGTTCTCTCTCTTGTAAATCAATAAATATAATGTTTAACTAATAGTTATTGGAATAAGTTTAATTATAAATTCTAAGCAAAGTCAACAATATCTTATAAAATAAATGAAACTTCCAGGACTAAGTTCTTGTTCAACTTTTTATTTTCAAGCTTACGAACTTGTCAGTCCTTCAACAGGATTATCACGTTAAAAATTTAATAATAAATACAATATTTATTTACACATTATTATATTCATATTTCAAATACTTATGATATATTAGGAGAAAATATATTACATTATTTCTGTGTGAAAAAATAACCTGGAAGCTGCATTTATTTTATAATATTAAAAATAAGGGTAGAGAAGGTGTATTTATAGTAATATCTTATTAAATTTCTGCCTTAAATAATTAAAAAATAAGTTTAATATTTGTAATTATATTTTATGAAGTATAATGGCTAATATTTTATCGATGAAAATAAGGTACAGGTCTCTATCAAAAAGTAAACTATCGACTAGCCATTAAAATTAGAAAAGAAATTTCTTCTAAAGAAATATGACTGGGCATTTTTCTCTGTCACCATAGGCTGGCTCGGTCAATACCCAGGATTTCCTTTCATCCGGCTTTTCTTGTGGCCATGTTTTGAGGGAGTTTTCCATTATATATATGCATTTAAATATTTATGTAATAAATCTGGATGCAAATATACATAAACTAGCTCTTATAAAACCTGAACAATTTAATATATAATAAAAACCTATTCAATTTATTGATTAATTTCTGGATTAAATTGCTTATTCAGTGATTTTACTGATCTAAATTTGTAATAATTTCTACGATGGTTAAAATATTATTCTTCTCTAAATTTTAATGGAGGTTATTTGCATTTGTATAATATGTAAAATATGTATATAATAATGTGTATATAAAAATTGCATTTATTATTAAGTTTTTAATGTGATAATCCTGTTGAAGGACTGACAAGTCCCAAAGCTTGAAAATAAAAGGTTGCACAAGAAACTTAACCGTGGAAGCTTTATTTATTTTATGATATTTGCATTTGTGTTTGCGAATATATTAACATATATAATTATACAAAGGAATAAGGCGCCATCTATATATAACGACTATTGTTAAGTAGGCATAGGTAAGAAGAGATGATCTTGAGTAAAAGTAAACTGTATTTTAAGAACATATTTAAGACTTTTAAAACTTGAGATTCTTGTTAGCAAGTAAACATCTTTAATATTTGTTTTAATTGATAAGTATTCAAAACCTTAAAGTAATGCTTATAACGATTGATCTCTCTTTTCTTAAAAAAACTTGTCAAATTTTCAAGCCACACATCTTTTCTTACGTTCACAATATTGTCGCGGAGATAAATAAAGCAAGGGAAAATTTTGGGATAATTAATTTATTATAAGGGGTATTTATAGGAAGAGTGAGCACAACTTACCCCAAGTTAAAGATAATCCTAATGAACGGCGTCAGCCACCGTCCCGCTTTCCTTATTTACAGATCAGCTTCCGAAAACCCCTTACACCTGTGGTCCCCCCCGGGGTCCAGGGATGATTGACAGGTGTCCCATCTGGATGAAGCTACTTGACAATATCATTTAAAGATTGTATTAAGAGACCTTAAATAAAACATTCATGGGCAAAAGTTATTCTACTTTTATCAAAATAGAGTAATGATTCGCGTTATAAATTTAGTTGTCGTGTTTTAAATATCCATGCAAATATTTTGGTGAAGAAAGAGAAAAAAAACTCTAAAAACACCTTCTGGAGATTAAGCAACCCACTGAAGACGCTGAGAACTATTTCAGAAAAGAAGAATATAGCAATAGAACTCTATAATTTCTACAGATCAATTGTAAATAGATTCATACGCAAAAGAGGTAGTGAGGAAAGTTTTAGAACTGATGTGTAAATAAATCCCTTTTCAAACAAAGGCTCACGTGCACATGGGGAAAGGGAGAAAAAATTACTGTATCATTTTGTTGTTGTATGACGAATCCATAGAGGGCAATGGGCCCTAAAAAAGCCTTTTTGTTGTTGTTGTTGTTGTTTATTTTTTTAAATATCCTATAAGAATCATACTTATTTTATTGTCTTATATAAGAATTTGAATGTTCACTTGAATGTAATTCTACTGTGCTAAAAGCTTATGTCCATAATTTGCTTAAATACCATTTCTGAGATTCCACCCTTCAGTGTAACATATAAAATCAGAATGATCCAATACAGTATTAGAGCTCTAAAGAAACGGTCTGGTAGATTAAATTGGCAAAACCGCTTGATGGTTCACCATTGATGAGCCAATCCCTCCCAATATTTTTATTCATCGTAGTAAGGACAGTAGAATTTTGATTTATTTATGATAAGAAACATTCGCGTCTTAATGTCTTTATTCTTTATATATGGGGGGTCGGTGGAAGGCTGGTTAAAACCGTTTGGTTTACGACCACTACGACCCGGGTTCGATCCCCGCATTGGACACTTTTTTTCTGTTAAAAAAAATGCTCCAATGGCCCCCCGATTCTTGCGAAAGTCCAACCCCACCAGCGAGTGCAAGTAACCAAACGGGGCTCTGGCACATTTGTAAGTGCAAAGTCGAACTGCTTTCACATGTGTAGACATGTGGTGCGCTTACAGTAAAAAGCAGTCGCTAACTACCCACCATCATTATCATGGCCTGTACCACGTGTACTAAGGATGAGCAAAAAAAAAATCTTTATATATAGATAGCGCGTTATTTCTGTGTATTAATATATAAGAATATTGTTTTGTGATAAGCAGCGACCTCTCCCAAAGGTCCTGTTTAGCGCATCTAATGCAAGCCAAAATATGTTTTGAAGCTGTGGGTGCCAAGCTCCTTTTTGGACAAGTGGGATAGATTTTATTGTTATTTTCTATATTTTTTCAATGGTTTGAGATTACTTTTTGTAAATCTTGTTAGTGTTGAATATTAATATATATGTTAGTATATGCCTACATATCTCCCTATGATGTGATTATCAATAAAAATAGAATGGTCCCCAGTAAACTTATGGATCTTAGAGACTGAGAGAGCCAAATTAGGTCCAGAGCTAAGAGCCTTCTTGGCACTCAGCCATCGGAATATGGACCTTGGGGCGTCCAAAGTCTGACAGTCAAATGGCGTTGGCCTGGGTAAATATGAAATAAAATTTATTTACGTGACCCCAATAAAATGTTGTCAATATTTATAGCTATAAATTCAAGGAATTCCAACTTGAATTTTTATCTCCAATGGACCTCCTACTTTATCATAAGTTCTGAATATGGAACAAGAAGCTATTATAGACGAGGGTTAGGAATGTTTAAACTTTATTTATAAAAACAGATGTTTATAATACAAAATGTAATGAATTATATATCAATATATATAATATAAAGAAGAAAAATACATAATATGTATAAATATCTGTAATTATAAAGAATAACATCTTCTTCTACTTTATTATCTCCATTAAATCATATTATGGTATCCGTTTGTGACCCTTGAAGGTGTCTGTTTGACAACCATCATGACTGGGTGAAGTATAATGCGTCTGCCTTTGTCATTAAGACTGGGAGCACTACTCAGTGGCAGGCCGACTTAGCTCCAAAAGAAATGACCGCCTCTGACATGAGGAAGAGACGCCATGTGCAGCCGCTCTTAACATGGAGTACAAACGCTGCTCATTCTGTATCCCTGGATTAGGAGCTCTTACAGGGTACTATCAGCCGGGCCAGCTGAGCCCAGGTTTTTTAGCGAGCTTGTTACTTCTCCCCCTCCTCCTTTTTCATCCGGGCTTGAGGACGGCAAAGGTGGCAAAGAATAACATAATTGTAGGTAGTAAAGATAGATAATTGTATGTTTGATTTTGTTTAATTCAAGTTAAGACTTCATTTACAATTTTATCAATGTTTATTGACTTTCTGACCTTTTGGGCTACACACTGTCGCTTTTTCGAAAATGTGGAAAACCTATTAATTCAGTATTATCGAAAAATACTTCAAACAATCGTACAAACCCTTTTTGTAATAAATAAACTTATCGCGTGAAGTTTTTAGATATTTTTATAATACCATAGTTAATAACTGTAGTGTCGCTAGGTAGAGAGTAGCTGGGATGAAGTGTTGCTTAGATCAGGCCATGAAACTTAAGGAATATAGTTTATTTAAATATCACAATTGAATGACTAGCACAAATGGTGCCTCTATTTATATACTATTTCTAAGACAACAATTTAGTATGTAAAGAGGGTATTGACATTTTTACAAATAGTTAAAACATGCAAATACAATACAATAAGAAATATGAACTATTTTGGCACATATTTTTATTTTTAAATAGAACAATATTCTATTACTCTTAATGCAGTGATAAAAATAATGCGTGGGCCTGAAACATCAGTGGTGAACCCTCCCAGCAGTTCTGTCATTCTATCATTTCAGTAAAGACAGTAAAAAAATGTTTTATTTAAAATAAAAATAGATGTCAGAAATAATTCAAATTTCTTAAAACTATGGTATTGTTCAATTGTTCCCTAACTGTGAATATATGAAGGTCATAATACAATATTATTTGGTGTGTGGTTGAGGATGGTGGGTAGTTCTGTTTCAGAACTTGTACCTAACTCATTAAAATGCAATAAATACAAACAATGAAATTAAGACGAATTACAACCGCGAAACTCGCTCATTCTATATTAACTAAATTATAAATTGTGATTTAAAACTAATATTATTATTTTGGTTTAATGACAACATTGTCATTTATCTAAGTCGTAAATTTCATCCCCGAAGATGACTGGTGTAAGTGCTCCGATAATTGGTTTTCACGAATGAAATCTTGCATAGGTGCTAAGAGTAAATACTTTGAGAAACTCTTAAAATTTTAAAGTTGCAGCTTTAATAAAAATAAGTGATATCAAAATCATAACAGACGCGCTAATGCAACATATTAATACCATAATTACAATAGTATTACATATATATATATCATATTAACGATATTAAAAATGACTGTAGATAGTGAGGTGAGTTATAATTAAATGGAAATAAAACAATACACACCCAGTAGAATGCGACTTCCACCAATAAGCAGCAAACTAGCTAACCAACCAATCAACTCAGGTTTAGGCCCAGAAATAATACTACTACAGTTACAATAGTATTATAGATATATTTCATATTAACGTTATTAGAAATGACCATAGCTAGTGAAGTGAGTTATAATGGAATGGAAATAAAACAATACACACCCAGTAGGATGCTACTCCCACCAATAAGCATCAAGCTAGCTAACCAACCAATCGAATCAGGTGTAGGCCCAGAAAATGTGATTCCAATTAAAGCCGGGCAATATCCTGTAAAGGAGTCCATCCATGCAGGAAATAGTCCACATCCAACGGACCGTCAACTGTCACATGTCCCCAGTAATATCTGCCCTTTCCTCCACACTTTTTATAGAATGGCTTTTTCCTATTCTTCTTTTTCTCTATGTCCATATTGTATAGTCTTCCTATAGCTATTATAATTTATTTATATAATTATATTTCATATATAAAAACATTATATATATGAATATTTTGTTGCTCCATAGAAAGGGGTTGCCATTGCCTCGTTAGTCAGCCACATTTTAGAGTTCCCTGTTCACGGTTACCGTAACGGCTCGGGGCAAACGACACCGTGTTTCGTCCTACAGGGTAGTCCCTTACGCCCATGTATATATATATATCAAGAAATTGGGTCGCCCAAATATCCGGGAACAGACTAAATCAATGTTTAGTTGATTTCTGTTTCACCAGATGGCGCTCTGCCTTGTGTAAAACACATGTGCTCCAGGTCAGGATAGGCTTTCTTTATTTTTAATATAAACACCTGACCCACTTATTTATTATTTTTTCTAATGTTTTTCATCTATATATTTTTTTATTCTTATATAAACCTCTTATATATAAATATTCCTATGATCCATTATATAGAATACATGCTGTGTCTATGTTATTATAATTTAAATATAAGCAATATTGATATAAAAATATAATCATAGACAAAACATGAAGAAGAGAAAGGTTTTTGAAGGAGACAGAGGCCATTTTCTTTACATTTGGTTATCTTGTGTGTCTTCAATAAAGGCCATTGTGTTACAAATATCTTTCAGATTTATTGTATGAATACCGATATACATGCTAAAAGGTACAACTACCTTAAGTTTTGTCCATGAGTATAACTTTCAGAGTTATTGTCTGATTCCCTAAATACATGCTTATAGTTATAACTTCCTTAATTTTATGTCTATGAGTGAATATATAATAACATATTGAAGTATGGTGGTATTCATTTACAAAAATAGACATCTATCCTTTTTACCAAATAAGACTTTAATAACTCCTTTATTAGGATGTTAGGAAATGAAGCCGTCCCTGTATTGATGAGGGCCATAGCTTGAATATAACAATACATAAGTTATATTATTCTTTCACTTTCTATAACTATTCTATGAACATTCTGTTCAAAAAGCGTGTTGAAAGTGACAATTATAGATTTTTCTACGATAGAATACATTTGTAATTTGCATAGCATTTCAGTATTGTCTATGTTAATTGACATATCTGTCTATATAGCACAGCTTTGTTAGTTTGTTAGTTTGCTAGTGGTTATTGGATAGGGCAGGCCGGCGTGAGCTGATGATGTACATATAATTTGATCTTTTGTCCTTATTTTATAGTTTTATATCTTTAGGTAATAAAGGATCTTTTTCTTATTTTACGAATCTATAATTTTTCTCAACAAGAGAATCATAAAACGATCGCTAATAGAATCAATGAACGATTGCAAATGGAATCATAAAGTTATACCAAATATAACATCAATTTAGATCAATATAATTACAGATAAGAATGTTTATATTTGATCTGTTCGTCTAAATATATATATAATCAGTAAAAATACATTTTATAATTGAAATATAACCAAAATAGGAACTATTCCAAACAAATACCGCAAACCTTTCAAATAAAATTAATGAATGAGTCTAATATATTTGAGTGTCAACGAATGATTGATGGTATTTGATTAAAATATAAATCTTCTGATATATTAGATAGTTGATAAATTACCTTGTGATAATAAATATATGTCTCTCTATTCCCATTATTTATGTAAATAGAAGCAATGATATGAAACGCTGAATTAGAAGTAATAGGTCGTCTGCCCAAATTATATTTTTTTCTCTTTTCAGCAGATTCTTCTTTTCAATTGATTTTTTATCAATTAGTTTTGAACATCATTTGCTGGTTGTAAGTTCGTTTGAAAATATACAGCTACTTTAACCAAATCTTCTTTTTTCTTTCTTTCCCACCTTTCAGTTACTCTTTGTCATTTTTTTCAGTGAAATGATTGTTTTGGGAATTCCATCTTCTATTTTTATCTATCAAATATATTTCTTTTTATTTATAACAACGTATTTTATATAAATTGTTTTAAATTTTAAAATAAAATAACGGTTTTTGCATCCTAAAATATTTTCTGAATAGAACAAAGTTTATATATAAAAAACTAATAATTAGAAAGAATTTCTTTAATTATGGATTGATATTGCATTTGAACATTTTGTTTATACAGACTTTTATCTATTGAATAAACTGGGATTTAAGAATGAAAGCCACCACTGGTACAGGATTACATAAATAGTATAGAAACTAAATTGTTACCTAGTTGTAAATAAAGGCGCATTGTACATTTTGTATATAACTTTTCAACTATTGGATAAACTGTATTGAAAAGAATGCAAAGCACCTGACTCAATTTACACCAATGGTATAAATTCTGTAATCAAAACACCATATCGAGTTTGTCAGTGAAAGGTTTAATAAAAGAAAGTAAGCGCCAACAAAAAAGTTTTTAAATAAATATTTTACTGATATAAACTATTACTTTTTTTTATATAAATGGAACATTTTTAACAAGATATTTTTTATATTTGCTTATTTTTGGCTCTATACTAAAAGCCTTTCTCAAGTAATTCTTTCGTTGGTATTTAATGGTAAAACGAAATGGGATTCTCACATTAAATGCAGACAACATGTAAACAAATGGAAGTAAAATAATATAAAAAGAACTCAAATTATTCTCAAATACATCTCGAAATATATTAATTCAACAAAGACAATAATTAGTATGGTCAGAGAAGACAAAATAGGTTTATAAAACAAACATCATTTCTAGAATATATATACTTATTTAGGAAATAAAAAAGAATTAATATATATATATATTCATATTTGCCTTTCTCTCTCTCTCTCTAAAGAGAATTTTCTTTAAAAATGTAATTGAAACTTAGAATAATTTTCTGAATATATATATTCTTTCTAGAGAATATGTGTGTCCTACACAGTGATGATAACTGATATTAATTGTTTGATACATTCTTATCCTAAAATATGCATTTTTAACATAAATTTCTTCTTTAAATAAACAATGTATTATTGCCTAATAATGATTCATTAGCAAATTCAACCAATTTCGAAATAACAGTAAGATGTTACTTATATCGAAACTGTGATCGAAAATATATACTTGAAAGATATATTTGGTGGAATGTGTATCGTGATTAGAAGGATTCTTTTCTTTTAAATTAGAACGTGAATTGTGCTGAGAATAATACTTTTCAACTATCTAAAGAGTAGATCCTTTTATAACGAATTTTTTCTTCAGACAGATGAAGAGTTATGTTGGAAATTTCTTGATTTCATGCACAAATAAACTTCTTTTCTCAAAATATTTTCATTTCATTATTGAAATACTCTTTCTCTCTGATGATTATTCTTATAAATAAATATTATATTTAATTTAAGATGTGCTATTTTATTTTCCGTTTTCTTTGAAATAGACACTTCATCGAACTTTATTGACTCATTAAATTCACACGAAAGGTAGAAAATATATATTAGGTCTCTTATAGATATTACTAATATCTACCTTTATTTAAAATCTTCTCTCTCTCAAATCGATTTCCATATAAATATATGCAACATAAAGTGAAGTATGTGAAAAAAAAAGGTTAGGAGGAAATTAATTATTATCAAATTTGAGGTGAATACACGTCATATACTTGTCTAAAATCAACTAAGTTAACGAATTCGATATTCTTCAATAAATATTTGGTTAATCAATTTACAGAACGATGTGATGGCGATGAAGAATCTAATAGAAGAGATTCCTCTTTCAGAACATAAATTCCATATCTTCGCAACTTAATATTATATACATATATATATCCATATTTGCATTACAGTTATAGTATTTAGATTTGCATATCTTATGTATATTACTATATGATAGAAAACTGAATAACACATTCACATACACATATACAGCTTTATTAAGATCCAGTCTTATACAGATTCACTACAGGAAGGAAGCGTAGATAGAGCTCCTATTCTCCAGGCAGCACAGAACCAAATAACAGCCTACAGGTCCGACGCATGTCCAGTCGCCACAGAAACAACTTTTTTTCCCAAATTCACGAAAATATATAGAGAATTTTCTTCTCTTTCGGCTTAGGGTCATTTGATTCAATGATATAAAGAGAACTGAATAACCATTGAATAATATATGAATTAAATTTGTTCAAGAAGAATCTTATAATGGTATGTTTGATATAATGGTCCTCATGTCATACCATAAATTTTATTTGTAACGTTAAAATGAAATAAAAGAGGAATGGGGTTTAAAGAAAGAGAAAAACTACTTAAAATTCTGGTCCACCTCTAGATAGGTTGGTTTGTGTCATGTTGGCAGTTACTTGTGACATCGAGATCTTTTTTTTTACAGAAACACAATACCCGAACAACAATAGAATAAATAAAATATAAAATACTTATATTTATGTCTGCATTTACAATATACAGCCTCTTGTAGGCACCTTCCTATTATATATACATATATTCAAATTGTATAGTTATAGTCGAATCTAGATAATTTGAAACTCATGGGACCAGAGAAAAAATTCAATTTATCAAGAGTTCAAAATAACAGGAGTTTGAACAACTAAGAAGGAATGAGGGAAAATAAAAGCAAACAAGAGTTCGATCAAAATTCGTGTGATTTATTATTTTAAACATTTGTAAAATTATTCACAAATGTTCAGTTGTGGCAAGATACTATTCCTTCTACTTTATATAATGAGGGTACCAAATGATATTGATTTTTTTCAACTTATCGAATATTTTTCAAGGGCAGGTAAATAATTTCACATTATCGAGAGATTCAAATTAACGAGTTTCAAATTATCGAGAGTCGACTGTATATACACCTGGTTACTTCTTGAACAATCAAGAAAGGGTATTAAGCATAAGCTAAATATTTAAAAAATCAACCATTAGTTGATTTTATTTCTACAGATGGTGAAAGCCATCAACAACCTTTACTTTTATGATCAGAAGATACTTTTCTCTAAATTTATCACCCGATCACATTACAATTTCACTTTTTTTTCCTATACACAAACTCATTAGAGCTTGAAGAAACAATATCAATAAGTATATTGAATATGTATTTTAAAACCAAATTTACGATCCAAGCCTCTTCAATGGGCCTTTTTAGAAGGCCCCTTTTTAGAAATTGGGTTGGGTATCAGGAAACAGGTTAAATCAATGAATAGTTGATTTCTGTTCCATCAGATGGCGCTCTGCCTTCTGAAAAGCACATGTGCTCCTGGTCAGGATATGCCTACTTTGTTTTTAATATATATATATATATATATATATATATATGTTCTTAAAATATGGCAATTCATACTTAAATCATTAGATAATAAAAAGGTATATATTGGATTGAATAATATTTTATCCAATCCAATATATGCCTTTGTATTATCTACTATATATATATACATGCATTTACTGTTTTTTTGTATTAAATGAATAATTAAACTTTTTTTGTATATTTATATACAATAAAATAAGACCAAATTCAAATAAATTAATAGTGTGTAATTTCGGTAACAGCTTTGCTGCCATCATCAGACAAAAGATTGAATGGATCGTTTATTCTTTTGTCTGAATATGACAACAACACTGTTGCCGAAACGCCATACTTTATTAATGTATTTGGAATAGGTCTTATTTTATTGTAGCTATAACCTATAATTCAAATTGTGCTTTATCACCCCTTATATCTTGTGTTAGGTATACATACGTTTTAAAATGAGAAGCTTTTCACGCATCAATATACATTTGAAAAAAACGATTTGAGTCGAATAAACTGTTTAATATTCAATTACAAAAATAATATCTATTTCAAAAGAATTATGATATAACCATTATATCTTAATAATATTTATAAATTACTATTATAGGGTGAAAATTAATAGTGAAAGTTATTTGATATTTTCATAAGAAATTGCAATTTATATTTAGATATCTTCAAAAGGAAAATAAAAGATGCGAATTTTTATGTGCTACTATAATTATTTTATTATTTCACAATTCTTGCAGACATACATATTATAAACAAAACCTTTTTTAATGATGATATACCTTCGATTCTTTCAAATCAAAACAGAGTAAAGTAATAATATATCACTGATATATTATCTTTAAACAAAACAGATCAGATCAAGTATGCTCTAGAGCTGTTGAAACCTTTCAATCAATATTGTAACATATGGATCAACCTTCAGTTGAAAACTTCAAGTCTAAACTGTATTTGTTTCCAATCATAACCATTTTGATAGAAAATACTCGTACTTACAGTTATCATACTATATTCATATATATAAAATCATATATATTATCTATATTGTTGCACCAGGTTGCGGCTTGGCAGGCACTTCAACCTTGATTCTCTCCTGTGCCGGGTCTTGTATCTTACCAGAGCGTTTTTCAACCATCCTACAAATTTATATAAGCGAATAATGAGATAACTCTACTTCAAGTAGCCTCCAGAATAATTTATTTATTTCTCACATCAAAGAGAGCTGTGAAGTCACACAGTGTACCTAAATATAAATGATGATTTTATAATACGTAAATCTGTTTATAATACATGTATATTCTTTTTAATAAAATAAATAAATAGAAAATATAAATTTGAATTAAAAATATATCAAAAATAATATTACAACTTAAAATTAAATAGGTGCATTAGCCATGATGCAACACTATCATATAGATATATGCCAGTATGTAGGTGTATAAAACAGTTTTACATTTACGATCAATCCTGCAATAGATGGGTAAACTTACATTTATCAATTCAAGCCCAAATTGTATAGGATTTCAAACATAACATCGTTTAAAATATAAAATACACTCACGTATAACATTCATAATGTTTATGCAAATATATGTATTTCTCTCTATATTATATTTAATAGATATATGACATAGTTTCAAAATGACGATCGATTTTGCAATATATGGGTCAACCTCCATTTTCCATTTTCAAGCCCCAATTGGTTTTATATTTCAGAAATAACATTTAATTAGAGTAAAAATGCATGCCCTTACAATTATTATATTTTATACATAATATATGAATCACTCATACTGTCCCTATATATTACAGTTTATATACAAATTCCGTAATATAAATTAAAGGAGGAAATTTATTTTTTTATATCTTTTATGAAGAAAACATTATAATATGATTTTGAGTGATGTTTTTATATATATATCGACTATTTAAATATATCAAACGATATGATTAATTCACTTCTGCGATTATTTTATGCCGTTTTTATCATTAACCTTGTAATTAAAATAACATTCAAATATTTGAAAGGTTTAAAAACTAATGTGAAAGAATTCGAATAGTCATATATTACAAATAGACGTGTATAGAGCTATTTAAACTGACGATCAATTTACAATATATAGGTCAACTTCCATTTGCTAATTCCAAGCTTAATCTATATTCGATTTCAAATATAAAATCTATACAGAATCAGAAAATAAATGCTCTTATAATTATTATATTATATAATATATAAATTGTCTCTTTGTACCTTATAATAATATAGATATGTGCCAATATATGAGGTGTATGAGGCAGTTTAAAATTCACGATCAATTTTAAAATATATAGGTCAACTTCATTTGCCAATTCTAAGCTTAATCTATATTCGATTTAAAATATAATATCTATTCAGAGTCAGAAAATGCATGCCCTTTACTATTATTATATTATATAATATATACATTATTCTCACTGTCCTATATAATACTAAGATAGGCCAGTATATATAGAGGTGTATTAATTAACATCAATCCTGAAATATATAGGTCAACCTCCATTTGCCAATTCCAAACCTAATTTGTTTTAGATTTCAAATATAACCTCTATTTAGATTCAATATACCAATGCCCTTTCACAATTATTATAATATGTAATATATACATTGCCCTCATTGTGCTATATAAATACCAGTATATATACAGGTTTAATGAACAGCTTGAAATTTACGATCAATCTTGCAATATATAGGTTATCTTCCATTTGACAATTCCAAGCTTAATTAGTATTCGATTTCGAATAAAATATCAATTCAGAATCAGAAAATAAATGCTCTTATTAAATATTATATTATATAATATAAAAATTACTATTCGTATATTCTATATGATACAGATATTGACCTGTATATATAGAAGTGTATAGATTACGATGAATACTGCAATATATAGGTCAACACTCAATTGTCAATTCCAAGCTTAATCTATATTCTATTTCAAATATAATATATATTCAGAATCAGAAAATACATGCCCTTTTAATTATTATATTTATATATAATATATATATTACTTCCACCATATCTTATATACTACATATATACGCCAGTATATATAGATGTGCATAGATTAACATTAATATTGAAATATATAGGTCAACCTCTATTTGCCAATTCCAATTCCAATTTGTTTTGGATTTCAAATATATTGTTGCGTTGTTGGTTGACAAAGAATAACTTCCGTGAGTACAAAGGATATTTAGGACTTTATTTAAGCCTAATCAATAGAATAATTACAGAAGAGTGCAAAAATAAAACAACAATAAAGAAAACAGCAGTTACAAACTCACCAACTGCATCACGGTGAGGGAAAGCAGAAACAGAACAGGAGACAGAAGTTCATAGAACCTTCTAGAATCTTCCAAGAAGTACACCGGCGTCGGCGGTAAGCAGCAGTCCGACCTCTTGAGACAGCAGCGTTTGCTTGGAGTCCACCACGTAGCTTCGTTCTTCTACTTCTTTTTCTTATCTTTCTTCCTCCTTGGCATGAGTTTCTCATCCCTATATATCCCGGAGTAGATCTTTCCAGAACGGTCACGATTGGTCAGCCAATCAGAAAGCCGCCAGCACCGAGCGTTGCGCAATAGCTGTAGATTGGCCAATCAGTTGTTTTCCGCTTTTTCTACATGATTCTTAAACGCTCTAGAACATTCTCTCTCCATCTGGAATGTGCTTTTATTTCTACGTAACAATATCATATATTTAGATTTAAAATACATATCCTTTTACAATTATTATAATATGTAATATATACATTGCGCTTACTGTGCTATATTATACATATTAATGTCAATATATAGAAGCGTATTAGCAGTTTAAAATTTACAATCAATACTGAAATATAAAGGTCAACTCTGTTTGCCAAGTCCAAGCTTAATCTATATTCTAATTCAAATATAAAATCTATTCAGATTCAAAATACATTCCTTACAATTATTATAATAATATATAATATATACAAAACACTCACCGTATTACATATAACAAACCTATATGCCAATATATAGAAGTGTATAAAGCAGTTTAAAATTTACGATCAATACTGAAATATATAGGTAAACTTCAATTTTCCAAGTCCAAGCGTAATTTGTATTCGATTTCAATGATATAAAATGAATTTAGATTAAAATTGCATTCCTTACAATTATTATTATAATATATAATATAAACACTACTCTCCGTTTATTCTATATAATATAGATATATGCGAATATATAGAGGTATATAGAACAGTTTAAAATTCACGATCAATCTTGCCATATATAGGTCAACTTCCATTTGCCAAGTCCAACCCAACTTGGAATGGATAATCTATCTTAATTTGCCGAGAGACACAAAGAAAAGCTCCGGAATTTTCTAGATTCACTTTAAGACGAATAAAATTTATCTTCTTCTTGAAAATATATCTATAAAATATTCCATTCTTATAAAAAAAAATCGCTTTAATGCTTTTTAGAAATTAAATATAAATGGAATTGTCAATTTCGTTTTATATACAAATTTGGTATTATAAATTAAAGGAGGAGTTTTATTTTTTTATATCATTTTATGAATAAAACGTTATAATATGTTTTAAGTGTTTTTTCATATATATTTTTCGAATATTTTAAACTATAAAATGTTATGATGAATTATATTCTGTGATTATATTTTATGCCGTTTTTATCATTTACCTCTTGTAATATAGAAAGATATTCAAATATATGAAAGGTTTAAAAAATAATGTGAAAGAATTCGAATAGCCATATTTGAGTTTCACCAAAATATCTATAGAAGTGTCATTTATAACTTTCTAGATTTAAAGAAAATATTTGTGATATATAGGAATTGTATATAAGGTTATAGGTAGGGACGATATTTTAGCGAAATTATTCAGGTCATTCCCGAAGTTCCAGATCTGTAGGTCAGAACACGGCTGGATAATGTTGAAGATACAGGACCAGTAGCGATGGGCCAATGGCAAGTCTTCGTACCCACAGGCGATGTAGGACTCCCGGGCTGAGGCCCGATGTGCTAGATGGGGAAGTGCAGAGCGAGAGAAACAGATAGACAAATGACAATAAATATATTTTTATTGACATCTTGTCAATAGAGGTCAAAATACACATTCCGCACTATTTATGAAAAATTAACAATAATGAAGATGATGATTATAAGACGAAAAATCAAAATAAAATAAACTATGGACAGTGAATATGTACATGCCACCTCAGCAAACGCTGCAGAGTTTGGTTGAAGATTTCCAGCGTGTCTCCAACGGCACCACATATTTCGCGGTCTACGAAGAAAACGTAGATCGCGTACTTCGCTGCTGAGGAGATGGTGATGGCATGGTCCTCGAAGTCCACCGCGAAGATCCAGGACTGTAGGTCCGGCGAATAGAAATAGAGAGAGAAGAAGACAAAGAGAAAATCACCACAACGTAATAACACCTACAATAGAAAACCAAAGATCTCACGCTGATCAACTACCAGTAAAAAATTCCATCGTCATAAACACCACACCCAATTTATCATTCAATACATAAACCATTTTCTTTCATACCGATTCGTACCAGCCCATAGACTTCTATCCTAATGTATAAGCAATTAGCATGTTCTCGCCTAAGGCGTGGTAGGGAATAGCCACCGTTGACTTGCTAAGTGTCTTGCACATCGTTTACTGCATATGTAATGTGGCATTGTGACTTAAGGTCTGATTAGTTCCTCATCCATCAATGTGACTTGTCTTCTCTAATCTGTTGATGATAAATTCTGACGTCGTATTTACATATCTAGAGATGTCTTTGGTTAGACGTGTCATAGGTGATGCAATCTACATGTCCGGGACATCTATTTTATGACATCTATAATTAGTGGTGAAGTTTAAAAGCTCATTATAACCTTGTTTCTTTTTATTGTTAAAAAATAATACCAATCAAATTAAAAAATCGAGTATTGATAGGTAATTAATCTTCGTGTCATAAGCCTAGTAATATTTGAAATTTTCCAATTGCAGTAATTTCATGCACTTTTAGAAGTTCTTTTTGAATTTTTCGAAGAATTAGATGTATTTTAAAATATTTTAGATCTTAATTGTTATTATTTGAATGCCTTTTTCGACAGCGATATTAAACAAAGGACAACCTGATCTATTATCGAGTAGAATTTTAAGATATTGATTTTTATTCTGAAAATAAGATCACACAGAATTCAAGGAGTCATCAAGAAATTATTTTATATTCCCATTAAACAACATAAGAAATTCTACAGAACACTCATAGACAAAATTAAAGAAAATTATAATTATTTTATTTATTTTTTTAAGACAGAGTAAATTTAGTTTATTAGCGGAGTCTTCGCTAAAGGAAGATTCTACTGTACTACTTATTTTTCATCGCAGTAAGGGTAGTAGACGTTTGTTTTATGTTTAAAATAAGCATTCTCTCTCTCTCTCTCTCATGCTTTGATGTTTCAATTATTTATATGTAGATGTCAATGTATCGTGTTATAACTAGGAAATGGTTTGTCCAGTTCGACCGTTGGACGTCCAGATTGACGGCACGGGCCCCGTTAGCGCAGGCCGGGCGGTGGAGCTGGCATGTCGGGCTACTGGATCACGTCCACCAGCTACTGTTACATGGTGGCTAGCCAGTACACGGCTATCAGCGACACGACATAACGTCTCGGTAGACGGCAATGTCACCGCCAGCGTTCTACGACTAGTACCCGACAGTGCCGATCATGGCAAACATCTATCCTGCCGAGCAGAGAATCCGCTCATTCCAGGCAGCGCCATTGAACATGGCTGGAGACTGGACGTCCACTGTAAGTAATCTTCTACTATCCATATGCCTTTTCACAATAAATAAATTTTTAAATGGAAACAATATCATTTTAATGCAAATTTTAAATTGCAATTTCTAATGTTTAACATAGGTTTAACTACGCCTGGTTAGAATTTATTTGAATCGTACTACTATACCATTAATATCATATCACTTTGTCTTATCTAATATTGGGATTATTCTCCTATAAATCTATATATGCGATAATTATCGATAAATATTCGAATAATAAAAACTAGATATTTGGCAAAGAGTTTCATTTTGAGATGTATGAAACTTTCGAACAAATTTTGATCTCCAATGGGCAAATTCAAAACGAATAGAGATAGAATCACACTATAATAACTATCTTCATTTGTTTTGAATTTCGTCGTTAAGTAGAAAACGTTGCCTTAAAACTTACAATGGCTCAAAATATAGAAACTATTTGCTAAATATTTTTTTATTCAAAAATCTTTGTATTAACTTATATCATTTTGTAACTATGGCTACCATAAAAAAGCCATTTTTCAAGTTGTTTCTAAATTCAAAAATGCTTCAAAGTAAAATTGTGTAAGGTGTTTCAAAAACTACCAAGATTTATCATAATATGTTTTCCTTTTTCTTATTTTAAAATACTAGCTTTCAAGCGATAGTTTACAACAGACGATCAAAAATATATAGCTTTTGAAAGTATATAAAGGAAATTTATTGTGAGGAATATTTGTAGATTTTAAAAGCTTAATGATTTTAACCATTTTTTTAAACGCTTTTTTGACATTTTGTCGACCTGTTGAGACCCTTTACATAAAAGATTTCAACGCATTCTAAGTGTTTGAAATATCAGATCATTCAAAACTTAGTTTCATCTAAGCTCTTTCAAAATAGAATTTCTTAAAAGAGACGTAAGAAAGTCGTTTGATTGTCAAAATTAAGTTTTAAAAGAGGTTAAAATTACTCATTTTTTTCAACCCAATAAGGCGATCATATTTAAATGTTAGTTTTCATATTGGAGATAGGCAAATTATTGTGCATTTTTAATTTCATAAGTAATTTTATACATGCAAAACTATATTTTGTGAATATATAGATATACGTAAATATAATAAATATGTAAATTTTGTATATTGGTTTCAATTTTATGAGTTTTTTTTTTAAAGTAATTTTTGCATGCAAAACTATATTTTGCGAATATATAGATATATGGAAAAAATTGTAGATTGTTTTGGAGTTTATTATGCAAATATATATGTTTAAGGATGTGTAAAAATGTAAATTTATTGAGAGTGAATATTATAATGACACAAAGATTATGCATTAATTAATGTGTGTGTATTTTTAGATTAGGATTGAATTTATATAATCAAATGGTTTATGATTTTACTGCCTTTTTAATCGACCACAATTTCTGTAAAGCAGATTGGGGTTCGTTTTTATTAACCTTCAAAATCGTCGAGTTTTAGGTGAATAATGAAAGCTAATATAAGTAGATACTTGAATTCAAATATCATTTTATATATATTTGAAATATTAATTAAAGAAATCATAACGTATATTTGTTTGATTCCGAATCGAAGCAGTTCCTGTATTGAAGAGAGCAAAATCTCGAAAGTATGGTATACAGATTGTTGGCTTTTTGCTTAAATTTGCTAAACTCATTGTTGTAATGAACAAGTCCATCGTTCTTTTGAGCAATTAAAGGGAGAGATGCCTCTTTTTAAAAACATGAATATCATCCTCCTGCAACTTTGTTGTATTTTGTTGTCGTCGTGTCCAATGAAAAGCCTTAGATGTCTCCATACATCTCTATCACAGCAGTTGTCCACTATCTTGGGTGTGTAAAGCTTCTGTTCTGGCTCCATGTCAATTTTCTGTTGTTGTTGTCGTGTCTAATGTAGATCCTCAGATGTCTCTGTGTATCTCTATCACAGCAATGTCCTCTATCTTGGGTGTGTCGAGCTGCTGTTATGCGTTCAATTTTCTGTTGTTGTCGTGTCCAATGAAGAACTTCAGATGTCTCCATACATCTCTATCACAGCAATGTCTTCTATCTTGGGTGTGTAAAGCTACTGTTCTGTGTTCATGTCAATTTCCTGTTGTTGTTGTCGTGTCCAAAAAAGAGCCTCATATGTCTCCGTACATCTCTATCACATCAATGTTCTCTATCTTGGGTGTATAAAGCTGCTGTTCTGGGTTCATGTCAATTTTCTGTTGTTGTTGTCGTGTCCAATGTAGAGCCTCAGATGTCTTCATACATCTCTATCACAGCAGTCGCAATGTCCTCTATCTTGGGTGTGTAGAGCTGCTGTTCTTTGTCTATGTCAATTTTCTGTTGTTGTCGTGTCCAAAGAAGAACTTCAGATGTCCATACATTTCTATCACAGCAGTCGCAATGTCCACTATCTTGGATGTGTAGAGCTGCTGTTCTTTGTCTATGTCAATTTCATGTTGTTGTCGTGTCCAAAGAAGAACTTCAGAGATGTCCATACATTTCTATAACAGCAGTCGCAATGTCCACTATATTTGTGTGTAGAGCTGCTGTTCTGGGTCAATTTTTTCTGTTGCTGTTGTCGTGTCTAAAGAAGAGCATAATATGTCTCTGTGTACCTCTATCTCAGAGGTTGCAATGTCCTCTAACTTGGGTGTGTAGAGCTGCTGTTCTGGGTCAATTTTCTGCTGTTGTGTCTAAAGAAGAGCATAAGATGTCTCTGTGTATCTCTATCTCAGAAGTTACAATGTCCTCTATCTTGGGTGTGTAGAGCTGCTGTTCTGGGTCAATTTTCTGTTGTTGTTGTTTTGTCTAAAGAAGAGCATAAGATGTCTCCGTGTATCTCTATCTCAGAAGTTGCAATGTCCTCTATCTTGGGTGTGTAGAGCTGCTGTTCTGGGTCAATTTTCTGTTGTTGTTGTGTCTAAAGAAGAGCATAAGATGTCTCTGTGTATCTCTATCTCAGAAGTTGCAATGTCCTCTATCTTGGGTGTGTAGAGCTGCTGTTCTGGATCCATGCCAATTTTATGTTGTTGTTGTCGTGTCCAATGAAGTTTCAGATGCCTCCGTACATCTCTATCACAGCAGTTGCAATTTTCTCTATCTCGAAGTGGTATTTTAAAATATGTAAAATAAAATGTTTATATTTGAACAAAATAAAATTTATCTTCTTGGTTGAAATCTAATTACATATTGAAGATAAAACGTTCTAGTTCATAGTATAAACATAAAACACAAGACTATATATACTACACTATTCGGAAGGTAAATCAATCTTTATATAAATTCTAAATGACCAAAAAATAAGTAAATAGGAGATAGAAACTAAAGTAAACTATATGTAATTTCAGTAAACCAATTTCAAAGTAACTTCCCCAATAGAAGTTGAAATTTTCAGAAATAATTGAATCCGTGGAGTAAACGATTGACAATTCCTGGAGGAGAAAAACTGGAAAAAATAGAGAGAAATATAAATTTACCTCCTACCACAAACAATATGCTGGTTTTTTAAAATATATATTGTTTATTCTGTAGGATATATCCTTTTTAAAAATATAAAGTTCCGACCAACACTCATGTTTTTTTATCTCGAAAAGAAAACTTTATTTTAAAAACCTAATATATATGTGAAAAATGGGAATAATAAAAAATAAAAATCAGGTGTTATCCTGATACACTCCTGTGGAAGGACTGACAGGTTCGAAAGCTAGAGAATAAAATTTGAACAAGAAACTTAGCCCTGGAGACTTTATCTTCTTTATAATAAAAAAAGTATATCTTGAGCACGAAAACAGACCTCTGTCTAAAAGGCTCATGTGCTCGTGGTCAGGATTATTTTTTGATTTTGTTATATATATATTCGAAACTATTTTAGGCACGTATGATTATTTTTAAAAATTGAACAATTTTCTACTTTTCTTACTGCAATTAATGGAAGGGCCTGACTTATTTCTAACTATATTTTCGCTCTAGATTTTGTCTAGCCATTCTACCAGACAAACAACTCTTTGGCAGATTGTGAAGATTTCATTTTTTCCCTTGTAGGTATCATGCAATAAGTTCCACCATGGATGAAGAGAACCATTTGACCGAAACCATTGTCTCTAGGTGGACGCTTCTCAGTTTGCTAAAGCTGGTGTCGTGACTTTGTCACTTACCTGTGTCCGCTAGTTTGCGGAGACGGTCAATAGATGACGCTTAGTTTTAGCGTCTATTTTGACAGGTGAGGTGATAATTAAGCAATCCTTATCATTAACCTTTTTGACAAATAGCTCAACAGGTCTTCACTCCTAAGACAAATCCAAATCTACCATTGATTTCACGTAACCCCAAACGGTAATCCTTGGCCTAGTGATTGCGAATATATTGAACTGCTATCTCTCCAAATGTAGACATGTTTTACACTTAAGGGATATCTTCGAATATGGCATTTTTCTCAATTCATTTTTTTTCTTAAAAACAATAATGTTTAGCACCCCAATTGAAAATACTTAAATTTGGGAATAAATAAGGAGTCTTAACCTCAATTTGGGCATATTGAAGCAAATTGTAACTTGTATATTATGGTTTGGGCTATGACCTGAAAGATAAGACCTGTAAAATGAGTGGAAAATCTAACCTAATCGTATTTTATTGATGTTTTAACAATTGAAAACATAAATGAATTTCCCAATTATCCTAAGTACACACGTTTTGCAACAAAACTTGACGAAAAACTTTGAGGAAGTTGTACCTTTCAGCATGTATATCGATTTTCAGATAATAACTCTGAAAGATACACTCATGAACAAAACTTAAGGATGTCGTACCTTTCAGTTTGTATATCGGGATTCAGACAACAACTCTGAAAGTTACACTCGTGGACAATACTTAAGGAAGTTGTACCTTTTAGCATGTATATCGGGATTCAGACAATAACTCTGAAAGATACACTCATGGACAAAACTTAGGGAAGTTGTACATTTTAGCATATATATCGGGATTCAAACAATAACTCTGAAGGTAAACTCATTGATAAAAATTAAGGAAGTTGTAATTTTACCATGTATATCGGGATTCAGACAATAACTTTGAAAGATACACTTGTAAACAAAACTTAAGGAAGTTGTGCCTTTCAGTTTGAATTTCGGGATTCAGACAATAGCATTGAAAGATACACTCATGGACAAAACTTGAGGAAGTTGTGCCTTTTCGCATGTATATCGGGATTCAGACAATAACTCTAAAAGATACACTCATGGACAAAACTTAAATATATTGTAAACTCATGGACAAAACTTAAGTATGTTGTAACTTCTTCCATTATATCAGGATCAGACAATAACTCTGAAAGATACCCTCATTGACAAAACTTAAGGAAGTTGAACCTATTAGCATGTATATCAGAGTTCAAACAATAACTCTGAAAGATATTACAGTGACCTTTATTGAAGACCCACTAGATAACCAAGTATGAATTGATTCTGTCTCCTTCAGAAAAGAAATAAATAAATAAACGGCCAGCGACAACAAATACTTTACGATTTTTCAAATTGTATTCATTCTACATTGTACATTCTAGTTATATATAAAGATTTCTAGGTGAAAATAATATATATGTTAAAAATAACTGCGAAAATTACGCTCTAAAAATCACAAATTTAAAACGGAAAAGACAAAATTACTTGAAAATAAGAAACGGTTACATTCATTATTTTTTCATCTTTCAGCAATTTCCGTAAGCTGGTTAACTCTATTTTTATACAAGCTTTAAGTTTGTTCATTTTTAAAAATATATATTGGATTATAGTTTTACTATAAAATATTTATATTGTTTTAAAAAGATATCCTGAATACCTCCTAAAAATATTTTTTTATCGAAAATAATAAATTTTAGTTTATTTATTACTTCTACCTGCTTTTCTTTTGCAATTATACTCTCATGAAAGTCTTAAGATAGTTTAATATTATGAACATTATAGTCAATTTTTTGGTGCTTATATAACGGCGGTTTTTTCTTATACATATTTTTATTTATACAGGCCTTGATAAGCATGGTGGGTAGAAGTAGGCGACTGCTTTTACTGTAAGTGCATCACATGTCACAAATGTGAAAATCAGTGCCCAGAGCCCCGTTTGGTTACTTGCATTTGCTGGTGGGTTTGGAATTTTGCAAGAATCGGTGGTCATTGGAGCATTTTTTAAATAAGAAAAAAGTGCCCAATGCGGGAATCGAACCCAGGTCAAAGCGGTCGACAACCAATGGCTTAGACCATCCTTCCGCCGACCCCCTTCTTATACATATAAATTCAAACGTTTTTTTCTTTGTAAAAATATAATAATGAATAATACAATATAATTTTTAGAAATATACATGCTGTAAATTACAACGTCTTTGTGTTTGTCTATGCGTGTATGTCTAAAGTTTTTTTCTATCAACAAATGAACATATAATTGATTTATATATATATATATATATATATATATATATATATATATTTCCAGTAAGGTTAAATATATTTATCGGAATATCTTTTGTAACGAAATATTGTGTTCATTTCTTCAGATATAATACAAATGATCTCCATCAGAGTCTCAGTTTTCTTTTGTTAATTGTTGGATTTTTCCAAAAGTTATTTTTATTGGACTGTAGGCAGTTATCAGGTGTAACTATATACACCCATGGACAAAACTTGAGAAAGTGAAAGGTCTTTGATTTTGCCTGTCGTTTATTTTTTAAGGGGATACAGAGGCAATTGTGTTCACACTTGGTTATTTTGTGTGTCTTTAATAAAAGTCACTGTAATATCTTTCAGAATTATTGTATGAATTTCGATTTATATGCTGAAATGTACAATTTTCTTAAGTTTTGTCTATGAGTGTATCTTTCTGTGTTATTTTCTGAATCCCGATAAACATGCTAAAAGGTACACCTTCCTTAAGTTTTGTCTATGAGTGTATCTTTTTGTGTTATTGTCTGAATCCCGATAAACATGCTAAAAGGTACAAATTCCTTAAGTTTTGTCTATAAGTGTATATTTCAGAGTTATTGTCTGAATCCCGATAAACATGCTAAAAGGTACAACTTCCTTAAGTTTTGTCCATGAGTGTATCTTTCAGAGTTATTGTCCGAATTCCGATATACATGCTAAAAGGTACAACTTCCTTAAGTTTTGTCCATGAGTGTATCTTTCAGAGTTATTGTCCGAATTCCAATATACATGCTAAAAGGTACAACCTCCTTAAGTTTTGTCTATGAGTGTATCTTTCAGAGTTAATGTTTTAAATCCGATTCATATGCTAAAAGGTAGAACTTTCTTAAGGTTTGTCCATGTGTCTATATTGCAGGATTTATTATTTTGTAAACCATCTTCTATATTGGTTAGTATCATTAACAAATTGATTGTCATTTATAAAGAAGCAAATAGATATTTAACCTTTATTGAAGTCACCCGAGATAAACAAGTGTGAACAAAATATTGCCCCTGTCTCCTTAAAAAAAAAAAAAAAAAAAAAAAAAAAACAGGCGTCCGGCGACAATAAAGTCTTTCCACTTCCTTAAGTTCTGTCCTGAGTGTAAATGAATTATCACGGTTTCTACTTAATATTTTACCAATATTAATATAAAATTTGAACCTTATATTCTATTAACACAAAGCAATAACGCGCCATCTATACATATAAAATAAAAGAATTTAAAAGCGCGAATGTTTCTTTTATACATAAAACAAACTTCTACTGTCCTTACTGCGATGAAAAAATATATTGGGAGGGCTTGGCTCATCAGTGGTGAACCCTCCCAGCGGTTTCGCCAATTTAATCCACCATTTCTAAGATTCCATCCTTCAGTGTAGCATATAAAAGCAGAATGATCCAATACAATATTAGAGCTCTGAGAAGCGGTCTGGTGGATTAAATTGGCGAAACCGCTGGGAGGGTTCACCACTGATGAGCCAAGCCCTCCCAATATATTTTTTCATCGCAGTAAGGACAGTAGAAGTTTGTTTTATGTATAAAAGAAACATTCGCGCTTTTAAATTATTTTATCTTATATTCTATGTTTACTATACCTACAAAGATAATAACAAGAGTAATTTTTATACACCTTATAATATTATATGTCAACTTTACTATTGAAATTTATGTATTTAACTTATACAACGGCTTTATCGTTATAAAAATTTTAAAAAATTTAAAAAATAACCAGCATTTGAACTGCATTTCTTAATTATCTCTATTTTCCTTCTCTAACTTCGAAATGATTATTTATATCAATTAATAACTTCTTATTTATATACTAATAAATATAAAATATAATTATATATATGCCCACACATATAATCCTAATCCCTAATGGTTATTTGACACGTTCACCATATTAACATCACAAAGATCTACAAAACATATTGGCTAAAATATAAAAATATTCAAATTAAAAAGCGTTTAAAATATACTTTGTATTACTAATATTCAGCCTGACCTGATAAAAAATTCTCAAGTTTATTTGAAATCAATTTAGGTTCTTTTGAGTTGTTGAACAAAGGATCCATTAATTTAATTTAGCAAATGGCTGAAATAGGTCTTTTGGAATTTATTACAGGCCATAAATGTCGAAATTCTTCAATCTGGGATTCTGCCCATAGGGAGAGATTCCAAATGGTAACATATGGCTTGTATATATGGAATATCTTTTATATATTAGTTAAATATATGAATAGAGGATGCCTCTCTGCGCGCATACACATATATGCGTATAAATTAAATAATAAATATTATCCGTATAATATTTATAATTACTTCTTTCAAAAATATAATCACTATAACTATAATTTATAATCACTATAATATATACATAGAGACACTATAATCACTTCTTTTTAAAGTTTTAAAACATTTTTAAAGAATGTGTGTCATATCATATCTAATATTGAAATACGTTAGATGGGTTATAAGACTCTATCCTTCATCTGAAATAAAAATTTTCATATCCATAGATGAAATTATATTATTCCTATTGAAATTAATAACATGTGAATAACATTAAATCCTTGTCAACATATAAAAATAGTTTTGAGAAAAGAGGCTATAATCCTTTTAATATAATGTTATTATATGTTTATTTTTACTAGACGTTGATATTAATTGTTTCGTGATATTTGGTCGACCCAATTTATTGGTAAACAATAAAGTAAACCACGTACATGTTTCGGGATATTTTGATTGGACAAATATCATAGAACAAGTTAAATCAACGTTTCGTTTATTTTTGTTCCAGTAGATGGCGTTTGCCATCTAAAATGCTCTTCAGAGCGATCAGGATATGCAATTATTATTTTTAACATCAACAGCTGAACCTTTGCCTATTTTTATCACGTATATATATGTATGTGTAGATATAATAAAAATATAATAATAAAAAAAGTCGGGGTGTTTGTTTTTAAAATCAAAAAAAGGCATATTCTATCCACGTTCACAGGAACTTTAAGAACTAAAAATTCTTGGCATGACAGGATATGCCTTTCTTTGATTTTAATATATATATGTTTATATCAGGGATTAGGTTAAATCAATATATAGTTGATTTCTGTTCCACCAGATGGCGCTCTGCCTTCTGAAAAGCACATGTGCTCCTGGTCAGGATATGCCATTTTTATTTTTATAATCAACAACTTTCCTTTTTATTATTTTTTTCATCATTTTTTTTCATATGTTTATATATAAATAAATAAATATAAAGCATATATTGGATCTGAATTTATTAAACGGCCAATATTTCTAGGGGCAACACGCCTCTCTTTATCAAGGCTTTTGATTTAAACCAAATCACGTGGGCATGTGATCCACTCATGCTATACAAGATCAAAGTAAGAAACTATCTCATGAAAATTTCACTGTATATAAAATATATGTACAATGGTTATATTTAATGTTTATATATATCTTTATGTTTTGTATTATAATGGAAACCACATAATGGCTCAACCGGAATGGAAAGGGATTAGTACAAGGCCAGGTCTTGTCAAAAATAAACTTGGCGACAATATATATATAAGGAGGTATCAAATATAGTGAGATTCCAGAATAAAACTGAAATACGATAACCAATTATAGTACCACACACAGTTGTCATGCCAACTTTACCTTTTTGGAAACTCTCCAAACCTTCGGTTCTATATTGGAGGAATAATTCATGGGGATAGAGAAACAACTGGGCTTCAAATCGAGGCCAGAGTATTGATCAGATGTTGTGGAAGATTTTTTCCCCGTCCTATCGCTCTTCGTTGATGGATGACCTATATCTGTTTCTCTCTATCTTCCCTGCAACAACAAATCCTCACCAAACATTCATCCTGCTCTGTCATTGTCTTTCCAGATGTTTGGTAATGATGTCTTATTAATTATATTTAACATTAAGATTTATGAAGTTGGTGGTGTAGTGGTATGAACTGTCGGTAATGGATAGTATGGACCTGGTTTCGAATCCCGCATTGAACACCTTTTTTATAAAATAAATATTTACCATAGATTATTTCAAAAGTTCAAATAACTTACCCCTCTCCCGATCTCTTCCCAAATTAGGATTTCGTCAGAAATTTTCTTCTGAAAAATGGTACTTTAGTAGGATCTTCTCCTATGCAGGGCTTCATGGAAAACCTGTCTTCCGCCTTGTTTTTCTCGATACGGTCATGTCACTTCACCGATCTTCTTCTTTCTTAGATTCATTCATCTCATATTAGGGTATCAATATTGTGGGAGTATTGAGTGAAGTAGAATGCGTCTAATTTTGTCATTGAGAATGGGAGAACTATTCATTAGCAGGCCGAATTAGCTCCAATATGAAATGGCCGTGTCTGTGACATGAGGAACAGATGCCATGTACATCCACTTCTAACATGGAGTACAAACGCTACTCATTCTGTTCCCCTGGAGCCTTTACAGGGTGGGTACTATCAATCGGGCCAGCTGAGCTCAGGTTTTTTAACGAGCTTGTTGATGCTCCCCCTCCTCCTTTTTCATCCGGGCTTTGGACACATTCGAGTAAGAAATAGCGGGATGTCTTAATTGGTGACTAATATATTTCGTGCGTTTGGAGATATTTCGTGCGTTGGGAGACATTTCAAAGCTGGTTTTGTAAATGGAACAGACGTAACCTCTTTGGTCCAGAGATTTTTTTCATTGCTGACACATACGCCTGAACCCCAAGGTCTCCTCAACTGCATTGGAATAGAAGTAGTACAGCTTTCTTTTCTTAAAGATATCCAAGGCGTAGCCTGCGCCTCGTTATCTTGCTGGTCTTGCTATCATCTATGAAGACCTTCTCTAAGGATTCAAAACTATAAAAGAAGGTTCTGGGAAACAAAAGGCTTGGATAACAGCTTTTTACGGGGCATAGATCTTCCCATTATCAATTTTGGTAGCAGCTTGCATCAGGTTTGTGATGACAAGCAGAGAGCCTCTGAAAACCTTTATAACAACCAGTAATTCTGTGAACTGCGAATATCTTTGCCTTCTTTATTATGACATATATTTATTATAATGTATCTGGCAGTTTGAGGGACCTTAGATCTTCACGGGAAGATATTCTTAGCGTATCAGAGAGCTATATTCTCCTGTAAATCTCTAAAACCCTTTTTCCCCATTGTAAATTTGAGTCTTCTCAAATTTGAAACTATTTTATGTTCTTTTCTCGACATTCCAGTGCCTTGGCGTTCATTGTAGAGATGGGCACTATGAGAATCATGCTAAGAAAATACATTTATTTAGAAATATTAGACTCGTGATACCTGGATGGTCTATTCTATTGATTGTTGATAGTTCTTTTGGAGCTCATGAAGTCATAATTATAACTGAATACGCTTGACCTGCTAAGATTGACATTCGGTACCATCCCGTTAGCCCATGTTGTGATTACTGCTAGTAAAACGTTTGCAGCAAGCTGTATAATTTCTAGACTAATATTATAATTGCAACATCATCATTCAGAGATAGCAGCATCGATCTTTTGGGGGAATATTTCGTCAAGAAGAGTGAAGATAACTTCTGGAGAACATATTCGCTGAAGGACATTGGATAATAATACTTGATGATGAATATTTTTGTTTTGATAGTTGATCGGGAATTCTTTTAAACTGTTTTGGAAAAATCCGAACCAGATTGATTAGGATTTGAAATGTATTGTTTCAACTCCAAGATCGGATAGTTGGCGGCTTTAGAATGCTCCAGTAACCCGGATTACATCAAGATATTCTTCCAGAAACGGGAAATGATTATCTAGTTAGTGACAAATGCATGCTCAATATCCATGGAGAACACAATTGGCCATAGTTTGATTGTCCTCTTTCTTTTGATGCTGCAACAATTTCTTCCATGGCGATGTAAGCCGTGTTCTTTCTAAGGAAGCGATGGGTGCTTTGTTCCAGGATCTCTTCCTTCACCATGTAATGGGTATGTCGATAGGCAAGCAACCATCATTACACTTTCCATTGTTGAAGGAAAAAAAAGATTTAGTCTGAATCGTTTTGGAGAATTCAAAGGCTTTCCATTGAAGTGATGTGAGAGTAATTAAAATTGAATGCATTCCTTATCAATATATCTATGTATCGTGTCATATTTAAACATAAAAATCAGTAAATGATGTATTATCTAATCAATTATGTACAAGTTGTGGGCGCCAGAGAGGATATTTCTTTAATATATAACATCCCTACGGTCCTTACTGAGATAAAATAAAAGGAGAACTTCTCTTTTTTCTCTCTCTCTAATCAGTGGTGAATCCTCTGTCTGACTTTCAACGTTATCTACTGTACTCTAAGCTTATGTATATACATTGATTCATCGAACCCTATCCAAATATTCGTTTCCGCGGCATAAATAGGTAATATTTGTCAATAGAATTCTAAATGTATGTATGAAATATTATTAGATTCAGGTGGTCAAAATCGCGATGCAGCTGTGAGGGTTCACCGTGATGAAAGAAAACCCTGGGGCATGTACCGAATAGCCCTGAGACGGCAGTTTAGAGCAGGGTCGCATACACCCTTGGGAATGAGGGATTAGAATTATTTTAGGTTTGACAATTAACATAATTTTATTGAAGTCTTGTCAATACATGCAAAATTGCACAGAGTATGTACTATTTTAAAATAATAAATATATATATGTAGTAACCGAGAGGGAGGGTCAGGGCGTGGAGAGTTTTCCAGTACCTCTCTGCACCTTGGAGGACCTTTAACAGTTCTCACAGAGTACAGGCAGTCGTTGTCGAGGCAGAGTGGAAAGCCTGGGAATGTCCACACACAAAAAAACGAAGAGACACAGTAGTAGTAGAAAAGTGTAGTGCTCACGCTGATGGTGAAGTGACTATATTTTCGGCTGGGGCAGAGGTCTTATATATCTTTGCCGAGGGGGGTGAAATGGACTTTGAGTTGGTGCAAAGGGCGTGGGGCGTCTGCGACATTCTACGCCCTTTGGACCTGATGGCAACGGTCTGCCAAATTCCTCTTTAGCGTTGTTGGATTTCTATCTCGATTTTAGACGTTTTTAAACTTCTTCTCAATCTTGCTTAGCTCAGCTCTTAATCTATTACATAGTTTTATTTATTCATCCTGGTTTGTACAAAGTACATTACATATTGTGATGCAATGACACATGTCAATCATGCGTATAAATATTTATAGATGTTTCTATATACAACATTACAATATTGTTATAAGTATTATACAATATAGGGTTGTTGGTTTAAATTACCATATATATATATATGAATATTTTTTTATTAAAAAGGAATATATTGAATCTAATATAATTTATTTTACCATTATTTCAGTTGGCTGAACGTCTACCTTTATCAAGGAGTTATATATTGTAATATATTCTAATATAAACTTCTATATCATATGTGATATAGCTATAGTGTAATAAACAAAACTGTAAAAACAATTCAAATCGCCAGATCGGCCATCATGTAATACAAAACGACAAAATAATGAAGCTCGATTGAGTGTCAGTCAGCGCCAGGAGGAAGGTCTCCGAAAAACAAAGTCGTGTTACCAGGTGTGGCCCCTTCTTACTCAAACAGATCAGTTCGCTCTGAGACACGATGATTGACAGACCCCATAGGACAGACCTGCCTTTAACGGCGTCGGCTTCACTCACTCTCTCGCGATATCTTTGGTGACATCCAACATTACTTGTCCTTTTGTGTAATCCCAATTCCAAGCCTGAACCCACTCTAAACATTGTGGCCACCACGACTGCAACCAACACGACACACTACAGTCATCCTACAGGATAAACAACATTACTACATATATATATAACTATATAGAAAAGGGTCGCCTCTCCCGTAAAAATAGACGTCTAAACCAGACGCCTTCTATTGACGTCGCCGCAAACTAGCGGCCTCGGGTAGGTGACTACCCAGCCACAACACCAGCTTTGGCAAACTGAATATTTTCAGTATAATATTTTCCCGGAATATTTTCCATCTATATATGAATAGGTACAGTGGAGGAAGAGACGATGTAAATGAGGGAATAGAAAGGATGACTCCTTGTAGAGATCAACGTTCCAGTAGTATCATTGAATAAAGGTGGTCAAGGTCCCTTGAAACTCTTGGGTCTTTGCTCTGTACGTACGAAATTGGGAGCGTCTTTGCCGAGCGCGTTATGAAACACCAAGAGGTTCACACAGTAGTAACACCCATCTTCACTGGTTTTATCGCCTCAACTTCCTACTTAATTTATCCCTGATTCATCGGCAAATTCAGAGAAAACTGGTTAAAGGTACGAAAGGCAAGGGAGAATAATCCTATTGGAAATTGAAATGGAAGATATACAGATAAACATTAGCTTGCTTGTTATATTGAAGATGACATATGTTAAACTTGGTAATTTACGAGTCATCACGGCAGAGTTCATCAATTCTGCTCATCCATCATGTTACCTCATCATACATCATTCCTAATTGGTAGTACACTGATTTGATTAGCTTCGTTGTACTGAATGAGTTAGGAAGTCGTTTAAAATATAATTTATATACCTTAAATGTAAATATATGGTATATTTGCATCTGAAATTGGAGATCACGTTCACATCTGAAGCTATTATCATTATTAACGCGTTATTTTTATTATTTTGTGCTAAATAATATTTCTGAAACCAATAAACTGAGGAATGAATATCCATAGAGATAATAGGCTAACAGATATTTCAGTTGTAAAGTTTGAAGGAATCTCCTACAATGGTACTGAACTATACATAGCGATATATATATCAAAATATTCGTTATTCTTTACCTCATGTGTCACATTTATTTTTATTCTGTAAATATTAGTAGGTATATTTAATCATTAAAATATCCAATCATAGATTTTTTTGCTTCCAATTTGACTCAATATTTTGTTTATTTTATTTAACTATTGCAGAATACACGCTATATCCCCAATTCGGATATTTGCGTGTGAAATATATACATTTAAATAAAAAAAAAAAAAAGTAGTTTAAAGGGATATATACATATTTACATATCAGTATACAAATTGATTACATTAGTAGTCACTTATTTAGTTAAGTACATTCTGCAGAATTTGTTGAATCTTTGGTGTATGTCCCTAGTGTAGACCAGATGTTGCATATTTGTTATGGGAAGCTGATTTAGTTTCCTAAGGTCAGCGGGCAGTCAGTTAATAAGTGTCTGGGGTTCTGTTCTTCGCCTCCACACGAGAATCCAGGTGATTCGGCTTTGCCAATTTTAAACAGGTATGAGTTGAAGTCGCCATGTCCAGTGAAGAATTGCACATTATAGAAGTTAGGTTTGATATAATTATACTGTTGTTGTTTTAAAATAAATGTGTTTGTATTATTGAATTTTATTAATTTCTAATGATATTTATTTCATGTACCAATTTAATTTTTGATTATAATTACAATTACCTCTCTTGCAGAAATTTTCATTGCGTATCTACCTTAAATACCCAGAATATATATCCGTCTTTACGTATCTGTCTTAATGTTTATACTTTGTTTGAAAATATTTTTATTCAACTTGCTTGAAATGCTGTTTCTAAAATTCTATACTTTTAATATGTCTTTATTTCAAATTTATATGTTAAGTTTGTAATTATTATTTTTTTTAATTCACAGAAGCATTTTTCTGGCAGACATATTAATTTTTTTTATCATCATCACATTTTAAAATATTATTATTGTCTTTTTTTCTTTGTTAGCTATCAAATCATTTGTAATTGTAGTTTATTTTTTGTTTTGTTGTGTACATTTTTAAACAATAAAATATATAGGAGTAGGGTGTAATATTCAATTCAAGCATACGGAACCAACATCGATTCATTTTTAAACAAAGCAAAATCATAAGCTTATACAAATTTCGCGCTTTCATACATTCTTTACATGCCATTCGGATAAACCCGGGTCATTCGGCTAGTAAATACGTATATATTCTCAGGAGGCATCTTGACCAAAGATTTGGTGGTGAGATACAGTCTGTACCACGCTGATGAGGTCATACAGCCCGTAAAGAATTCATGGTTGGATTATCTTGATTTTTCGAGAACATGGTTGGATCAAATGTCAGGGAACAAGTCAAATAAACGTTTTGTTGATTTTATTTCCACTCGATAGTGTTTTGGCACTCGATTCTGTCATCTAAAATGCTCATCTGAGCGGACAGAAAATGCCTTTTTTATTTTTAATATCAACACACCTGACTTCTTAATTTTTTTTTCAAACAAATTGTGACATCTTTGCTTATCAATGATCAACCGTCTCTCAATTTGGCAAATTCCTTACAGGATCCACCATCAATAACAACAAACTCCTCGAAATACAAAGGGAGTTCTCTCTGTGCTCGCGAAAGAAGCGTGCGAATCGAATGATTTTTTTATTGATCGAAAGAACAAACATTGTTTTATTCTCTCTCATGGAAGTTGGATGCATTTAATGTCGCCGAATCTCTGTTTTTTTATATTTTTATGAAAGAGACAAAGACAATTTTATTCACCCTTGGTTATCTCGTGTGTCTTCAATAAAGGTCACCTCTTAGAGAATGATAATCATGGTAGGTAGTAATTGGCAACTGATTTTACTGCGAGTGAACCATAGGTCTTTCTACACATGTAGAAAGCAGTTCGACTTTTGCACTCAAATGTTTCAAGGCTCTTTTTTGGTTATTTCCAGTAATGGTTGGGGTTAGACCTTCACAAGAATTAGGGACCATTTGAATAATTTTTATTCAGAAAAAAGTGTCTCTGCGGGATTCGAACCTGGGTCATTACTGTCGATTTTCAAGCGTTTATACCATTCGTCCACTGATCCGTTACCCCTATTTTAATCATAGAAAGGTTTTAAGCTTATCTTTGTAAGATTACTTCTTGTATTTGCGCTTTAATATCCAAACCGTCAAATCAAAATTATAAACGAATTTTATTGAAAGAAAAATCTGTTACATTTTAAGTGTCCTATTTACATATAGGAGAAAGGAAAGCGAATAATCTATTTACATATAGGAGAAAGGAAAGCGAAGTATATATTTACATATAAGGGAAAAAGTATTTATTTACATATAGTAGAAAGAAAATTTCATCCAAGGCTACAGCAATATTCTTAAAAGAAATATAAATCTAAAATACAACTATGTGTCGAAGGCATAATATAAACGGGAATATTTTCTATAATCAACGTTTAATTAAAATGGGTAGCGGAATGGTTTGAATAATAAGAAACATAATAAAATGAAAATATTCTGTTTTGTTAAGAATAGATTATTAAATAAAAACTGAACCAATGTTCATACATTAGAAATCCCATTAGAGGAAACTCTTACTAGATGATTTATATCTACACAAAGATCAGTTTTGATCCCCAAAATTACCTTTTTTTCACTAATTGGTAACTATTTTTTGTAGCTCTGCAACTATGCATATTACGATGTACTAGAGCGCCATCTGTTATCAAATTATAAAACTATTTCCTTAAATTTTTCCATCGCAGTAAGGACAGCAGAAATTGTTTTATTTTAAAAAGAATAATACGCCTCTAAAATAGTTTTATAATATGCATATTACATTGTAAAAATAATAGTTGTATTTTAAGGATAAATAAACGCTAAAACAAAGCGTTATTTATTAATAGTCGCCGATAACTAACGGACTCAAGTCTGTGACAAATCCACGACAACAGCCTTGGCAAACTGAGAAGTGTCCATCTGGAGACTAATGATACTTATCAGTGAGTGCGGACTTTATTTCATAAAATCCACAAGGCATCAAATGATATATTCACAATCTTACAAAGAGGTGTTAACTAGCAAATTGGAAAAATAGATTAAATCTATGTCTAAAAAATTTCAATCTTTCAGAGTTATAGTCTAAATCCCGATATACATGTTGAAAGCTACAACTTCCTTGAGTTTTGTCTAAGAGTGTATCTTTCAGAGTTATTGTCTGAATCCCGATATACACGTTAAAAGGTACAACTTCCTTAAGTTTTGTTCATGAGTGTATCTTTCAGAGTTATTGTTTGAATCCTGAAATACATGTTGAAAGGTGAAACCTTCTTAAGTTTCGTCCATGAGTGTATCTTTCAGAGTTATTGTCTGAATCCCGATATATATGTTGAAAGGTACAACTTCCTTAAGTTTTGTCTATGAGTGTATCTTTCAAAGTTATTGTCTGAATTCCGATATACGTGCTAAAATGTACAAATTTCTTATGTTTTGTCTATGAATGTATATTAATAAGAGGTAATAGCGCTGAAAATATTCATTTTCAAATTATAAGCGTTATGTTTTATATATTGATTCTAATCTATATATCTATGAAGATTAGTGTAGGAGTGGTATATAAAAACATCAGTTCTATTAGGACATTTCCGTCCTGTAAGGACTCTCCATACATCATTTTCATGAAGAAAAGGAAAAAATAAACATGAACAAAGGAGAGAAGATAAAATGAAAAGGAAATCAAAATATTCAACATAACTATACAAATTAACTACGGAAATAAATTGTTATGTAATTTTAGTTCTTAGAGATTACCTTATTCTCTAACGCTTTATGAAATTTACATTTTTTTCTCGGAAATTATTCTGATTAACTGAACTGGGTTCAAGTAAACTTGGATAATGTTTTTTAAGATCTTATTCCGTTTTACGTTAACAATAAGGCATTCGGAGATGTAGTGGGTCATTTCTTCTATGCTTTCAGTTTTTAGAATTTATAAATTACATCTAACTTTTTAATTATTTTAATGTGACTTTCTCTTAGTAAAGTCGAAGTGATTCTTGTAAGTGGTATATAATATTGGGTTTCGATGGCCACAACCCGGGTTCGAATCTCTCCTTAGAAACCTTTTTTTAAATATTAAAATATCCAAATGTCCCGAAACTTGTAAAATTCCAACCTTAGTAGTGGTTGAAAGTTACTAAACGGGGCTTTAGCATACTTATAAGTGCAAAATTGAAGCTATTTCAATCAACAATATTATCAATCAATCAAAATTATATTCATAATTTCTGGGATTAGTATTAAGATGTTCTTTTGTTCCAAAATTACTTTATTCGGTACCGCTCAAAAAGGGCAATCTAGTTTGCTATATTTGCAACAATGAATAATAAGTGAAGTTTATTCATATATTAAAACAAAGTGTCTATTACGTGATTCGATCCCGGTTCATTGCAGTCGGGAATCGAAGGTTTTACCCACCCGTCCACTGACTCTTGCGTCTCTTTTGATAAAAGTAATACCACAAATCTTCATGTATTAACAAAATTATTTATTAAACACAAATTAATGACACAAAGGAGTCAGTACTTTGTCTGTAGATGTTTACTATGCTGTTATCGAAACGTCACACATTATTTGTTTAATTTGATTGGTCTTATTACCTTGTTTTTATAATATATAAACCAATTTGTGTACCTTATCGTAATTATATATTAAGAAAAAACATCTCCTGATCGTACACCTAAAAGTTACTGATGGCCTGTGTCATCTGTCGGAAAAAATATCAAATAATTTTTGATTTTTATTATCCGAAGCCATCAGTAACTCTTGTTTTCACGATCAGCAGATGCTTTTTTCTTAATTTATCTACCTGATCCCAGTATAATTTCACTTTTGTACTATTTTTTAATACCATTGTTTATATTCAAAATTTTATTGTAACGTAGAAATTTAGGAAAGTCAAATCTTAGAATATCCCACGGCAATTTATTTAAGGATTATACAAATTTGATTTATTCATAAAAAAAAACGTTCTTTATACCTTCATTCGATATATATAGATGGCGCGATATTGCTTCGTAATAATATATTTAATGTAAAACCAAATTAAGAATAATAAGTTAAAAGTCGGTGGACGAGTGGGTAACACCCATGATTCCCGACAGTCATGAACTGCGATTGAATCCCACGTTAACATTTTGTTTAACATGTGAATAACCTTCATATATTACTGATTGTTTCAATTATCTTAAACTAGGTTGCTCTTGTTGAGCTCCAATAAAGATATTTTGTAACCGAAGAATAATAAGATAGTAGAGAGGCAATAATAGAATTCTACAGTGAATAAAAATAGGAATATTGATATTTAAAAATATTTTCATAGAATAATATATGATCTGCTATAATATTGGAGCGTAGAATATTAGTTTAAATATATAAGGATTAAAATATTACATGAGGAGCTTCTTTTTAGATTTATTGCGAGCTTTCGAACCTTCCGGTTCTTCAACGGGTATGGATAGCATGGATCCATGCCCGTTGAAGAACCGGAAGGTTCGAACGCTCGCAATAAATCTAAAAATAAGCTCCTCATGTAATATTTTAATCCTTATATATTTAAACTAAATTCTACTGAGTTCATGTAGCCGAAAGTAGAAAATTAGTCTTTGTATACACGCTGAAGAGCGCCAACAGCGTGAAACGCGTTCGTGGATGGCTTTTCTTGGTTTATCACAGCTTAAATCAACGAATTGTTAATTTCTGTTCCACCTGATGGCGCTCTGCATTCTGAAAAGCACATGTGCTCCTGGTCAGGGTAGGCCTTTTTTATTTTTATTATCTGAAGGTGTGAAAGTATTTATTGATGACGTTACGGCGACCAGTCGACAATTATTAACAAATCAACTAAACTATCTACAGCTAGAGAATATCGAGCAAGTAAGCTAGGTAACTAAATGATGATTTTACTAATATAAAATATGTTTCCAAATATTTTGATTGAATAATTAAATTAAATAATAAAATATTTCTTAGCCACAATATAACAATTCGGAAAGATTTTGAAAAGTTTAATTACCTCCATTTAAATACTAAGTTACCTTTATATGTGTGTGTGTTTATATAAAAAAGACATAAAAATAACATTTAATTCAGCACATTCACAAAATTGTGGTAAAATATATTTCCAAATTGAATTGTACAAAGTTGAAAAAGAAGAAGAAGGTCTATCCATATATTTGAAAAGATATAAAATATCTCTATAGCAATTCTTCCATTCACAGATCCATTTTTAAGAATTCAATTTTCATGTTGGGGAACAAAAGTGAAGAAATATGAAACTATCTAGATAGAGATAAAGAAAAAAATATCTTTTGGAAGGAAATTCTTTTATTATTGCGGATATATTTATATAAAATATATTTAATTCTGATATTTATATAAAAATATAGATTCAAAGGACAATATATCTACCTGGTTATTATATTTAGAAAGTAAAAATAAATTAGAATTGAAAATATTCTGTGAATAATATTCTTTATTCGAATTTATATATACATATATATGGAAATTTTGCCGGGAGGAAATTGATATAATGAGACAAGGGTCGCCTCTCCCGTCAAAATAGACGTCAAAACCTGACGCCATCTATTGACCGTCGCCGCAACTAGCGGCCTCGGGTCGGTGACATCTATATTTCAGCCAAAGATTTGGGCCAGCCACTTTGCCAGCAAAACACATCTTTGGTAGATTGTGAGAATTCAGTTAGATCCCGTGTGGATCTCATGGGATAAAGTCCGCCCTAGACTGACGAGGGCCATTAGCCCGAAACAATGGTCTCTAGGTGAACGCTTCTCAGTTTGCCAAAACTGGTGTTGTGGCTTTGTCACCGACCTGAAGCCGCTAGTTGCGGCGACAGTCAATAGATGGCGTCTGGTTTTGACGTTTATTTTGACGGGAGAAGCGCCCATTGCTTCTATATATATATATTATGATATATTTAAATATTTTGTTGGGATGAGAGGCTAATTGTTGTTTCTTTTGAGTACATGAATACTTAATGGTATTGTTGTTAATGCAGTCGTGGTAAATTTAATAAAAACAGTTTTTAATCAGAATTGGCTTTATTTGTGCTAATGAAGAATATAAAATACATATTTAGAGTAAAGTACTACCTGTGACTTGAGACGTGTATAATAAAGAAAATAAAGCACGTATTTACATATCTACGGAAAATTTTGAGCCGGCCAATGGGAAAACAACAATGAGTTTATATAGGGAAAGCCGTGACATCTGGTGGTTTACTAAACAGAGTATTTTGTTCTGATAATTATAATTTTAGAATAAAATATAAATATAATATTAACCACATCATAGTTTAAAAGTTTATTAGTTTATCAAAAGATATTTTCTCCTATTACCAAAATCACACCAGATGAAACTGCCATCAATAATATATTTTGAAAGAATCCGGGAAATGATTCGTCAACGTCAAATGCAGAAGATACCTAGGCATAGATGATTGCCGTTATATATATATATATATAATAGAAATATCTATCATTTATCATAAAAATCAGACGATCCTTTTATCCCTCCATTTCTAAACAATTCTATTTTCTGACCAAACATACAAATGGAAGGTCAAATTTGTTAAATCTATTTTCATTTATAATAGATAAATTACAAATTGATTTTGGTATATCGAATATTTGTAGAGATATATTAATATGCTAAAAAATATTATTTCTCATATTTTAAAAATAGAGAAATATATATTTTTGAATATATATGATATAAAGAAGCTTGTTTTGAATTAGAAATGATTTTAAACTCATTAACAAAACTTAGGAAGTTGTACCTTTCAGCAAATGTTTTGGGATTCAGACTAAAATTCTGAAATATATTTGAAAAACAATGATCTTTGTTGAAAACACTCTAGTTACGATGTTTAATAAAATTTGTCTCTATTCCTTAAAAAAATAGAATTACAACGACATCAAAGTCTTTCCACTTAAGCTTTGTCCATGAATCATTTACCAATTTTCTGATTGGTTGAAGGACAAACCTGT
>CP092865.1:41439684-41465630 GCA_030710605.1 Cordylochernes scorpioides | reverse complement strand
TTATGAGGATATTCTTACCAGATGGCGCTCTGCCTTCTGTAAAGCACATGTGCTCCTGGTCAGGATATGCCTTTTTTAATATTGATTCTTATCTCTATCTCTCTATTCAAGTTATATGGAGGGTCCCAATATTTGTCATTGAAGTCTTCTTCTTCTTTCTTATCTCCACTCAATCATATTAGGGTATCCAGCTTTGACAACCATCATGACAGAGTGAAGTAGAATGCGCCTGCCTTTGTCATTAAAACTGGGAGCACTACTCAGTGGCAGGCCACTGACTTAGCTCCAGAAGAAATGGCCGCCTCTGACATGAGGAACAGACGCTATGTGCAGCCGCTCCTAACATGAAGTACAAACGCTGCTCATCCTGTATCCCTGGATCAGGAGACCTTACAGGGTACTATCAGCCAGGCCAGCTGAGCCCAGGTCTTTGAGTGAGCTTGTTACTGCTCCCCCTCCTCCTTTTTCGTCCGGGCTTGGGACCAGCAAAGGCGGAGTTGTCAGCAAAGGCAGTATAAACTTTGCAACATTTGGGAAATAAAAATTCGTGTTTAAATAGGTTTTTCTTATACTGTATATAGGTAGCCAGTTTTCCAATTATGTTTTATTTAAGCCTAACTGAGCCTTGTATGAATTGTTTGGCGAAGAGCATTGCTCGATGCAAATATTACATATAATTCCACTGTTCTCTGAGTTTATATCCATACATATATATATACCCATCGACTAAACCTAAAAAGGAGGAAGGTCTTCGATGTCTCCTGCCGTCTTTTTTATGAAGGAAACAGAGGCAAATTTGTTAAAACTTGGTTATCTCGTGTGTCGTCAATGAAGGTCACTGGAATATCTTTCAGAGGTATTGTAGAATATCGCTAAAAAGTACAACTTTCTCAAGATTTGTCCATGAGTATATTTTTATCAAAAAATAGTTTAGAAAATATAAGTGAAATTGGCCAATACAGTATTAGAGCTCTAAAAGGCGGTCTGGTGAATTATATTTGCATCCCGCTGGTAGGTTATAATACTGATGTGCCAAGTCTCAATACTTATTCATCGAGGTATGGTCAGTGTATGCCGATATACACGCTAAAACTTCCTCAAGTTTTGTCCTGTGTGTAAATTTCAGAATTATTGTCCGAATCCCGATTTACATGCTAAAAGTACAACTTCCTTAAATTTTGTCCATGAGTGTATCTTTCAGAGTTATTTTTCTGAATTCCGATATATAGGTTAAAAGGTACAACTTCCTTAAGTTTTGTCCATGAGTGTATCTTTCAGAGTTATTGTCTGAATCCCAATATAGAAGCAGAAAGGTACAACTTACTTCAGTTTTGTCTATGAGTGTAGTATTCATAATCTTAGTTAGAAAGTGTCTTTTGTTCAATAACACTGTTTGTTTCTGTGTAGATGCTCCACAGTTGACTCTACGGCTGGGCAATAAGCTGAGACATTCTCATATCCAGGAAGGCTATGATGTGTACTTGGAATGCTCGGTACGGTCCAATCCCCATTCTTCCGAAGTGGACTGGAGGTTCGAGTCACGCGATCTACATACCAACACGTCAGCGGGGGTTATCATATCCAACCAGTCGCTGGTACTCCAGCGTGTACATCGACTCTCCCGCGGCCGCTATACCTGCACGGCGGCTAACAGCGAGGGACGAGGAGAGAGCAACGCTGTCCAGCTCCGTGTACAGTGTAAGTGCTTGCCCTTCCTTTCTTAATCCAAGTTGGATGTTAGATACCTAAGAAATTAGTGCATTTCTACTATCGATCCTGGGTAGGAGACAGGCCGATGGTTCTACATGTAGACGTTTGTAGTTTGAATGGTCGATCTCACTGAGCTAAAGCTTTAAAGCGATCTTGAGGGACCATTCTAAATGGTCGCTCATTGTATAAGAGTGCATCATTCTCGATGGATGGCATTATAATGCGCTTATGATACAGCCGTTTTACCCATAGATGTTATGCAGACCGACCATTCATCGCTGTCAACCATCTTTCTCGCTTGTAGATATCAAGTTATAGGATCCTATGAAGTTATCTACAATTATTTCCTTTATTTACAACGTATCCATTGGTGTTAGCTTCATCTTGCCATATTGTAGATCTCAACGTGTGTGTAGCTATAGGATCCTATTATGCTATCTAAGTTGATTTGCTTTATTCACAACCATACATTGGTGTTAGCCATCTTATCGCTTTTAGACCTCAAGCCATAACATCCTATGATCTTGTCTACCTTAAATTCCTTTATTGACAGCCAAATATTGGTTTTGCCATCTTTTCGGCTTGTAGATCTCAATACATAGGATCCTAAGATGTATTCTATGTTAACTTCCTTTATTGACAATCATACATTGGTGTTAGCTCTATTTTTCCAGCTTGTAGAACTCAATCCATAAGATCCTATGATGTCATCTACATTGATTTTCTTTATCCACATAAATTCATTGGTGTTAGTTATATTGCCGCTTGTAGACAACAATGTGGGGGTAGCCATAGTTTCCTATGTTATTATCTACCTTGATTTTCTTTAATCACAACCAACTATTGGTCTTAGCATCTTGCCGGATCGTAGACCTCAATATGTGGGTAGCCATAGCATTCTATGAAGTCATACCTCTAGTTCACCTTTTGAAGGGCATGTGGGCCCGATAACAATAGAAATAAAAATAGGTAGACAACTTAGCCCTTATTTATTGTTTATTATATCAAATTGTAAAGTCAGATATGAATATGTATTATATTTTAGGTAGATTTGTTTAATTGTGTTAATAATTGAAATGATATATGATGTGTTTACAGTTGCGCCTGTATGCCGCGGTGACCTCAAGCTTGTCTATGGCGCGGCACAAGGTGAAGTTCTGAGGGTGATATGTGAAGTGGAATCTGATCCTCGTCCAACTGAGTTCATCTGGGAATACAACGGAACGGAAACTCCAGCTCCTTCTATATCTTACATTACAGAAGGACAACGGAGCATCGCTACTGTGATACCAAGAGGAGAACAAGGATTGTTACTTTGCTGGGCAAAAAATAGTATTGGTTTACAAGCTGAACCATGTGTTTTCTCTCTAGCACCTGCTGGTCCACCAGATCCTGCTCGAAATTGTCGTCTACTCAATGTATCAGGGCGTGCATTAGATATACATTGTTTAGCAGGACATGATGGTGGTTCGCCACAGAAAGTTGTTTTAGAGGTACATGATGTAGCTCTCCATTCTCTTGTTCGTAATCTTACAACTCAACCTGTCATCAATGGAGAAGATGAAGAGGACAACAATCTACTGGTGACCTTCAGGCCGCGTGACCTTGTCCCAGGAAGAGAGTATCTACTGGTTATCTACTCACATAACAGTAAAGGTCGGAGTGAACCGCTTGTGTTGAGAACTCGTATGCCGGTATCACCTGAGAGCCATCCTCGGACAGGTAGGTTCCTCACCTTAACTTATACCATATGTTCCAATTGATTCAATATGTTTTATTTTTCATTTTTTGTGTCAATTCAAGTGTATTTTGGGACGAAATGGCGTCATTTGCCTAGATAATCCCAGGCCAGGCCCAAAGTATTGCCTGGGAACACCCAAATCTTATGGCCAAAAAATTCTTGTCTGTCTCATTAAAAGGCGTGACTGTATAAATTATTGTCTGTATGAATACATTCTATTTCTTGAATATAAGGGCGTCATTTGCCTAGATAGTCCCAAACTACGCCCTCTGGGCGTTGCTAAAAATATTCTTGACTATAACAGTAAAGTGTATTTCTGGGACGTGAGACATTCTCAGGCAACGCCTAGAAAAAATTGATAAATAAATGTAAAAATGTAAGGTATGTAAAAATACAGTGTATTTTTGGGATGTAAAGGCGCCATTTGCTTAGGTATTCTTAGGGCATATTGGAAGTTCGCGTCATTCTTGTTTGTATCATTGAAGTATATTCCCATGACCTAGGGGCGTAATTTGCCTAGATAGACCTAGGCCACGCCTAAAATACGTGGCTAAATATATGCTTGTTTGTATATATAAAGTGTATTTCTGTGACTTAGGGGCGTCATTTGTCTAGATATTCCAAAGCGTTGCCTTCAGGCGTGACTAAACAAATTCTTGTCGGTCTCGGTAAAGTGTATATCTAAGAAATAAAAGCATCATTCGCCTAAACCAGTACATGTTGGAAGGTCGCGTCTAAATAAATGCTTGTCGGTCTCAGTACAGTGCGTATCTAAAACACAAAAGCGTCTTTTTCCTAGGAAGACCTAGGGCATGTTGGATAGTCAAGTCTATATTGTATTGTATTGTCTATATAAATTCTATATTGTATATTAATAAAATGTATTTAAAGAACGTAAAGGCATCGTTTGCCTAAGTATTCCCAGCAAGCCTAAAGAGCTTGGCTGAATAAATTATGGTTAATCTTTGTAATATGTATTTCTGGGACATATAGACGTCATTTGTCTAAGTATTCTTTAGGAATGCCCGAATTTCGTGATAATAAAAAAGGATCTAAGAGCGTCATTTGCCTAGGTAGCCTCAGGCCACGCCTAAAAGGTGTGGCTAAATAAATGCTTGTCTGTATAAATACAGTGTATTTATGGAACGAAGGTGTGTCATTTTTCTATATAGTCCCAGGCCACGCCTTTTAGTGCATTTCTGAGACGTAAGGGCGTCATTTGCCTAGTTAGTTCCAGGCAACGTCCAAAGCGCCTAGCTATATACATCCTTGTCTGTCTCAGTAGGGTGTATTTCTGAGACAAAAAGGCGTTCAATTTTCAAGCTATTCTCCGGGAAGGCCTGAATATCTTGGCTAAATAAATGCTTCTCTGTATTATTAAAGCATATTTCTAGGACCTAAGGGCGTCATTTGCCTAGGTTGTTCCAAGTCACGCCTAAAAAAACGTGACTAAATGAATGCTTGTCCGTATATATATAGTGTATTTAAGGGACGTAAATAAGTCATTTTCCTATGCAGTCCTAGGTCACGCTTGAAAGACGTGATTAAATAAATTCTTCTCAGTCTCAGTAAAGTGTATATCTAAAACGCAAAAACGTCGTTTGCCTGGGAAGACTCAGGGCACATTGAAATATCGCGTCTAAATAAATTCTTGTCTGTATCAACAAAGTGTATTATCGAGACGAAAGAACGTTATTTGTTTAGTTAGTTTATCACCACATCCAAAATTCACGACCAAAAATATTATTTTAGTCTTAGTAAAGTGTATTTCTGAGACGTAAAGCGTCATTTGACTAGGAAGCCCTATGGCATATTGGAAGGTCACGTCTTAATAAATTCTTGTTTGCATATTAATTAAATGTATTTCTAGAACGTAAAAGCATAATTTGCCTATGTACTCTCAGGCCACGCCTGAAATACGCGTCTAAATAAATTATTATCGATCCCAGTAAAGTATATTTCTTGGATGTAAAAGGGCGTTATTTTCTTAGGTAGTTTCAGGCCACACAAAATACTATAATAGACCATTTTTCGATCATTTGATACTATTTTTAAATATATTAATTTCCAAAAGAATAAACACCTCTTTCTATATGAAATACTTTGAAAAGAAATTATATATATTTATAATACAATATAATGCGGCTATGATAATAGAACGACGTTTAACAAGTTTTACCTTAAATGCTTCTTTCTACAGAACGAATCTTTGGACACTTTTATTTTCAGTTTATCATTACTCTTCACAATTCATCCTTTCATACTTCATTCCTAAGGATAGAAATAGTCGTTATTTATCTTTAAAATAATGAAAATTACGATTTTCGTTCTGTAAAATGAAACATTTGCGGTAAAACATGTTTAACGTCGTTCAAATTATAAATTTGTTTGATAGATTGAAATATTTCAAATTTTTGTTTAATAACACAAAACACATACACTATATAAAATAACGTCATATAAATATATTTGTATTCATGGATTATATACTAAGATTATTTGATGAATATAGATAAAAATAGATAATTTTACATTTAACTATTGCACACACATGGAAAGATATCAAGGAAGTGGAACAATTTTAATGTCGCTGATCGTCAGACAGAGGCTGTTCTCAATTGGTTATATCGTGTATCTTCAATAAAGGTCACTGTTTATAAAATATATTCCAGAGTTATTGTCTGAATTCTGAAATACTTACTAGAAGGTGCAACTTCCTTAAGTTTTGTCCATGAGTGTATATTTCAGAGTTATTGACTGAATCCCGATATACATGCTAAAAGGTACAAATTCCTCAAATTTTGTCCATGAATGTATAAAAAAGCGATATTCAACTATTTTTTTGTATAAAGATTTATCAGGAGAGGGATATATTTTATAATAAAATTTGAAAATTTAGTATGTTTTATATAAAAGGTTAATTTAACTTGAAATATTTTCGAAGTCGTTGACCTTAATACATGAATATTTGCATACATATCCAAAATTTCTTATTTTTTAAATGACTATCTTCTAACGAAATACTTTCTTATTTTAAAATACTTATAGAAATTTATTTGATTAATAAAACACCCTATTAAAATTTTGTATAATATAAAAAATCATATTTATCTAAAGAAACAAAAATTCTTAAATATTTTCTAGATATGTAAATTTGTATCAAAGATTGTTTTTATTTGAACTTATGCAAATTTAAATTTTATTAGAAAAAATATTTAAAAAGTGTATTTTGCATGGATTTTTATTTCAAAATGCAAATAAAGGAGGATATATAAAGGATCAAGATGGAATAGTGGACAGTTGCGTGTAGGAAGAGGTCTTGCGAGCAGCTGGAGTAGTCACTTCGAGTTAGGTCAGAAGAATGGATACATAGGCTGACGGGATAACCATCGAGAGAGCATCAAGAAGAGAAGGCCCAATAAAGAATAAATAGCAAACGACCAGAAGTACCAAGAAGAAGAAGAACCAGCAATAGAGAAAATCAATAACAAGAAGTTGAAGAGAGAAAGAAATGAAATCGAAAAGTATTACCAATAAGTGCCGAAAAGAATGAATGAAAACAAGAGACGCTTCTACAAAAAGAAATGAAAAGATAAAATGGAAACGATGTATCACCAAGACGGAGTATCGTCAAAAAGAAATAAAAACAATAGGTACTGGCAACAAGAAGTACCAGCAACAAGTAGCGGCAAGAAATACAAACAAGAAGAAGTAGCAGCAACAAAAAGTACAAACAAGAAAAAGTACCATCAGCAAAAAGTACAATCATGATATAACGGCAACAAGAAGTACAAACAAGAAGAAGTAACGGTAACAACAGGAAGAACAAAGAAGAAGTAACGGCAACAACAACAAGAAGAACAAACAAGAAGAAGTAACGGCAACAACAAGAAGTACAAACAAGAAGAAGTAACGGCAACAACGAGAAGTACAAACAAGAAGAAGTAACGGCAACAACAACAAGAAGAACAAACAAGAAGAAGTAACGGCAACAACAAGAAATACGAACAAGAAGAAGTAACGGCAACAACAAGAAGTACGAACAAGAAGAGAAACCGGCACCAAAAAGAAGTACGAACTAGAAGAAGTAACGGCAACAACAAGAAGTACGAACAAGAAGAAGTAACGGCAACAACAAGAAGTACAAACAAGAAGAAGTAACGGCAACAACAACAAGAAGAACAAAAAGATGAAATAACGGCAACAACAAGAAGTACGAACAAGAAGAAGTAACGGCAACAACAAGAAGTACAAACAAGAAGTAACGGCAACAACAAGAAGTACGAACAAGAAGAAGTAACGGCAACAACAAGGAGTACAAACAAGAAGTAACGGCAACAACAAGAAGTACGAACAAGAAGAAGTAACGGCAACAACAGGAAGAACAAACAAGAAGAAGTAACGGCAACAACAACAACAAGAAGAACAAACAAGAAGAAGTAACGGCAACAACAACAACAAGAAGAACAAACAAGAAGAAGTAACGGCAACAACAAGAAGTACGAACAAGAAGAAGTAACGGCAACAACAAGAAGTACAAACAAGAAGAAGTAACGGCAACAACAAGAAGAACAAACAAGAAGAAGTAACGGCAACAACAAGAAGTACGAACAAGAAGAAGTAACGGCAACAACGAGAAGTACAAACAAGAAGAAGTAACGGCAACAACAACAAGAAGAACAAACAAGAAGAAGTAACGGCAACAACAAGAAGTACGAACAAGAAGAAGTAACGGCAACAACAAGGAGTACAAACAAGAAGTAACGGCAACAACAAGAAGTACGAACAAGAAGAAGTAACGGCAACAACAGGAAGAACAAACAAGAAGAAGTAACGGCAACAACAACAACAAGAAGAACAAACAAGAAGAAGTAACGGCAACAACAACAACAAGAAGAACAAACAAGAAGAAGTAACGGCAACAACAAGAAGTACGAACAAGAAGAAGTAACCGCAACAACAAGAAGTACAAACAAGAAGAAGTAACGGCAACAACAAGAAGAACAAACAAGAAGAAGTAACGGCAACAACAAGAAGTACGAACAAGAAGAAGTAACGGCAACAACGAGAAGTACAAACAAGAAGAAGTAACGGCAACAACAACAAGAAGAACAAACAAGAAGAAGTAACGGCAACAACAAGAAGTACGAACAAGAAGAAGTAACGGCAACAACAAGAAGTACGAACAAGAAGAAGTAACGGCAACAACAAGAAGTACAAACAAGAAGAAGTAACGGCAACAACAAGAAGTACGAACAAGAAGAAGTAACGGCAACAACAAGAAGTACGAACAAGAAGAAGTAACGGCAACAACAAGAAGAACAAACAAGAAGAAGTAACGGCAACAACAAGAAGTACGAACAAGAAGAAGTAACGGCAACAACAAGAAGTACGAACAAGAAGAAGTAACGGCAACAACAAGAAGTACGAACAAGAAGAAGTAACGGCAACAACAGGAAGAACAAACAAGAAGAAGTATCGGCAACAACAACAACAACAAGAACAAACAAGAAGAAGTAACGGCAACAACAAGAAGTACGAACAAGAAGAAGTAACGGCACAACAAGTACGAACAAGAAGAAGTACCGGCACCAACAAAAAGTACTAACAAAAAGAAGTAACGGCAACAACAAGAAGTACAAACAAGAAGAAGTAACGGCAATAAGAAGTAGAAACTAGAAAGAGTAACGGCAAAAAGAAGTACAAACAAGAAGTAACGGCAACAAAAAGAAGTACAAACAAGAAGAAGTAACGGCAACAACAAGAAGTACGAACAAGAAGAAGTAACGGCAACAACAGGAAGAACAAACAAGAAGAAGTAACGGCAACAACAACAAAAAGAACAAACAAGAAGAAGTAACGGCAACAACAAGAAGTACAAACAAGAAGAAGTAACGGCAACAACAACAACAAGAAGAACAAACAAGAAGAAGTAACGGCAACAACAAGAAGTACGAACAAGAAGAAGTAACGGCAACAACAACAAAAAGAACAAACAAGAAGAAGTAACGGCAACAACAAGAAGTACAAACAAGAAGAAGTAACGGCAACAACAAGAAGTACGAACAAGAAGAAGTAACGGCACAACAAGTACGAACAAGAAGAAGTACCGGCACCAACAAGAAGTACTAACAAAAAGAAGTAACGGCAACAACAAGAAGTACAAACAAGAAGAAGTAACGGCAATAAGAAGTAGAAACTAGAAAGAGTAACGGCAAAAAGAAGTACAAACAAGAAGTAACGGCAACAAAAAGAAGTACAAACAAGAAGAAGTACCAGCAACAACAAGAAGTGAAAACAAGATGAACTAACGGCAACAACAACAATAACCACAAACAAGAAGTACCGGTAAGAAGAAGTACAAACAAGAATTACAAACAACAAGAAGTACTAAGAAGAAGAAGTACCGACAACAAGATCAATCGAAAGAAAGAAGTACAAAACAATAAAGAAGTACCAACGCGAAATGTAAAATAAATTCAACCAAGAAGTACCGACACCAAAATTCCATAACAAGAAATACAAACAGGATTATTCAACAAGAGAAGTTGGCATAATAAAAATACTAAATACAAGAATCGAATAAATACCACCCAAAATATGTACTCTCAAGAGGTTAAATAAAGAATAAGTACCAATAAGTGCCAAAAATTAAATGTACCAAAAGGTTATACCATCTAGAAGAGGTACCATCAATAAAAAGCCGCTCAATAAGTACCAACAAGAAAAAGTCCAAATAAAACGTTCAGTCAACAATAAATAAAACTGTCGTTGAAAAAGTAATTCTTTGAAAAAAAAATTAAAAAGAGTTAATAGAGGTTGTGGTCTATTAATGATGATGATAAAAGCTTTTTAAAGCAGCTATTTTACTGGAATCTCATAAACCTCAAGCTGTTAAACGAATAAGGTTTAATTTTAAAATTCTATGTTCGTTTATATTTACCATCAATTTATTGATTTGAGCATGTTAGTCCATGTTGATAATCAAACTCGTTGAGAGCGATTATCACTTGAAAGTAGCATTTTAAAATATAAAGTAAACTCATTGTGAGAAACCTTTTGTAGATTTTGAACGTCTTTCACAATTTTAGCTTGAATTAATAAAATATGGTTTTAAACTTTAAAAAAAAAGACAAATATATATATTTATGAACTATGCTTTTTTATTTCTAATATTCCTTTTAAAATAGTTTATTAGTAATACTCAATTCATTAAGTATAGGAACAATAATGCGCTATCTATATATAAGAAAAGAAAACATAATAAGCTATCAAATATATGATGAATGATGATAGTTATGAATTATCAATGTAATTATATGTAATATTGAAGATGGAGACTTGGATATCTTTAGAATATGTGGATATAAATCAAACGATAAAAGATTCTAATAAAGTAGATATGAAATAGGTTTTTCCGTTTAATGAAATAGGTTATTACTAATAGCTTATTTTTAAAGTGATTACATGAAATAAAAAATGCTATATCCATGAAAAAGATCAATATAGCGTGGTTTGTGAGCAGAAACAGTAGAACATGTAATATTCGAGTGTCTCAAATATTACAATCATAGAGCTTCTCTTTATTTATTTTTGATAAATTAGAACGAATAAAATGGCTATTTAAGCTAAATTTATTGAACTACAGAGATTTATTATTAATATAAAACATTAAAACCTTTAAAAGAATACACACATTTTATATTTTATGTTATAAATTCAATGTACATAATGTAAAATCGCAATATGGTGTATGATTCCTTTTAAAATAAAACAATCTCTACTGCCCTTATTGCAATTAAAAAAATTAATGAGTGGGCCTGGCCTAATAATAGTTTCAAATTTTCATAACAGATGGCGCGCTAATTCATCATAAAAGTTATATTATTCTGAATATTAACTAAATGATAACTTTGACTTCAAATTTGTATATATATGTTGTAATGAAATGAGTGGAGCCGACAACGTCACAGTGTGCTCTTCATTCAATATGCAGTCATGGGCCGGAAGTGGAGGCGCACTAGCGTGAAGACAAAAGAAGACCACACACATAGGAACATGGTTACCACGGTTTAGGGTGGTTCCCGGGAAGGGTGAGACTGGGACCGCTCCGGACTACATGACTACTCTCTTGATCTCCTGTCTGAGTAACTTTCTGTCTTCGTGGGGACCCCGTGTCTGTCTTCTCCCTCAGAGCCCCGGTTTATATCATATTGGTGACGTCAGAGGGGGAGGGCGTCCAATCAGGAACCGTCATGACTAGTGTCTATAAATCTCTCTTAAAACGGCAAAAAAAGCATAAAAAGATGCATAGAAATATCAGAAACATACGAAACAATATTGACAAACACTACCCCATAGATGTAGGCAGTCTTCTATATATACCACAATAGTCCACGAATTTATTGGGTTTAACTTGAGATCTCGAGATATTATTCGTCCAGCAGCACGTATCCTCCACCCATGCCCGTATATTTTCAGAATTGTTTATAACACACAAAGAATGTAATATATATTTTCTCCCCCTTTCAATATCATTTATATTTAAATATGTAAAAACTAATTTGTATATAAAATAGTTTATAACATCTATTTTTTTGACGTGATAATCCTGTTGAAGGACTAACAAGTCCGAAAGCTTGAAAATTAAATTTGAACAAGAACCTAACCCTGGAAGCTTTATTTATTTTATAATATTATAAATCTCTCTTGCTTATACTGTACTCCCCGGCTCACCGTTTCTTTCTTTCCCGGGTATCTGTTTTATTGACGCCATTTTGTAGTTACATATGAGTTTGATTTTATATACAACATATGACATATACAATACGACAAATACCTTTAGATCAAACTTGTATAGCACACAAAATCGTGCCTCTGAATAAAATAAATAAATGAATATGATATAGTTCATATAAACATTTATTTTGTCCTTTCTTTTAAGTTTAAAAGCCTATTTTCTTAATTCAAGGTAAAATTGTGAAAGGCGTTCAAAATATACAAATTTCCTTTTAGTTTCCTTTTATTATTTTGAAATACTAGCTTTCAAGTAATAAGTTTTCAACGGGCTTAATTAAAACTTCTACCGTTGCTCACAATGAGTGTTTGTAAATATACATTTTCAGCGTTTATATTTGCATCTAAAATTCGAATTGAAATTTTGAATTTTTAATTTAAATTCCAGTTGTAAATATCCACACTGCGGGTAGGTATTTGTAAACAATTATTTTAAGAAATAGTCTATGTTTTAATTAAACCCGTTGAGCGATTATCACTTGAAAACTAGCATTTTAAAATATAAAATGAATTCATTGTGATAAATATTTGTAGTTTTAAAACTCTATTTTTGACACATAAACAAGCGAAAATATTTTTAAAAATTATATTTCGTGTTTTCTACTTATAGGTGGCCTCAAATCTCGAACATCATTAAAGATAAACTTTTTTGTTGACGAATTCAATTCTCTTTAGCACATACCAACACTATATATATATAATAATCAATTTTATCTATGCTGTTATATTCACATAATTTTTCTTTTCTCTCATGCAATATATAGTTACATATTTCCTGCATTTTTCATCTTAAAAAAATGAACAAATCAGTATATGAAATCACTACAATTTACAAATTATTTGAATATTCATGTAGGTTGATATATTACTATATTCAGCTCAGACTATGAATTCTTTAAAGCCTATAAGCCATTTAAAAATGTGTAGGAAATCAGAAGATTGAGATGAAATTTAAGAATAACTATTACCTATTATGATCGATATGTAATACAAGAATATTTTCACTATGTCAGTTCTACCTTAAACTTTGTAGGTATTTCTTGGTATAAAAATATTGCCAAGTGAAAAATTAGAAAAGACAAACTCCAGAAAGATACAGCAATTTATTTAAGGCAAGAACAAACTATGAATGATGAAAAATGATAAACAATGAAGGAAGTTTACAGAATAGAAAAATATAAATTTTAAAAATGATACTCTGTTATTAAAATAATAAATATTTTGCTACAATAATCATGTCTGATGAATTTGATACTGGTTTCCAGTTTTTCTCAGTCATATATCTTGATTTTCTCTTTCTTTGTGTTTTGTACATTTACCGAGCGGGATTACATAATCAAAGTGAAGAATAGTAAAATACCTTTATATGTTTTTATGTTTATTCGTTTAGAATTCCTCATAGTTGGTGATTTAAAGTTTTAACGTCCGTAGCTCCTTTGAAATATCTTTTCCTCGCTCCAACGTTCAAAGTGATGTATCTTCACAGTGGAGCCAAATATATATTTAATAATAATAATGATAACTCTATTTTTATAAAAAGTTTCATTTTTTTCTCTAAAGAGTGTAACGAATGGTCATTCTATTTACAAATTTTATTTACAACTTCAAAAAAAAAAAAACTGTAAAAGAAAACAAAGATATTTACAATAGATATCTTGATTCTTGTTCAGTGCTGTGGCCTTCACAGATATGGCCCCCTGATGTCCTGCAGCACTCCAGCAGTCTTTATACGGCCTCTCCTGGTGGTTCCTTGATAAAATAGTCCCCTGGCTTTGATATATTCTTGTCTGTCAGTTCTCCTGTCATCTGCTTTAGGTCCTTTTCCAGGATCTCTTCTATGTTCGTCGTATCCCCGTACTCCCTGATATCTCAGGTGTTCCACCTTCTTTGTCTTCACACGCTGGTTGTTGACGGCAATTGTTGGATTATACTACCTTTATGTTACTTACTTGTTCTCCAAAATACACGAAGGTAAAAGAAAAGGATGCGGAGAAGTTTCTAACCGATCTAGCGTGTTCATTTGGCCATCATTTAGCTGCAGCGTGGAAAAAAATGATGTCAGAGGCGAGGGCTTTATGTTCGTGATAACAATTTTGGATACATGTTGAATCATAAAATGACGGTGGAACAATCATACCTCATTCAAGCTCTTCTCTAAGCAATGAAAGGATTGAGTGAAAATATGTTGTAAGATCGAGCAACGATCTGCAGTTTTGAATTAGAAAATCATCCAATAAAGAGTTAAAAAGCCGAACTTTGCAAAAATGGCAACGCCATACGGATGAAGGTTCAAGATAGTAGCTTGGATAAGGTAATGATCCAGACCGTTACTGTAGTTAAGAAGAGCGAACTGATAACCCAATAAAGGCTGTAGCACGAGTAGTTTGAACCAAATAAAGTAGGCCGAGAAAGAATGCCCTTCAGATGATGTCCCCCCGGGATTCCACCTACGGGATCGCTTTTTAACGAGATCATCGGCGATCATGATGAGCTGCACTACGACGGCATGGCGGTCTGCTGCGAAAAAGCCAGACTGTCTGGTACTAAAACGGCGATCCAACTGAATAAGTATATATTAATAAAGAAGAAGAAATCTCTAGAAATGTTTGAAAAACGTTTTTTTTTTCTATTTACAGATACAATAAGACTGCCATACTATATATAATTATTTCTTTAAAATTAGACACTTCGGCTAATTAAAGTTTTATTTTTCAACGTTTCAACAAAACCTTTGTCTTCTATATTTTCTAAAAGTAACAGAATGTATTTGGTCACAGTATGAATAAAAATACCTCTTTTGATCATGCTTAAAAATATATATATATTATCCGCACAAAGCGCGCGCGCAATCATATAATTAAAAAAATTGAATTTCATTTAACTTAATTCTATTTATATTTTCAATATCCCCTATTAAAATCTTGATCGTTGGTTTTCTGGATCTAAAATTGAGTCATCATGAAAAGGTAGAGAATGACCTCTGTTTTCAAAGGTTTTATTACATTTACTGCACATGTCATAGTGTTTATAGTCACAGTAATGAAGGGGACTCCTGTTTGGGTAGAATAAAATAATAATTTGATAGATGACTTCAAATAGTTAAATATTTTGGGGGAGAAAAAAAAAAGAAGAGATACACTAAGTTGAATGAATAAAAAAATACATATTAAGGAAGTGATGCCAAAGACCCAAGAAGCTGGCGATCGGCTATACCCCGTTAGATGGCGGCTAATATTTACAAACTTCCCTCGTAGCGCGCGCCATCTCTCGGCGCTTATATAACACTTGCCGAGCGGCCGAGGTTTTATTTACAGTTAAACGCTATGTACATTTTTGGTTATGATTATTAACATAGTTCTGGATTAAGATCAATTTTTTTTTTCAGATGTATAGGCTCCTGCATTGGTTTCGTATAACTTTATTCTTTTCAGTTTTTTATTGCAGTATAGGCTTTTTAAGAACCTCTATTGATGATAAAATTAATTTTGCAGTGTAATTAATCAATATAGGAGCTTTGAATTATTTGGATATATATGGGCGCGTGGTGTTATTGTGGATTATGGACATGCCGCGGACAAAAATATAAATATTTTATAAAATAAATCAGCTCTATTAAAGCTAAAAATAAAAATAAGATAGAAATAGCGGTTGAAGAAATACATTTTGTTGTTCGAACGGCGCGCGTACCAAGAGTCTAGGATGCTACACTTCTTACCCAGTAAGATCTTTAGTTCCTTAGAAGTTGAGTTTGAGTTACAGCATCTCTGGGTAGGCAGCGACGGTAAAAATTCAACAGGCCTAGAAAATACCGGAGTTTTCCCACGGTGTAGGGGATTGGGATGTCCTTGATATGATGTACCCGTTGTGGGTTTGGTAAGATTCCAGCGCTAGTGATGATGAATCATAGAAATATAACGGAGGTTTGGCCTAAGTAATTTTGTTTTATTGATAGTGAGACCATACTTTCGTAGACGGCTAAAGACTCGCCCTAGATGAGACAAATGTTGTTCTTCTGAGTTTATTTTATACGATTAACACGTCGTCATGTAGGCGTAAGCAAATTCCAAACCTTACAAAACTTCGTTGATAAGTCTCTAGAAGGTCTGGGCTGCGATGCAAAGACCGAAGGACATAACTGGGAACTGGAAAAGACCAAATGGGGTTGTAACGGCTATTTCATAAATATCTTCTGGTTCCATGGGTAAATTGGTATTCTATTATATGGTCGATGGTGGAAAAATTGTCTTACCATGCAGGTACGATGCAGAGTCCATAATGTTCGGAATTGGATATCTGTCGGGGACCGTAGGTGAGCTTTATTTTCTTGATATCTGCATGCTCGGAGCGAGTCGTTTTTTAGGCACTAGGTGGAGATGGCTGGTCCATGGCGATTTGGATGGGCTATTGATGCCTTTCTCCATCATGAAGGTGATTCATTGGGAGCGTGGTGTTAATGTGACTTGTGGATAGGCCGATGATAAAAAATATGAATTATATTTTAAAATTAAATTAATTTTATTGAAGAGAGAGAGTAAATAAATAGCGGCCGCTGGAAGAAAGTTTTTCTGTCCGAATGGTGCGCGTGCCATGAGTCCCGGATGCCACGCGCCGGAGGCGCACGCGCGGTGTTTTCTGAACGCGCGCGCTGGCTGAGGCATGTTGAGACCGCCACCTATATTTTTGAATTTTCATTAAATATATTCGTTAGATGGCCTTTGATATTGAAATTTTCGTCTCTGATGAATTTTAGTGATTGATTCGTAGTTTGTATATTTTTCCGCTATTTATTTCAATTATTTATATACATTTTTGATAAGGTATATCTATAACATATTAAATCTATATATATAAAATTGAATGTCTGTCTGTCTGTACTCTATAGATTCAAAAACCATACATCCAATCGCCGTGAAAGTTTGGGATATTATTAGCTATATCCCCGGGAAGGATTTTGAAAAATAACTTCTTGAATATCTTGAATATCCTTAGAGTTATTTGCAGATTTGTAGATTTAACTCAAAAGCAGCGCCCCCATTGCAACGATGATAACAAGTTTTTTTATCTATTAATTTTCTTATCACTAAGTAGTGTCACTGAGTATCTTAAAGATTATTTATCAAAAGCAAGATTTTCTACCTATTAATTGGGCAAAAGTCAAAGTTAGTTTTATCATTTATCTACAACATATATATTGGGAGAATAGATAAAATGATGATTTTGTAATGTAGAAAATTAGGAAAGACAAAATTCAGGACATCGCGGCAATTTATTTGAGACAAGAATAATGATACAATTCCAAGGCAAATATACTATTCCTTTAACTTCCAATTACCGAGGGAACCAATTAATATTGATTTTATTCAACTTATCGAGTATTTTTCAAGGGACCGGGAAAAAATGTTCACCTTATCGAGAGATTCAAATTTACGAGTTTCAAATTATCAAAATATATATATTATTTTTTTTATAAGTTTATAGAGAATTGTTTTAACAAATGTTCGTTAGACAAACCTTTACTCGGGTAAAACCCGGGCGAAGCCGGGTACATCCGCTAGTATTCCTATATAAATTGAATATCTGTCTGTTAGTTTCTTGTTGAATTCCAAACACTATAGATATATTTCATTTTTTAAATAAAATTCTCGCCAAACAATTTTTTTCAACCAAGAGTTGTTTAATGTCCTTATATTTATAATATTAGGGACTAATTACTACACATAATGATGATAATAAAGTTTTAAGTATCATGATATCATCGAAGGGCGCTTCTATTTATTTAATCTATTCAATTCCATATATACTTTGGAATTTTAATTCGTTTGAATTATATTGATATAATGGTATTTATAATTTAGTGATCGAAACTTAGTTTGTGTATGTTAACTATTTCCATAAAATTTCGAGGTTATTTATTCATTAGAGGTACAGTAGAACCTCCCTTTAGCGGACACCCCGCTAGCGTATACCTCTCCACAATGGACAGTTTTCATTTACAAAATTTCCATTTTTTACTATTTATCAACTCTCCGGTAAGAAGACATCTCTCCCTAAAAGACACTTTTTTCTATGCAATTAGGTGTCCTTTACAGGGAGGTTCTACTGTATTTTATAACTTATATTCAAAAGTATATACAGTAGAACCTCCCTGTAAAGGATACCTAATGGAGAATCAAAATGTCCTTTAAGGAGAGGTGTCCTCTTATCGGAGAGTCACTAAATAGTAAAAATGGTAATTTTGCAAATGAAAACTGTCCTTTGTAGAGAGGTGTCCGCTAGCGGTGTGTCTGCTAGAGGGAGGTTCTACTCTATTCCTTTAAATGACACTTATTATTTATAAATAAAAAATCTGTTTCTCTCTAGAGATATAAACTCCTAATAAACTCGAGATAAACATTTTATGGTGGTTTGGTTTTATAAATAAGATTAAATATTCACTTCAACTTTTATTTTCATCATTCTGAAGATTATTTACATTAAGCACTGTTGAAAATCGTGACAGTGGCGTCATTGAAAGATTATAGAAATATTGAAAAATAAAGGTTGAAAAAGTAATTATTGATATAATTCACAAGTATCCTTTTATAACCATAGAATTAATCATAAACCATTTCAGTGCTGTTCCGATTATTCAGAATTAGAATCTACTCTAGTATCTTTTTTTTGAAATTATCTTTAATTCCAAGATTATACCAAGACAGCCAGATGCTGAGTCATCGTTGGAATTAGTACGATATTTTAACTATTTTTAACGCCTTTGATTCTTTTTTAAATAAAACAATTTTCTACTGTCCTTTCTGCAATAATAAAATAATGGGAGTGCCTGGCTCATCGTGTGTCAACGCCCACGTCTCTCATGCTCCTGAAGAAGGTGCGTGGATCCTCAGTGACTTGAACATCTCCGAGGAGTCGTCGAAGGACCTGGCATCTGGTTCAGCAGAAGCCCTCGCAGAGTTACTGGACCAAGTCGATCTTTTCGATGTCACCACTTTATTCGATGCTCAACTGGAGCACACCAGTTTTACTACTATCTGAAACCGGGTTGATGGGCGTCGACTGGAAAAATCCTACTTCCGTAAGACTTCTGCGACCGTCGCACCCAATACCAAAACATATACTACGCCTACTCGGGCCACCGTGCCCTCCTGATCCAAGTGGGACAACCAGCTCCTACAAGACTTACCTGCATCGACAAGATGTCACATCAGAAAATATAACCTAGAAAATCTTCCAAACCCATTGTTATGGGAACAATGGACTAGTATCAATGTAGACCTTGTCGTGGAGATACGGTTCCTCTCATCTGCCATCGCCGAGTCCGGTGGAAGATAAATACAGAGATCAAGCTACTTCCCGAGGCGGAGATTGGAGAACGACATTTTCCGCTTCGACTATCCTCCCTTGTCGAACCTCAGATTTCCCTTCTAGCCAGTTAAGGCCTTTCTTTTTGTAGTGATACAGCCGCTTCTCTCAGGCTCCAAGCTCGGCAGAATAAATCGCCGACTTACTAGCTTAAGCGACCCTCTTGGATTTCGACGAGTGGGACCAGCTATTTCTTGCCGACATCTCCCGCGACCAGATAGCGGCAGCCATCCACTGCTTTCCAGACGGCCGCGCTTCGAGAGTTTAGCAAAGTCTTTTAAGATTCATTAACCGAAGTTTTTTGCGAAGTCTTAGGGGCTTCTCGACTCCGCGGGACATCGGACTCATTTTCAAGACGCAGCAAATTCATCCTGCTGCCAAAGTCGCTCGGTGGTCGGGGTCTACAGGTATTTCGCCCTATTAGCCTCCCAACGACCGACTACAGGTTCCTCAGCGGGGTTCTCATAGTGCGTCATCTGCCAGAACTCGTGCCCGAGGGTGACCTACACCTTTCCAAGAAGTTCATCCTCCGGAAACGTTGAGCAAATGTCCGACAAATTAATCTGGACAGCTTCTGGCACTCATTTCTCTGGACCTGAAGTCGGCGTTCGACAGCCTTAGCAGGGGCTGCTTGTTCACCCTGTTGGAAAAAGCTGGGCTTACCATCTACCCTTCTCGGATGGATCGTTTTCCTCTACGGGAAAGATACCTCCACATAAAGGCTCTCCCACTTATCAACGGGATGAGGCAGAGCTGCTGTTCCAGCGCAACTATCTTCAGCATTGGAAGGGGACTCTGTTACGCCGCCTCGAGAGGAACTGGTAGGCCTTTGTAAATCTGTGTACAGCTCCGGACAGAACATAAACCTATTATATTACTTGTGGAATGGAATTTCTTTCGCAATTACTAATCATTTCTCTAGGAGCTCCATGTTTAGAGATGAAGCAATTTTCTCATGCGCAACATTCGAACCGCGCGCGCTTCAGCGCGCATGCGCGCCGCTACATCTTTGCATATCCACCTCTCTATGGCAATGAATGATAGAGGCGTTTCAAATAGGATTCCACTCTCTTCGGATTCCACAATCGAAGTCCAGAATCCCTGTTCAACGTACAAAGAAATAAATCTGCTAAGCACCAACTCGAGTTCTGTGTGATGCTTTATATGGTATCGTTCATTTCTCCCCTACACTTGGCTAAGACCCTTAAATTGATTAGATTCAGTTTAAGTGTCTATCTAATCGGAGATGTGGCAACTAGTCTTTAACAGATTAAAACCTTTGAGACAAAATATAAATCTGTGTAGAGTAGAACCTTCATAAGGAGACACCCCTATTCTCTCAAAAAAGAACAATATTTTTTTGCAAAAATTACCATTTACCAATTAAAAGCCTTTAGTAGAAAGTATTCATTGAAATGACATAAGAGGTAAAAATATTAGTGATTGAGTTATAGATTGTAATTACTAGGAAGGTCACCATTAAAGTCTTGAAGGAACATGTAAAATGGGTAGAGAGATTAACTCAGTTTGAGATATTGAAGTCTTTGAAATAAATATAATTGAGATTTTGGGTTTATTTTCTAATGAAAAGGGCTACAATGATTTAGAAAAAAAATTGAAAATGTGGTGAAAGAACAATTTGAAATTGAAATTTATGTTTTTAGAAAACTTTGATGATTGAATCTTAGTTTGTGTTCTTTGAATCCATCTATTAATTTTGTTTTATAATTTATGTTATAGAATAGGCCTAGCCACTTTACTATATTAGGAGTAATTGTAATCACTTGGTGAGACTGACTTCAGTGTGATGCTAAATATGGTTTCGTTCATTTCTCCCTTATTCTAGTCCGCAAGTTGGCAAATAGTGTCTATCTAATTGGAGAAGTAGCAACTAGTTTTTAACAGAACTAAATATTTGTGGCAAAACATAAATCTGTGTACAGTAGAACCTTCACGAGGGGACATACCTGTTCTCTTGAAAAAAAAAAATGTTCTCTCTGCCAAAAATGACCATATTTACTCATTCTCAAATCTACAGTAAGAGGAAGCCTCTTTATAAACGACTTTCTGGCTCTAAAACTAAGTATCTTTACAAAGAGATTCCACGTCGTATATAAATTCATCCCGTTTATAATACAAATAGAAATTAAAATACGGAAACAAAGCAATATTAACCTATTACAGCACCTCAAAATATTTTGAAATTAAAACAGAGAAGACCTATTTAAGATGGACATCCTGGGAATTTGTATACTCCAGGGTACCCTGAGTCACCATGTATATTATAATATTTAAATAAAATTTCTTTGTTTTTTTTTAATATAAATAAATTTATTTGTGACACTTTTCTTTGTATTTTCCTAATTTTATTAAGTGACGCTATATATATATATACTAGCCGAATGACCCAGGCAACGCCCGGGGTTTACCCGATTGAATGCTTTTATTCAAATACTATTCGTTACAATTATAAATTGGCGCCGTGGATGTCATTCTTGTATAATATATAAATGAGTTTTAAAAATTGTAAAAAAATATAAAATGCATCGGCCGGGAATTGAACCCGGGCCGCCCGCGTGGCAAGCGAGCATTCTACCACTGAACGACCGATGGTTATGAGAAATGGCCATATTTGGGTATTTATTCCATTCACAAAAGCAAACGGTGACAGAATTGATTAAGAAAGGGCAATGCCCGGGTTTTACCCGATTAAATGCTTTTATTCAAATACTATTCGTTACAATTATAAATTGGCGCCGTGGATGTCATTCTTGTGAAACGTCCCGCTCCAAACTTTGTGTATGAGAAGCGATATTTTTATAAAGAGATGATCTGGCTTTGTGTCTTCTGCTCGAATGAATGCTTTTCTGTTAGAAATTTGTTCCTGCATACTAAAAATGAACTGGCTTCACCCGTGGTCTCTGCTTTTTGGAATTTTTCCGGATATAATTTTGTATCTGATAATCAAATATGATACAGCAATATTGTCATCATCATTTTCGAAATAAAAAACAACAATTTTTCCCAGAACCTGTCAATTTATTTTTCTTGACTAAAAATCCGAAAATATATTTTCCAGATTTTTTTCTATGTCCTGTTAAAACACGTTTTACATGTCCATTAGGTCAGTTGATATTACCTCCAATCTTCACCGCTAGAGGCGCTGCTTGCGAGCGAAAGGGCAAATTTGCCACGCAATTTGCAAATAACTTGCATACATACTTGTATACTTGTGTACATAGACCATAAATATGTACATAGAGAGGAAAAGCACATATATTTTAATAATATAAATGAGTTTTAAAAATTGTAAAAAAAAAAAAAAGATGCATCGGCCGGGAATCGAAACCGGGGCGCCCGCGTGGCAGGCGAGCATTCTACCACTGAACCAAAGGAAACGGTGACAGAATTAAGAAAGAATTGTGCATGACGCTGATAACTGTATATATTAATTTATTTATTTAATTTAAAATGTGGTTAAAGATCAATTTGAAATTAATATTTTGTTTTTAGAAAAATTTAGTGATTGAATCTTAGTTTGTATTTTATTGATTAATCTTCTAAATTATTCGGAATATTTCGGTTATATTACAGGCCTAACCACATTACTATATTTGGCGAAAACTGAAGACTCCAGTAGAATTTTCATAAGGAGACACACCTATTCTCTTAAAAAGAACAATGTTCCCTGCCAAATTTACCATTTACCAATTAAAAGCCATTATAGTAGAAGGAATTCATCAAAATGATGTAAAAATATAGTGATTGAGTTATAGATTGTATTTATTAAGAAGGTCACCATGAACTAATTGAAGGAATATGTAAAAAAAAAAGTATAGAAATGAACTGTATTAGAGATATTGAAGTCTTTGATTTGAATATAATTGAAATTTTGGTTCCATTTTCGATATGAAAAGGGCTACTAATATTTACAAGTAGAGAGAAGCATAATCTAATTTTTGAAAAGTTAAAATAGTGCATTGGCATCGTTAGTAAGAATATGTGATTGGATATTTAAAGATATACTAGAAAGAGGTAAATAAATTAAGGTTTAGAAAGCCTTAGGAACAGTCTTTGCTAAATTCCGATTGAATGTGGAAATATTAGTGATTGAGTTATAGGTTGTATTTACTAGGGATGTCTCCATCAACTATATAAAGGAAGATGCAAAAGAGGTAGAGAAATTAAATGTGTTAGATATATTAAAGTCTTGATTTGAATATAATTGAGATTTAGCTTTTATTTCCTACATGAATTATTTCCAAAGAGTGACGAGCGAGAAAGAAAATATCATACTTTGCTATGAAAATGACGAAGTACTTTTACATCCAAAATGACTCCTCCAAAAATATGCGAAAGATTGCCTTCATCTCGATTATATTGTTCTAAATGCTACAAAACTTCAATCATTGATTTACTACAATATCAATTCTGAATATTACTACCTTAGGAGTTCTTTGTCGAACACTAAAGACTTCATGAATTTCTCGCAGATAACATAAAAGGCAAGCCCTGTACTGATTCTATTGCTAATTAGGCTCAGTGTGATACTAAATTTTGTATCGTTATTTTCTTCCCTATACTAGACCGCAAGTTGGCTAAGACCCTTCAATTAATAGGATTCAGTTTTAGTTTCTATCTAATCGGAGAGGTATAAACTAGTTTTTAGCAAAATAAAACCTTTGTGACGAAATGTAAATATGTGTATTGTAGAACCTTTGGAAGGAGACACCCCTGCTATCTTTAAAAAGAATAATGCTCTTTGCTAAAATTATTATCTACAAATAAAAAGCCTTTAGTATGAAGTATTTCATTAAAATATATAAAATTGAAAAAATATTAGTGATTGAGTTATAGATTATATTTACTAGGAAGGTCACCATTAACTAATTGAAGGAATATGTAAAAAAAGGTAGAGAAATTAACTCTGTTAGAGATATATTGATGTCTTTGATATCAATATAATTGAGATTTTGGTTCTATTTTCTGATAAAAAGGGCTACTAATATTTACAAGTAGAAAGAAGCGTAATCTAAGTTTTAAAAAGTTAAATTAGTGCATTGGCATCGTAAGTAAGAATATGTGAGTGAATCTTTTAAATATATACTATAGAGATGTAGCTAAAATAAGCTTAAAAAGCCTTAGGAACAGTCTTTACTAAAATGCGATGGAATGTGAAAATAATAGGGATTGAGTTATAGGTTGTATTTACTAGGAATGTCTCCATCAACTACAATATGAAGGAATATTTAAAGGAGGTGAAGATAAAGGTTAAGAAAATTTACGTCTTTGATAGGAATAAAAATAAGCTTCAGGTTGTATTTTATAATAAGGTCACTATAATATACTTATAAGAATACATAAAAGATGTATAGCAAGATTGGATTGAAGATATTAAGGTCTTTGAAAGACCTGATAGATCAAGAATCTATGCATCATTCCGTTTAAAATATCGAAAGAAATTAGGGAAAAAAAGTATCATAAAACTATATCATTTCACTTCAAGAAAACTCTCGGAGATATTGGAAATAAGTGACTAAAAATGCCTAAATATTTATAAGTAGAGATAACCAATATCTAATTTTTAAAATGTTAGAAATAGTGCATTGCCATCGTTAGTAAGCATATGTAATTAAGTGTTTAAAGATATACTAGAGAGAGGTGAATAAATGTGTTTTAGAAAGCCTTAGGAACAGTCTTTACTAAAATGCGATGGAATGTGGAAATATTAGTGATTGAGTTGGGTTTGGGATTGAGAAGGGTTGAAGATAAAAGATAAAAATTAAGATAATTAAAGTCTTTCATAGGAATAGAATTAAGCTCCAGATTGTATTTTATAAAAGGAATACCGTAAAATAATTATATAAAGGAGGTATAGAAAGATTTAATTAAAGATATTAAGGTCTTTGATAGACCTAATAGACCAAGAACATATGCATTATCTCGTTTATAATATGGATAGAAATTGAACTGAGAAAAATAGTCATATTATTATATCATTTCATTTTTCTTTATTAAAATAATATTTTATTAACTTTGAATATACATTATAATATTATTGTTTTTAACATTTACATAATATTAAACAAATATGTTCTCTCTATCTAAGCCCTTATTATATACATATTAACATATTTACAAATATATACAAATTAAAAATAAGTATTTCAAATAATAAAAGAATAAAAGAAACTCATTGCGAAAGGTTGTAGTTTTATTTTTGAAATTTGTAACGCAATATTTCGTTTACTTCAAAAATAAGTAAACATATTCAAACCTTGTTGATGACGGGTATTTGTTCATAAATATAATTGTCCAATACATTCATGGCATCTGCTCG
>CP092865.1:41166879-41439584 GCA_030710605.1 Cordylochernes scorpioides | reverse complement strand
TGAACCAAATTCAAGAACCTATACAGCAAGAACCTGTCACGATGAAAGAATATAAAAACCTAAAGAAAGACCCTGTACATGTATATAAAGGTCCTATACAGTTGAAGCAATCGTCTATTCATCTAAGATCAAATACTATTCAGGAAAGACAAAAAGCCATGCAAATAAAAAATAGACTGATTCAACAAAAACAGGCATTATACATCCTAGTCAAGCAACCTCACAAGTAAGAAAAGAAGCTATCCAAATGATGCAAGGAGATATTGAAGCAAGATATAAACCTATACAACCAATTCAAATACCCATTCAATCATTACAGGAACCTACACAATCATTACAAGAAACTATTCAGCTAGATAAAGAATCAATGCAGTTGAAACAAGACCATATGCATATAAGGCCAAACTCTAATGGACAAAGTGAAGAATATTTTAATAGAAAACCTATAGATATTCCTGAGATTCAGGAAAAAATATATCAAAGACAAATACCTATACAGCAAAGCAAAGAAGCATTTCAAATGATACAAGGATGTATTCAACCTATAGAGGAACCTATTCAACCAAATCAAGATTTTTAATCAAAACCAAGATGATATACAGTTAGTTAGAGACCCTATGCAGTTAGAGCAAGACCATATTCGTCTACATCCAAATATTATTAGACAACGACAACACGATATGAATAAAGATCAAATGTATATTCCAGATTCCCAAGAACACATATATCAAAGACAGATACCTATAGATCAAAGGAAAGAAATTTCTCAAATGAATCAAGGATATATTCAACCGACACCAGTACCTATTCAGGTAAATAAAGAACCTATTATATCAAGACAGGAATCTAATCAAATAGGTCAAAACCTATGCATCTAGGTGAGAGATCAAATAATTCAAATCGAGATTATATGAATCTAAGACCGAATACTATTAGACAAGGACAGAAATATGTTAATAAAGGACAAATGCCTAATTTACACATCCGACAACATCCATATCAAAGACCTATGCAGCGAGGTAAAGAATCTGTTCAAATATTGCAAAGATATAGTCATCAAAGCGATGAACCTATTCAAACAAGACATGGACATATGCAAAGAAGTCAGGAATATATGCATTCAAATCAAAACAATATTTACCTAATTCCAAATACTATTAGACACAAACAACAAGATATAAATAGGACTCAAATGCATAATCCACATATCCAAAAACAGATATATCAAAGACAAGCACCTATGCAGCAAATACAATACATTCCAAGACAAGAACATACTTTGTCAAATCAAGAAGTTAGGATGATAAGACCAGAACCTACCGTTCTATCTCAGGAACAAATGCAGCCAAATACGTATCCACCCTATCCTAGTCTGAATCTTAGTTCATCGACAACACCAAATCAAGAATTAGGTTTAGGAGAAGATCAAATTGGAGCGCTCTCTTTAAAGGATTTCAAAAATTGTGCAAAAGATTTCCTAAAGAGAAAGACTATCTCAAAAAGGTCAGACGAAGAAGCAGAGGGAAAATGTATACTAGGAAATCTAGGCAAAAATTGAAACAAAATATCAATGATTATGAAACTATTTCTCAGGTACTTCAGGAACGAGCAGATGCCATGAATGTATTGGACAATTATATTTATGAACAAATACCCGTCATTAAAAAGGTTTGAATATATATCTTTATTTTTAATTTGTATATTTATGTAAATATGTTAATATGTATATAATAAGGGCTAAGATAGAAACAAAATATTTGTTTAATATCATGTGAATGTTAAAAACAATAATATCATAATGTATATTCAAAAAAAATAAAATATTATTTTAATAATGAAAAATGAAATGTGATATAATAATATGACTATTTCTCTCAGTTCAATTTCTCTCCATATTATAAACGAGATAATGCATAAGTTCTTGGTCTATTAGGTCTATAAAAGACCTTAATATCTTTATTTCAATATTTCTATACCTCCTTTATATAATTATTTCACTGTACTCTTTTTATAAAAACAATCTGCAGCTTAATTCTATTCCTATAAAAGACTCTAATTTTCTTAATTTTTATCTTTATCTTCACCCCTTTTACATCTTCTCCCAAATATTTGATGGAAGTAGTAAATACAACCTATAACTTAATCACTAATATTTCCTCATTCCAACGCATTTTAGTAAAGACTGTTCCTAAGGCTTTCTAAAACACATTTATTTACCTCTCCCTAGTATATCTTTTAACACTTAATTACATATGCTCACTAACGATGACAATGCAATATTTCTAACATTTTAAAAATTAGATATTGGTTATCTCTACTTTTAAATTCTTTGAAAGTGTATTGAATTGAAATCATATAGTTATATGACTTTTTCCTTCATATATTCTCTCGATATTATAAACGGGATGATGCATAGGTAATTGATTTATCAGGTCCATAAAAATTCTTAATATCAATAATTCAATCTTGCTATACATCTTTTATATATTGCTATAAGTAAATTATAGTGACCTTATTATAAAATACAACCTGAAGCATATTTTCATTCCTATCAAAGACGTTAATTTTCTCAACTTATCACTTATCTATTCAGCTCCTTTACATCTTCCTTTAAATAGTTGATGGAGATATCCTTAGTAAATACAACCTAGAACCTAATCACTAATATTTTCACATTCCATCGCATTTTACTAAAGACTGTTCCTAAGGCTTTTTAAAACTCATTTTATTCATCTCTCTCTAGTATCTTCAAATATTTACTCATATCTAGTTAATAACGAAGTAAATGCACTATTTCCAACTTTTAAAAAATTAGATTGTCGCTTCTATATTAGGGAATATTTGGACATTTTCAGTCATTACTCTCAATTTCTCCAAAAGGTTTCTTGAATTGAAATAATATAGTAATGTTAATTTTTTCTTCGGATATTCTCTCGATATTATAAACGGAATAATACATTATTTGATGCATACTTATTTAATTTCCTTAACTTATTACTTTTGTCTTCGCCTCCTTTACATCTTCCTTTATATAGTTGATGGAGATATCCCTAGTAAACAACCTATATCTTAATCACTATTATTTTCATATTCTAGTAGAAACATTTTTAAGGCTTTTTAAAACTTATTATTTTTACTTCTCTCTAGTATATCTGTATATTCAATCACATCTGCTAACTAACGATGGGGGTGTCCCTTCATATAGGTTCTACTTAATATAGATTGAAACATTGCCAAAAATGTTTTAATATATTAAAATTAGTTACTACTTTCGTTAAATTTGACAATGACACTATATCAATTGATTCAAATCTCTCTCCTGGATATAAATTAAATATTAAAACAGGTTTCTAGAGATAAGTTTTATCCACCTCTCTATAGCATATCTTTAAATATTCAAACACATATTCTTACAAACGATGCCAATGCACTATTTTAACTTTTTAAAAATTAGATTATACTTCTCTCTACTTGTGAATATTAGTATTATAATATTTTATATTAGAAAATAAAACCAAAATCTCAATTATATTGATATCAAAGACATCAAAATCTCTAACAGAGTTCATCTCTCTACCCTTTTTACATATTCCTTCAATTAGTTCATGGTGACCTTCCTAGTAAATACAATCTATAACTCAATCACTAATATTTTTTCTATTTTATATCGTTTATGAAATACTTTATACTAAAGGCTTTTTATTTGTAGATGATAATTTTGGCAAAGAATATTGTTCTTTTTTTTTTAAGATAGCAGGGGGGTCTCCTTTTGAAGGTTCTACTGTACACAGATTTATGTCTTGACACAAATGTTTAGATCTGTTAAAAACTAGTTGCTACTTCTCCGATTAGATAGACACTAAATAATAGTCAGAGCGAGAATAATAGTCAATGACGATTAGCTACCACCTATTCTCGAAATTGAACAAATCCATTCCAATCTTTTGCCACGGTCGTGTAGGAAAGTGGGTTGGTATCAAAGGTTCATGTTTTGAGACGGCTTACTGGATACAGACACTGCACCTTCTGACCGTTTCCGCGATCTCTTCCGAAATTCCAGGCCACCATACCGTCTCACGTGCGCGAAGTCTTGTTTTTGTAATCCCGAAGTGCCCAGCGTGCAACTTATCTAGGATCTTCAGTTTCATACTTGCTGGAATAACAAGACGACAGCTACGCATCAGTAGTCCATTTTGAACGCCGAGTTCATCCTTGACATGCCAATAAGAGAGCAGATCCTGTGACATCTTCTTCTTATCTGACCAGCCTTGCTCAAGGTAGTTGAATACTGCTTTCAGGGTCGTATCTTCTTGTTGAGCTTCAAATTTCTTCGTCAACATCTCGTCTTTGTCGGTTATACACGAGAGAATTGCATTTATATGCGCTTAGGTTGGCCATTCTTTTTCACCTCCCTCGATTGTAAGAAGTGGTTGTCTGGATAATGCATCGGCGTCGAGCAGCTCCTTTCAAGGGATATGCACTATTTAGAATCCAAACCTCATCATACGCATTCGGAAACGTTGCAGTCTTGGGTCAGCGAACTCAATTCTTTCGTCGAAAATAGAGGAATGAGAGGCTTATGGTCGGTCTCAATTAGGAAACGCTTTCCAAGCAGGAAATCTTGAAAACGTTCGCAAGCCCATGTAATTGCGAGAGCCTCTTTCTCGATCTGAGCATATCACGCCATCACCATCTCCTCATCGGCGAAGTACGCGATCTACCTTTTCTTCGTTGATCGCGAAATACGTGGTGTCGCTGGGGACCCACTGGCGATTCTCCACCAAACTCTGCAGCGGTGGTAGAGGCGCCATATTCATTGTACATAGTGTATATAATGCATATATATTTAATCATCTTTTTTAAATAGTGCAAACTGTGCACTTTGCATGTATCGACAAGATATCAATAAAATTATTTTAATTGTCAATTGTCTGATTTTTATCTCTATATATAAATATGTCTATAATAGGATGCTATTATTTTGACATATAAATATTTTAGTCATATAAGTGTGTTTTTCATGTATAGAGTTCTAATATAAATTCGACTATTTTGGATTGTATTTTTATAATATATAATAATTTCAATTTCAAATGGTTAAATATTCAGTTTAATTATGATATTTGAGAGACACTTAGTAAATATTAATAAATTCATTTTGATATATAAGCTTTAATCTATTTCTCTCTCAATATTCATGAACCCATATATCAACAACCGATGAAAACATCACTAAAATTCCTATTTAAATGGTGTGAAAATAGATATTTAACTACTAGATAGACTAATTATATTTCATATATATGACCTTATGATATTCTATCTTATCAATTGTATGATTATAATTTTTCACAATTTATCTTTCTCTCCTAAAATTCCAAGCAATAAAACTAATTATAAAAATATATTATATCACTAAAACTTCTAGGAGAAATTTTTAAATTCCATAGGTTTATGACCAAATTCCAATAAAAGTAAATTTAATTCATATATCTAAAAGAGGAGCTCCTCTCTGTTCCCAATATGAAAAAATATTCATTATTTAATTATAATTTAATAATCTAAATGGCGATTGACTATATACATAATGCGGTCACTTTTTAGAACAGACAGTATAAGTGCCACATTTTCCTGTCTGCTATAAAAACATAGTTTTTCTGTGGCATATATACAAGGCAGAAACTACGTTTACACAAGAAATGAAGAGACATGAGTTATTGTCTTCTTGGCTGCAGGACACACCTATTCAGAAACTGCTGCATTTTTAAAATCGCCCGATAATTTGTTTTGAAAGCTCGGAGAGAATTGATTGATGCTTATGTGGGCGCTGTTGTGCCCGGTAATAAAAATAAAATAATATACCAAATAGAAAGAAAGGCATTTGCCACAGTTTAGGCGAAGATTACCAATATAGGCAGGGCTTCAGGCCATCCGAAGCGTTCGACGCAGGTTATACGTGCTACTAGAGACATGTTCCCAGTCTACTTACCTTGGTTGATGGAGAGCCGCTGGCGATTTTCCACCAAATTCGCGGTGGCCGAGGCGCATATTCATTGTACATAGTATCATGCATATATTTATAATCATTAAAAATAAAGAAGGCATATCCTGACTATGAACGCATTGTTTTTTCATTTATAATTATCTGTTTAAAATAGTACAGACTTTTGCATGTATTGACAAGATGTCAATAATATTATATTAATTGTCAAATTTTCTACCCACCTAGGGACCTTATACTGCCGCCACAAGTTGCTTCATACAACCGTCGATAATAAGATCTATCTCGAAGACTGATCATCTTAAAATTCAAAATTAAAAAAATATATATGGTAATTTCTTAGTTTAATATATTTATGTTTTATTTATAACATATATTTGTGTTTATGTAAATTTTAAGTAGATATAAATAGAAAGATAATTAATAATGTTGTCAGTTGCTATAATACATATACGTGTGAATGTTCTCCTAGTCTATAGCTTGATTAATTCAATCAAATCGAACTAAAACTAAATATCGTCGGTTGTTTAGGGATATAATGCATTTGTGAAGTGTTCTGCTTGAACTGACCCACCTTAACCCAAAGCTATGACCAGCCTCCTAGACTCGAATCTCAGAATGAAATTTCCTGTAATACTGATTTTTCTCAGCAATCCACTCAAGGCGCGATAAAAGGTGCCTGGAAATGGTTCATTCTAGTAAGCTGATATCCCAGGAAGAAGGTGTTATGCACTCCTAGAACCTGTCTTATAACTATCTCTCAAATCAAGAGATTAGCCTAAAGAAAGCCTCAAGAAATGACATTAAACTTAGATACTATATTACACAAACAATTGAATAATTACATGGTTTGAGTAGAGTTTAAAGAAGAAAAGAAAGGAAATTACGCTAAAATAATGCTTGAATTTACAACTCTCTAGCATTCAGGCACGAAATTCCTTCTACAGGAGAAATCACCATACAATGATTCATCAATTGACAAGAATTAAAATTATAATCAAATATAGAGGGTACTTATATGTATAAAGATAATTATATTTGAATGCCCATTTGAATTAGTAATCACAATTTTATTCAAGCTATAACAACATCATGAATAATTTCTGTTTCTACCTGGCAATTACAAATTTTACATATAATTACCGACCATCTGAATTTTGCGGCTGTTAACGTTTAAAATCAAGAGAAATATAAAACCCCTAAATGGTCCCATTAAATCACGATGAAATCCTCGGCCACTACCTCACCAAAAGCGGACCCTGCCAAAGATCAGGCAAAGGCTGCACTAACAATGGAATCTTCCACCTCCGAGCATTAAAACATACAACCTCTTTAGCCCTCTTCACAAAATGTTTAAGATACTAGACGCTGACACCTTCCGGGGACCTCTATATAGGGATTTTTATAGGTGCGGAATTGAGTTGGCTGTTGTATCCATAACTAAAAGGGATAACGTTCTCGAGTTTATCTCGCCCGAGCAGAGCTCTGCTCTGAAAATTCCTCGACAAGGCAATCACCCATGTCGGGGACAAGGACTCCCACCTAGGCAAGAGGCTATCCGTCTTCAGGGAGAATACGACTCTAAAATGAGGAGACACCCAGTGGGATCCGTATGATACAAATAATTTCTAATTTTGAATTTATGATTTTTTTATAGTTCATTTATATGAATTTTTAAATGTTGACAAGAAATCAATAAAACCCTATATTATATAAACGATTATTAAACCAGTTTCTATCTAAAATCCTCTAGTTCTATTATCACAATGAGGTTTAAAATACAATATAACGCGGCTTATGAATGTAAAACGAAAATTGCAATTATACCGCGAATGTTTCTTTTAAACGAAAAATCGAAATTTATCCTAAAGAGAAATAGCGATTATTAATCCCATCCGTGGACCACTTTTATTTTTCCGTTTATCATTACCTCTTCACAATTCATCCTATCATACTTCATCCTTAAAGTTAGAATAATCGCTATTTCTCTTTAGGATAAATTTCGATTTTTTCGTTTAAAAGAAACATTCGCGGTATAATTGCAATTTTCGTTTTACAATGAGGTTTATTATCTTAAAGAGATAGATTGATATATATATATATATATATATATATATCTATATATATATATATGTGTGTGTGTGTGTGTGTGCGGGCGTATTGATAATGTTATATGTTGTATATAAAATTAGCCTAACTCATGTGTAACTACCAAATGATGCCAATAAAAAGGATACCCGGAAGAGAAAGTGGCGGTGAGCCGGGAAGGAATGTATAAACAAGAGCGATTTATAGACATTAGACATGGACGGTACTGATCGTTGTCCTTCCCCTCTGATGTCACCATTATAATATAAGCTTGGGCTCTCTGAGGCCAGAAAGGAGGTCCCCAGCACAGAGAGACCTTCAGGTAGGAGATAGCTAGGTCACCATGCTGCAGATTGACCAGAGGGTCCCAGGACTCCCCCTTAGCCTCTCCCTTCCCGGGAACAACTCCTAAACCGAGGTAACCATGTTCCTATGCGTGTGGTCTTCTTTGGTCTTCACGCTAGTGCGCCATCACCTCCGGCCTATGACTGCATGTTGGATAAGGAGCCCACTGTGACGTTGTCGGCTCCATTTTTTTTTAAAACATATATATAGGATTGTTTATTTAAGCACAAAGTTATTCTATTATTCTATAATTATCAATTACTATCATGATTTAACGTTTCTTTTTATATATTTGATTGCCATATAGGCCGCATTTATGTATCCAAAATGACCTAAAAATTCGGGTTTTTGAGATAAACAGAAGATTGTAATTAAGCATGTTACATTATTAATAATCATTACACTCTTTTTTTGGAAATGTCTGCAAGTAGTTAAAAAGACAAGTTAATGGCATTTTTGAAGATTGGTTGGATAAATTTTAAAAAGAGATGCACTCTATATTCTATGTATTCCATAAAATATATTAGGTTTAGGATATAACTGTGGCATTGATGCTTATGTGGGCGCTGTTGTGTCCGCTAATAAAATTAGTATACCCAAACAGAAAGAAAGGCATTTGCCACAGTTTAGGCGAAGAATACCAATATAGGCAGGGCTTCAGGCCATCCGAAGCGTTCGATGCAGGTTAAAATGTACCTGAAGCTCTCAGTCGATGACACCTGCTAGTAAGCGCCTGCCACGACTGCCAGGTCTTCAAGACCACTAGATACACCAGAGCGCACTTTCAACTTTTCGGCCTTCCTGACGGAAGGTGCAGACATGATCACATCAACCTGGTCGGACCTCTGCCACCTAGTGAGAGCTTCAGGTACATTTTCAACTTCGTTGACCATTTCACTAGAGTGCCTGAATATCTCCCTATACCAGACATTACCTCAAAACATTGGCGAACGCTTTCCTCTCTGTTTGTGTATCCTGTTTAGTTGTTTCGGATAAAATGGAGACAATGAAGGAAGGCAATTGGCATCAGCGCCACAATCTCGGCACAAAAACTTCCCATCTGGTCTATGGAAAACCTCTAGCTTTTCCAGGAAACTCTTTTTGAGGATCCAACCTCGGCAGGCTCTTCTACCTTGTATTGATTGGAAGATTTCAGTCGCGCAATGGCTTCTCTTATACATGGGAATCGGCATATATACGTGCTACTAGAGACATGTTCCCAGTCTACTTACCTTGGTTGATGGAGAGCCGCTGGCGATTTTCCACCAAATTCGCGGTGGCCGAGGCGCCATATTCATTGTACATAGTATAATGCATATATTTATAATTATTAAAAATAAAGAAGGCATATCCTGACTACAAAAACATTGTTTTTTCATATATAATTATCTGGTTAAAATAGTACAGACTTTTGCATGTATATATTGACAAGATGTCAATAATATTATATTAATTGTCAAATTTTCCTACCCACCTAGGACCTTATACTGGCGCCACAAGTTGCTCCATACAACCGTCCATAATAAGATCTATCTCGAAGACTGATCATTTTAAAGTTCAAAATTGAAAAAAATAAGATATATGGTAATTTCTTAGTTTAAAATATTTTATGTTTTATTTATAACATATATTTGTGTTTATGTAAATTTTAAGTAGATATAAATAGAAATATAATTAATAATGTTGTCAGTTGCTATAATACATATACGTGTGAATGTTCTCCTAGTCTATAGCTTGATTAATTCAATCAAATCGAACTAAAACTAAATATCGTCGGTTGTTTAGGGATATAATGCATTTGTGAAGTTTTCTGCTTGAACTGACCCACCTTAACCCAAAGCTATGACCAGCCTCCTAAACTCGAATCTCAGAATGAAATTTCCTGTAATACTGATTTTTCTCAGCAATCCACTCAAGGCGCGATAAAAGGTGCCTGGAAATGGTCCATTCTAGTAAGCTGATATCCCAGGAAGAAGGTGTTATGCACTCCTAGAACCTGTCTTATAACTATCTCTCAAATCAAGAGATTAGCCTAAAGAAAGCCTCAAGAAATGACATTAAACTTAGATACTATATCTCTATATATAAAAATGAATGTTTGTATGTTTGTTGGTTGGTCTGTATGTCCGGTATACAAATTCGCAGTAGTTCACTAATTCAAACCAAAATTTCAATACATAGGTAAAAAATAACGAGGATGACGATAGGCTATTTTAAAAAATATATAAATCAATTATTTAAAACTATATATTCAAATTATTCTAAATTGCTCATCTAGAACGCGGTGGAACTGATGGCGGGGGCCCCGCCCATTGGCCGCCTGCGACACGTGGCTTCCCTGTGCGCGCGCATGCGCCGGGAAGCCACTCGCACGCCGGCTGCCGACGGGAGCAGTCGCTTGCTCGCCGGGAGTCAACGGGCGCCGACAACCCTAGGAAGCAAGGTGTAGACAAGATGAAGATTAAAACGTTTTTAAAATATATTCGCACTCGGGTAAAACCCGGGCGTTGCCCGGGCCATTCGTCTAGTTACATAAACAATTGAATAATTACATGGTTTGAGTAGAGTTTAAAGAAGAAAAGAAAGGAAATTACGCTAAAATAATGCTTGAATTTACAACTCTCTAGCATTCAGGCACGAAAATTCCTTCTACAGGAGAAATCACCATACAATGATTCATCAATTGACTAGAATTAAAATTATAATCAAATATAGAGGGTACTTATATGTATAAAGATAATTATATTTGAATGCCCATTTGAATTAGTAATCACAATTTTATTCAAGCTATAACAACATCATGAATATATTTCTGTTTCTACCTGGCAATTACAAATTTTACATATAATTACCGACCATCTGAATTTTGCGGCTGTTAACGTTTAAAATCAAGAGAAATATAAAACCCTGATGAATCATAAGTATCCACTTGGTAATATCAAAGTTCGATATATTAAAGGGTAGCAGTATCTTGGAGAGCTTGAATAAAACCCGGGCGTGCCGGTTACGTCCGCTAGTTTAAAATAATTTAAAGTACTCTCTTTTTGAAATAATGTATATATCTCTCTGATAAAATAAAACTTGAAGAAATGAAAAATTTATTAGAGCCTATATATATAGAGTAATTTCTTCACTTCGAATTTATCTTTTTGTAAAAGATTTGTGTAATTCTCTGCAAATGTTTAATTATATAAGCAGTTGAAATAAATAATTTATTTAGTTATTTTAATACATTAGTGTGAAGTGGTTTATCTTTATATGTCCAAATAAATTCATTTATTGTTACCTATAGTTGAATTTTATTATCGATTTGAAAAACATTTGATTAATGGAGAATATACCTTAAATCAATCTTCCTGGAGTAAAAAATTACAACCGGCGAAGTGTTGTCGAGCCCATGGAAGCAGACAGTCTCTCAGAATGACGTCTTGGTAGACTTGGGAGTCGATTTTGAATTTCGATCAATGAAAACGAAGCGGGGTTTTGCCTTCAGAAGTGACTCCGGCCCAGACCATGACAGATATCGGGAACTTGAGCCTCATGTGCACCTGGCGTTTCCTGAAAGCCTTGTTTCCTGGAGGTAGAAGCTAAAGGTGGTTTTGGGAGATGTGGGTTACTTCAGCAGTGAAAATCTTCTCGTCCGTCCACACAATGTCGGAAAGCCGACCTACTCGGATCATTGAGAGCAACCTCTTTGCCTTGTCCAAACGATTCTTCATTGCAACTTCGGTAAGGGTTTTCCCACGGTGAATATGATAGCTTTGAAGTCCCAGGCCCGTTTCACGATATTCTTCACTCTTTCCTTAGAGGTTACGAGGTCAGAAGCGATACGATTTATGCTGACGCCGTCATTTCGGGAAGTCCCCTTCTTTATGATCTTCCGTGTTGTAGAAGTGTTGACCGTACTTGGGCGACCCGATTTTGGAGGGATATAAGGAGGGACCGTGTGGCCCACCCTCAGTAGAGGAAGGTAATGAAGGAGTGAGATATGGATAGACCATGTGGCCCACCCTCATTAGAGGAAGTAACTGAAGGAAAAGATTTGGAGACACCAAGTAGCCCACCCTCAGTAGAGGAAGGAATTGGAGGAGGAAAAAATGGAGAGACCATTTAGCCCACCCTCAGTAGAGAAAGGCATTAAAGTAGAAGAATAAAAAGCATAAAACAATTGAAAATTTTCAAAATTGATATAAAAATATAATTGATGGAAACCTCAAACTATTCACCAATCACTAAATTTATATTATCGTCTGTATATTTATGAGAAGAGGCTAATAAATTATAATAAATATATTCATATTCATACTATATATTCAAATACTACATGAATGGCTCGTTAAAGAAAGAAGACATCTAGAATGACAGCCAGTTCAACCCCATATTATATAGATTAATTTTAATAAAGTTACATAATGAGATATAGGTGAGAGTCAAGGTTTTAGTAAATATTTTAAACCCTCTTCAATGTAAATTAAAGTAAAGAAACAAATTAGGAAAATATTATGGTATATTTGAGGAAAATAGCGGCTAGATTAATTCAATAACCGATTTTATAAGCATTTGAAACTCAAAAAAAAAAAAAATCAAACTATAACTTAATCACTAATTTATTATCGCTATATATTATTTGAGATAAATAAACAATAATAGCTATTTATATATTTGGTATATTTTATATAAGAATGTTATAATATATGTTTATGGTAAGATTAACGTTTAACAAGTTTCACCTAGTTTATTTTTACCTAACGAAAAATCGTAATTTTAAATTATTTCAAGGAGAAAATACAACTATCCTATCCTTATGGATGAAATATGAAAGATAAATTGTGAAGAATAATGATGAACGGATAAATAAAAGTGTCCAGGAATGGGAATCGAACCCACAATGATCCGCTTACCGGGCAGATGCCATGTCCACTAATCTACTAAAAGGATGGCCCATTCAATGGATGCATCTAGAGTTACATGAATTTATAAGAGTAATAAAATTTATATTTTATTTGTAAAAAACTATATTATAAATTGATAGTATATTATACACACACACACAAAGCCTTTATTAACGTTAGTCTTATACAGATTCTCCGTACAAGGTGCAATAACAGGAAAAGAGCAGCACAGGAAACCATTAGTTCCGCAACTATATACAATTATTAGTAATAAGGAAAAGTAAGATTTAATATGAAAGGTCGACGCCATCTCCCCAAGTCTTCAATTTCATAAGCGCGGAGCAGAAATAGGGACTAAGTTATATTTTTCGCCATAAATATAACATCCAGACAAAAAGAAGGTCTACTCCAGCACAGCCATCCATATCACCTGCTCCGCAATCTCATCATCGACCAACACGATGGCCCCTCGATGTTTCGTCATCATTCTAAGGTGTAAGAACAATAGCTTCCAAGTTCTCTTTTCTCCCTCTTTACACCTACTGCCTTGTAAAAAATATAGGGCCTGAGCAACTAGTCTACTTGTTTGGGCACTGGTTAACATCGTTTGGATTGACCTAAGTTGGCTGGTGTCTACCGTTGAATAGAATGTCCTTCTCTCCTCGCTAATATCTTGGCATTCATAGATATAATGAGATAGTTCAGTTTCCATATTTTATTTGCAGAGATCACAAATCTTATCACCCTCCCTGAATATTTTTGTATGGTTTTCCTTGAAAAACGAATATAGTATTCTCTGTTGTGCGATATAGCGTTTTACTGGGAATGGAAAGTTGCTAAGTAAATAGTTTTCAATTCGAAATGAACTGTGCAGATACTTATAGTGAGGGTAGAATTTAGAATTCTCTATTTTTGCTTGGTCACTTTGAATAGATTGTTCTATTGCAATTTTAGTTATTAATGGTATTTCTTGCCGGATAATCCTTGCATCGTTGCAGTTAATTAACCAAGAAAATCCTATTGAGTTGAGTATGTTGGCCAAACTTACCGCAAGTCCAATATATATATTTCTATTTTTGATATCTCATATAGTTGAGCTAAGCATATATAGGGGAGTCGGCTGCTGTTCATTTTTAGAATTCTAAGCCAGAACCCGAGTGTAAGTTTTCAGCACCGTAACTCCCATGTGACGTTCTTCCGCACGCCATACGTAGAATAAAACCAGGAGTATATCTGGGTAAATTTAAAAGTCTCCGTAAAAAATTGTCTTGTACCTTGTCAACCAAGTATTTTTGGTTGTTTGCCCAAATTGGAGCTGGCGTAGAGCAGATAGTATATTAATATAAGTATAAATATTTTGAAGTTTAACTATATATTATAATCAATGTAAAACTGATTGGAGAGATTATATCTAATATTAAGATCAATATCTTTTATTTTGTTGAAAATATATGATAAATTATATAAACGCAAACCTAACATTTATCTTTTATTCTAGTCAAATACACTAATGGACAACACTTAAGGAAGTTGTACCTTTAGCATTTATATCGAGATTAATACATAACTCTTAAATATACACTCATGGAAAAACTTAAGGGAAGTTGTACCTTTCAGCATATATATCGAGATTCAGCCAATAACTCTGAAAAATACACTAATAGACAAAAATTGAAGTTGTACCTTTTGACATGTATATCGTGAGTTCAGGCAACAACTCTGAAAGATACACTCATGGACAAAATTTAGGAAGTCTACCTCTTTACCATGTATATCGGATTCAAACAATAGCTCTGAAAGATACACTCTGGAAAACCTTAAGGAAGTTGTGCATGTTGGCATATCTATCTGGATTCAAACAGTAACTATGAAAGATATTTGATACACAGTGACATTTATTAAAGGCGCACGAGATAGCCAAGTGTGTAAACTTCGCCTTTCTGCTCAAAAATAAAATATGAAACTTTTTAAGATTTGTCATGAGTATAACTGTGTCCTCTAATTTTGATACATTTTTCTTTTACATGTCATACACGATTTATATTTGAAATATTATGGTTAATTATGATTTTCAACAAAAAATATTAAAGTAACAGATTATTTTTTTAAAAAAACCTAAATTTTTAACCCTATACACAAATTCAAAAACAAACTATGAACAAATCACTAAATTTCTCTCATATATAAAATTCAATTTATCCGATTTGTCACTAAATTTAGACAAATTTTAAATAGACTAATTAGAATTTTATAAATACTAAAACGCGCCTATTTTATTCAAAACAATTTATTTGATTATATATTTCCACAAATACAATTTTTAAATTAAGGATTTTTTTTCAGCCTGGAATCCTAGTACTTTTATCACCAACAAGCTATGTTCGCATCACTAAAATATATTCAAAAAGGAGAATTCTCAAATACCAGGTTATATCACTTTTTACAATAAAAAATTAGATGTAATATAAGATGTATTTAAAATAAGCGCCTATTCATTATTTTTTATTGGGTTTTATTCATTATTGAAAAAATATTTGCTTCATATATATTTCGTACGACATTTATCCACCCAAAATAGAAATAGAGAAGTTGATTGAAAATATATACATATATTAATATCAATACCTTTTTTATATAAATATTAAGCGGAGTTAGCACTTAGTATAAAAGAGAAGGAAATTCAACAAGCTAAAACTTTATCACTAAAATATTTTTCGAGCAGTCGAAAAAAATTACCTATTTATTTACTTTATAAACGCTATTGAGCAAAGATACAAGAACACCGAGGCAAAAAAATATATGGAAAAACGGGAAAGGCCTTCTGAACAAAGTCTCAAATTGAATCAGACGACACAAGAACTAATTCAACAAGAGAATAACCCTGAACGCATAAGACTAGACTCATTTTCGCCAAGTAAGGGACCTATAAAATCGAGGCAAATGCCAATCCATCTAAGTCAAAGAAACATTCAGGTAAGGCAGAAAAATATCCAATTGAAGCAAAACGAGATAGAGTTCAGGCAAAAATATCCACATAAAAGGCTGGACCATACGAAACAGAGACAGGAAACCACACAGAATATTGGAAAACATATGCAAAATAGGCTAAACTATGTTGATATAATACAAGAACCAATGCATCCAAGACCAGAGAATATTCTGCAATGTCACGAATCCAAGCAGCTAGAAGAAACTCAGATTCTTCAAACGCCAAATAGTGCTCAGAAAAGGCAAATGCAAATTCAGCCAGAAACTAAGGCGATAGAGTTCAGGCAAAATTACCTCAACAAAGCCTGAAAAATACACAACAGAGACGGGGAAAACACACAGAATATTGGAGACCATATGCATAATGGGCTAAACTATGTTGATATAATACAAGAACCAATGCATCAAAGACCAGAGAATATTCTGCAATGTCACGAATCTAAGCAGCTAGAAGAAACTCAGATTATTCTAACGCCAAAGAGTGCTCAGAAAAGGCAAATGGAAATTCAACTAGAAACAAAGGCGATAGCGTTTAGGCAAAAATTACCACAACAAAGATTGCAAAATACGCAACAGAGACGGACAACACACAGAAGATTGGGGAGAATATTCAAAATGGGCTAAACAATGTTGATACAATACCAGAACCAATGAATCAAAGACGAGAGGCTATTCAGCAATGTCAAGAATCCAAGCAGCCAGGAAAAACTCCGATTCTTCAAATGCCAAATAGTGCTCAGAAAAGGAAAATAGAAATTCAACAAGAAAATAAAGTGAAGAAAATAAGACCATCATTTGTTCAAACACCACACACACAAGAGGAGTACCAATGAACCAAATTCAAGAACCTATACAGCAAGAACCTGTCACGATGAAAGAATATAGAAACATAAGGATAGACCCTGTACATGTATATAAAGAAGCTACACAGTTAAAACAATCTTCTATTCATCTAAGACCAAATCCTATTCAGGAAAGAGAAAAAGCCATGCAAATAAAAAATAGACTGATTCAACAAAACAGGCATATATACATCCTATTCAAGCACCCTCACAAGAAGGCAAAGAAGCTTTCCAAATGAAGCAAGGAGATATGAAAACAAGATATAAATCTATAAAACAAATTCAAATACCCATTCAATCATTACAGGAACCTAAAAAATCATTACAGGAACCTATTCAGCTAGATAAAGAACCAATCCAGTTGAAACGAGAGCATATGCATATAAGGCCAAACTCTAATAGTGAAGAATATATTAATAAAAAACTTATAGATATTCCCTAAGAGTCGGGAAAACAAATATCATAGACAAATACCTATACAGCAAAGCAAAGAAGCCTTTCAAATGATGCAAGGATATATACAACCTATAGAGGAACCTATTCAACCAAATCAAATTATATTAATCAAAACCAAGATGATATACAGTTAGTTAGAGACTCTATACAGTTAGAGCAAGACCATATTCGTCTACATCCAAATATTATTAGACAACGACAACACGATATGAATAAAGATCAAATGTATATTCCAGATTCCCAAGAACACATATATCAAAGACAGATACCTATAGATCAAAGGAAAGAAATTTCTCAAATGAATCAAGGATATATTCAACCGACACCAGTACCTATTCAGGTAAATAAAGAACCTATTATATCAAGACAGGAATCTAATCAAATAGGTCAAAAACCTATGCATCTAGGTGAGAGATCAAATAATTCAAATCGAGATTATATGAATCTAAGACCGAATACTATTAGACAAGGACAGAAATATGTTAATAAAGGACAAATGCCTAATTTACACATCCGACAACATCCATATCAAAGACCTATGCAGCGAGGTAAAGAATCTGTTCAAATATTGCAAAGATATAGTCATCAAAGCGATGAACCTATTCAAACAAGACATGGACATATGCAAAGAAGTCAGGAATATATGCATTCAAATCAAAACAATATTTACCTAATTCCAAATACTATTAGACACAAACAACAAGATATAAATAGGACTCAAATGCATAATCCACATATCCAAAAAACAGATATATCAAACACAAGCACCTATACAGCAAATACAAGACATTCCAAGACAAGAACATACTTTGTCAAATCAAGAAGTTAGGATGATAAGACCAGAACCTACCGTTCTATCTCAGGAACAAATGCAGCCAAATACGTATCCACCCTATCCTAGTCTGAATCTTAGTTCATCGACAACACCGAATGAAGAATTAGATTTAGGAGAAGATCAAATTGGAGCGCTCTCTTTAAAGGATTTCAAAATATTGTGCGAAAGATTTCCTAAAGAGAAAGACTATCTCAAAAAGGTCAGACGAAGAAGCAGAGGGAAAATGTATACTAGGAAATCTAGGCAAAAATTGAAACAAAATATCAACGATTATGAAACTATTTCTCAGGTACTTCAGGAACGAGCAGATGCCATGAATGTATTGGACAATTATATTTGTGAACAAATACCCGTCATTAAAAAGGTTTGAATATATATCTTTATTTTTAATTTGTATATTTATGTATATATGTTAATATGTATATAATAAGGGCTAAGATAGAGACAAAATATTTGTTTAGTATCATGTGAATGTTAAAAACAATAATATCATAATGTATATTTAAAAAAATAAAATATTATTTTAATAATGAAAAATGAAATGTGATATAATAATATGACTATTTCTCTCTCAGTTCAATTTCTCTCCATATTATAAACGAGATAATGCATAAGTTCTTGTCTATTAGGTCTATAAAAGACCTTAATATCTTTATTTCAATATTTCTATACCTCCTTTATATAATTATTTCACTGTACTCTTTTTATAAAAACAATCTGCAGCTTAATTCTATTCCTATAAAAGACTCTAATATTCTTAATTTTTATCTTTTATCTTCACCCCTTTTACATCTTCTCCCAAATATTCGATGGAAGTAGTAAATACAACCTATAACTTAATCACTAATATTTCCTCATCCCAACGCATTTTAGTAAAGACTGTTCCTAAGGCTTTCTAAAACACATTTATTTACCTCTCCCTAGTATATCTTTTAACACTTAATTACATATGCTCACTAACGATGACAATGCAATATTTCTAACATTTTAAAAATTAGATATTGGTTATCTCTACTTTCTAAATTCTTTGAAAGTGTATTGAATTGAAATCATATAGTTATATGACTTTTTCCTTCATATATTCTCTCGATATTATAAACGGGATGATGCATAGGTAATTGATTTATCAGGTCCATAAAAATTCTTAATATCAATAATTCAATCTTGCTATACATCTTTTATATATTGCTATAAGTAAATTATAGTGACCTTATTATAAAATACAACCTGAAGCATATTTTCATTCCTATCAAAGACGTTAATTTTCTCAACTTATCACTTATCTATTCAGCTCCTTTACATCTTCCTTTAAATAGTTGATGGAGATATCCTTAGTAAATACAACCTAGAACCTAATCACTAATATTTTCACATTCCATCGCATTTTACTAAAGACTGTTCCTAAGGCTTTTTAAAACTCATTTTATTCATCTCTCTCTAGTAAATCTTTAAATATTTAATCATATCTAGTTAATAACGAAGTAAATGCACTATTTCCAACTTTTAAAAAATTAGATTGTCGCTTCTATATTAGGGAATATTTGGACATTTTCAGTCACTTACTCTCAATTTCTCCAAAAGGTTTCTTGAATTGAAATTATATAGTAATGTTAATTTTTTCTTCGGATATTCTCTCGATATTATAAACGGAATAATACATTATTATGATGCATACTTATTTAATTTCCTTAACTTATTACTTTTGTCTTCGCCTCCTTTACATCTTCCTTTATATAGTTGATGGAGATATCCCTAGTAAACACAACCTATATCTTAATCACTAATATTTTCATATTCTAGTAGAAACATTTTTTAAGGCTTTTTAAAACTTATTATTTTTACTTCTCTCTAGTATATCTGTATATTCAATCACACCTGCTAACTAACGATGGGGGTGTCCCTTCATATAGGTTCTACTTAATATAGATTGAAACATTGCCAAAATGTTTTAATATATTAAAATTAGTTACTATTTTCGTTAAATTTGACAATGACACTATATCAATTGATTCAAATCTCTCTCCTGGATATAAATTAAATATTAAAACAGGTTTCTAGAGATAAGTTTTATCCACCTCTCTATAGCATATCTTTAAATATTCAATCACATATTCTTACTAACGATGCCAATGCACTATTTAACTTTTAAAAATTAGATTATACTTCTCTCTACTTGTGAATATTAGTATTATATATATTTTATATTAGAAAATAAAACCAAAATCTCAATTATATTGATATCAAAGACATCAATATCTCTAACAGAGTTCATCTCTCTACCCTTTTTACATATTCCTTCAATTAGTTCATGGTGACCTTCCTAGTAAATACAATCTATAACTCAATCACTAATATTTTTTCTATTTTATATCGTTTATGAAATACTTTATACTAAAGGCTTTTTATTTGTAGATGATAATTTTGGCAAAGAATATTGTTCTTTTTTTTTAAGATAGCAGGGGGGTCTCCTTTTGAAGGTTCTACTGTACACAGATTTATGTCTTGACACAAATGTTTAGATCTGTTAAAAACTAGTTGCTACTTCTCTGATTAGATAGACACTAAATAATAGTCAGAGCGAGAATAATAGTCAATGACGATTAGCTACCACCTATTCTCGAAATTGAACAAATCCATTCCAATATTTTGCCACGGTCGTGTAGGAAAGTGGGTTGGTATCAAAGGTTCATGTTTTGAGACGGCTTCCTGGATACAGACACTGCACCTTCTGACCGTTTCCGCGATCTCTTCCGAAATTCCAGGCCACCATACCGTCTCACGTGCGCGAAGTCTTGTTTTTGTAATCCCGAAGTGCCCAGCGTGCAACTTATCTAGGATCTTCAGTTTCATACTTGCTGGAATAACAAGACGACAGCTACGCATCAGTAGTCCATTTTGAACGCCGAGTTCATCCTTGACATGCCAATAAGAGAGCAGATCCTGTGACATCTTCTTCTTATCTGGCCAGCTTTGCTCAAGGTAGTTGAAGACTGCTTTCAGGGTCGTATCTTCTTGTTGAGCTTCAAATTTCTTCGTCAACATCTCGTCTTTGTCGGTTATACACGAGAGAATTGCATTTATATGCGCTTAGGTTGGCCATTCTTTTTCACCTCCCTCGATTGTAAGAAGTGGTTGTCTGGATAATGCATCGGCGTCGAGCAGCTCCTTTCAAGGGATATGCACTATTTAGAATCCAAACCTCATCATACGCATTCGGAAACGTTGCAGTCTTGGGGTCAGCGAACTCAATTCTTTCGTCGAAAATAGAGGAATGAGAGGCTTATGGTCGGTCTCAATTAGGAAAACGCTTTCCAAGCAGGACATCTTGAAAACGTTCGCAAGCCCATGTAATTGCGAGAGCCTCTTTCTCGATCTGAGCATATCACGCCATCACCATCTCCTCATCGGCGAAGTACGCGATCTACCTTTTCTTCGTTGATCGCGAAATACGTGGTGTCGCTGGGGACCCACTGGCGATTCTCCACCAAACTCTGCAGCGGTGGTAGAGGCGCCATATTCATTGTACATAGTGTATATAATGCATATATATTTAATCATCTTTTTTTAAATAGTGCAAACTGTGCACTTTGCATGTATCGACAAGATATCAATAAAATTATTTTAATTGTCAATTGTCTAAGGTTTTATCTCTTATATATAAATATGTCTATAATAGGATGCTATTATTTTGACATATAAATATTTTAGTCATATAAGTGTGTTTTTCATGTATAGAGTTCTAATATAAATTCGACTATTTTGGATTGTATTTTTATAATATATAATAATTTCAATTTCAAATGGTTAAATATTCAGTTTAATTATGATATTTGAGAGACACTTAGTAAATGATATTCTTATGATATTCTATCTTATCAATTGTATGATTATAAATTTTCACAATTTATCTTTCTCTCCTAAAATTCCAAGCAATAAAACTAATTATAAAAATATATTATATCACTAAAATACTTCTAGGAGAAATTTTTAAATTCCATAGGTTTATGACCAAATTCCAATAAAAGTAAATTTAATTCATATATCTAAAAGAGGAGCTCCTCTCTGTTCCCAATATGAAAAAATATATTAATTATTTAATTATAATTTAATAATCTGAAATGGCGATTGACTATATACATAATGCGGTCGCTTTTTAGAACAGACAGTATAAGTGCCACATTTTCCTGTCTGCTATAAAAACATAGTTTTTCTGTGGCATATATACAAGGCAGAAACTACGTTTACACAAGAAATGAAGAGACATGAGTTATTGTCTTCTTGGCTGCAGGACACACCTATTCAGAAACTGCTGCATTTTTTAAAGTCGCCCGATAATTTGTTTTGAAAGCTCGGAGAGAATTGATTGATGCTTATGTGGGCGCTGTTGTGCCCGGTAATAAAAATAAAATAATATACCCAAATAGAAAGAAAGGCATTTGCCACAGTTTAGGCGAAGATTACCAATATAGGCAGGGCTTCAGGCCATCCGAAGCGTTCGACGCAGGTTATACGTGCTACTAGAGACATGTTCCCAGTCTACTTACCTTGGTTGATGGAGAGCCGCTGGCGATTTTCCACCAAATTCGCGGTGGCCGAGGCGCCATATTCATTGTACATAGTATCATGCATATATTTATAATCATTAAAAATAAAGAAGGCATATCCTGACTACGAACGCATTGTTTTTTCATTTATAATTATCTGTTTAAAATAGTACAGACTTTTGCATGTATTGACAAGATGTCAATAATATTATATTAATTGTCAAATTTTCTACCCACCTAGGGACCTTATACTGCCGCCACAAGTTGCTTCATACAACCGTCGATAATAAGATCTATCTCGAAGACTGATCATCTTAAAATTCAAAATTAAAAATATATATATATGGTAATTTCTTAGTTTAATATATTTATGTTTTATTTATAACATATATTTGTGTTTATGTAAATTTTAAGTAGATATAAATAGAAAGATGATTAATAATGTTGTCAGTTGGTATAATACATATACTTATGAATGTTTTCCTAGTGTTAAGCTTAAACTAATTCAATCAATCCGAACTGAAGTTAAATTTAGTCGGTTGTTTAGGGATAAAATGCTTCGTGAATGTTCTGCTTGGACTGACCTAACTCAACCCAACGCTATGACCTGTCTCCTAAACTCGAAATTCAAAATGAAATTTCCTGGTCAATTGTTTGTTCTTAGCAATCCACCCAAGGCGCGATTAATAGTGCCTGGAAATGGTCCATTCTAGTAAGCTGATATCACAGGGAGATATGACTTATAACTATCTCTCCCATCAAGAATTTAGCCTGAACTAAGTTTATCTAAACTAAAGGTTTAGCATTACTTTCTTATAATATAAAAATACGGAAAACGAATGACCAGCGAAAGAAGAATAATCCTAAAAAGTTTGCCTTTATTAGAAAAATTCATTTTAATATTTACCTTAAGATTAAGGTGAAAATATCAGGCTCCATTCAGAAAATAAGTTGTTTTTTAACATTTAAATTCACAAATCTCTATCTTTTATGCACGAAAATCCTTCTACAGGAGAAAACAATCTACATTAAATCGCCTTTAAGACAAGGAGGGAGATAGGTAGAGACAATGTCGCCCACCCTCAGTAGAGGAAGACACTGAAGGAAGTATATATGAAGATACCATGTCGCCCACCCTCAGTAGAGGAAGGCATTTAAGGAGGAAGATATTGAGAGACCATGTGGCCCACCAGGAATAGCATTAATAATTGGAATATTTCGAAAAATTAACACAAATATAATTGATGGAAACCTCAAACTATTCCCGAATCACTAATATTATATTATCGCCTGAAATATTTATGGGAAGAGGCAAATAAATTGTAATAAATATATTTACATGCATACTATATATTCAAATACTACATTAATGCCCGTCAAAGAAAGAATAAATCTAGAATGACAGCCAGTTCAACCACTTATTATAAAGATTTATTTTAATGAAGTTACATAATAAGATATAGGTGAGTGTCAAGGTTTTCTTAAATATTTTAAACCCTCTTTAATGTGAATTGATTTAAAGAAACTAATTGGGAATATATTATGGTATTTTAAAATATGAATTCAATATATAACCTATTTTATAAGCATTTGAAACTAAAAAGATAATCAAACTATACTTCAATCACTAATTTCTTATTTCTTTATAATATTTTTGATAAATTGGCAAAAATAACTATTTATATATTTGGTATATATTATTATAATATATCAATATCCCTATATATAGTCACGACCGTCATGGCCTCTGTCACGGATGCGCGCGCATCATCATTATGATCATTATCATTATCTAATGATAATAATTATTATTATCAACATACAAGGTATGTCCCATAAGTTCCCAGACTGGGTCCTTAAAAAAAAAGGTAAGATTTTTTTATTATTTTTTTATTAAAACTTTTCAAAGTAATCCCCCCTTGCTTCAACGCACCAGCGCCATCGTTTCTCCCAATTGTCGAAACAGTTTTTATAAGCCTCTTTTGGAATGCTCTTCAATGCTAACGGCGATTTTTCTATTATGTCATCCCTGGTGTCAAAATGTCTTCCTTTTAGAACTGCTTTAAGTTTGGGGAACAGGAAAAAGTCATTTGGTGCGATGTCTGGGAAATAGGGTGGTTGAAGTAGGATTTGTGTCCCGTTTTTCGCCAAAAAGCTAGTCATCAAGTGCGCTGTGTGAGGGCGAGCATTGTCATGGTGTAGGATCCAGCCACCATTAGTCCATTTTTCTGGCCTTTTTTTTCGAATCGCTTCCCTTAGATGGCGAAGAATGCCCAAATACATTTCCTTAATAACTGTTTGGCCTGCAGGAAGATACTCGTGATGAACAATGCCCTTGTTATCCTAAAAAGCGACCAGCAACACCTTGTTTCTGGATTTTTTGGGTCTAGGCTCACCCTAACTTCTCCACTCGGCAGATTGAGGTTTGGTTTCAGGGTCATAGCCATAGACCCATGTCTCGTCGCCTGTGATTATCTTGTCTTTGCATTCTGGATCCGTTCTTGTCATTTCCATCATGTCCTCACAGGTTGCAAGCCGACACAGTTTTTGCTCATTGGTGAGGAATCTTGGGATGAATTTTGCAGGAGTCTTTTTGAGCTTCAAATCTTCGGTTACGATCCTTCCAATCGTTGTTTTAGAGATGCCTGTGTCTTGCTCTAGCTCCAGCAAAGTGGTTCGAGGATTTTCTTTTATCAAATCGGTGATTTTTTCACATTTTCATCAGTCCTTTGAAATTTTGGGCGTCCTTGACGAGGATCATCTTCAATGGAAATTCTGCCAGCTTTAAATCTAGAATGCCATTCAAAAACAGTTGTTCTCTTTGGGGCGTCATTGGGGAATGCTTTATTAAGCATTTCAAAAGTTTCGGTTGCTGATATTTGAAGTTTCACACAAAATTCTATGCAAATCCTCTGCTTCAATTTTTGTTCCATCGTAAAATCGCCGCAGCGCTAGGTGTGACCTTTAAATAAATTAGAATAACCTTGGCGCGCGCGCAAGTACCCGCCTCGATATTGGTACCACCGTGTAGCCAGATATTTTTTCTATAATAAACAGTCAAATTTATTTACATTTTTCATTTATTTATTTTTTTATGGACCCAGTCCGGGAACTTATGGGACATACCTTGTATATAGTCACGACCGTCTTTCCTGGCCTCTGTCACGGATGCGCGCGCATCATCATTATGATCATTATCATTATCTAATGATAATTATTATTATTATCAACATATATAGTCACGACCGTCTTTCCTGGCCTCTGTCACGGATGCGCGCGCATCATCATTATGATCATTATCATTATATAATGATAATTATTATTATAATATATATAGTCACGACCGTCATGGCCTCTGTCACGGATGCGCGCGCACAGGGAGGTCACATGCTCTCCGGCAGCCAATAAAAATTAAAAAAAAACTCCCTCGAGCCGGATTTGAACCAGCGACCTAAGGATCACTGTTGTAACATCTACAGTCGTCCTCTCTGCCAACTGAGCTATCGAGGGATACAAACTGTATGAATAAGCTTACCTTATAAAGTCAACTAATCCTATTTCTACACAAAATGTATTATTAATATATATAGTCACGACCGTCTTTCCTGGCCTCTGTCACGGATGAAATTTAAAAATTAAAAAAAGATGCCGAAACCCGGGATCGAACCAGGGACCTCTAGATATTCAGTCTAACGCTCTCCTAACTGAGCTATTACGGCTTATTTTATTTATTTCTATAGAAGCTTCTATCTCTATAATTATGTATATTTTCAAAAAGTCAATTCACACCTCTTCGCTGGAGACGATGGGGATACTGACTAATTCATTATGCTAACATAAATATAAATACAAATATCAGAGTCATCAACAATTCTGTCATCGTTTGCTTTTGTGAATGGAATAAATACCCGAATAGGGCCATTTCTTATAAGCATCGGTGGTTCAGTGGTAGAATGCTCGCCTGCCATGCGGGCGGCCTGGGTTTGATTCCCGGCTGATGCATTTTTTTTTCTTTTTTACAATTTTTAAAACTCATTTATATTATTATTCCTATATATATAAAAGTCAGCGTATGTATGTATGTATGTTTGTCAACTATACACGTCCACAATACGTACCTAATATGATAATTGTAACAAATAGTGTTTGAATAAAAACATTCAATCGGGTAAAACACGGGCGTTGCCCGGGTCATTCGGCTAGTAATACAATAAATTGCGGGTATGATTATAGAACGATTTTTAACAAGTTCAGGAAAGACAAAAAGCCATGCAAATAAAAAATAGGCTGATTCAACAAAAACAGGCATATATACATCCTATTGGAGAAACCTTAGAGGAGGGCAAAGAAACTTTCCAAATGATGCAAGGAGATATTGAAGCAAGATATAAACCTATACAACCAATTCAAATACCCATTCATTCATTACTAGAACCTACACAATCATTACAAGAAACTATTCAGCTAGATGAAGAACCATTGCAGTTGAAACAAGACCATATGCATATAAGGCCAAACTCTAATGGACAAAGTGAAAAATATATTAATAGAAAACCTATAGATATTCCTCATATTCAGCAACACATATATCAAAAACAAATACCTATACAGCAAAGCAAAGAAGCCTTTCAAATGATGCAGGGATGTGTACAACCTATAGAGGAACCTATTCAACCAAATCAAGATTCTATTAGTCAAACCCAAGACGATATACAGTTATTTAGAGACTCTATGCAGTTAGAGCAAGACAATATTCGTCTACATTCAAATATTAGAAAACGACAAAATGATATAAATAGAAATCAAAAGTATATTCCACATTCACAAGAATACATATATCAAAGACAAATACCTATAGATCAAAATAAAGATATTTCTCAAATGACTAAAGGATATATTCAACCAAGAACAATACCTATTCAAGTAAATAAAGAACCTGTTAAATCAAGACAGGAATCTATTCAAATAGGTCAAAAACGTATGCATCTAGGTGATAGATCAAATAACTCAAATCTAGGTTATATGAATCTAAGACCGAATACTATTAGACAAAGAGAAATATGTTAATAAAGAACAAATACATAATATACACATCCGAAAACATCCATATCAAAAACCTTTGCAGCGAGGTAAAGAATCAGTTCAAATGGTGCAAGGATATAGTCATCAAAGCGATGTACCTATTCAAACAAGACATGGACATATGCAAAGAAGTCAGAATATATGCATTCAAATCAAAACAATATTAACCTAAATCCAAATACTATTAGACAGAAACAACAAGATATAAATAGGACACAAATGTATAATCCACATATCCAAAAACAGATATATTAAAGACAAGCACCTATACATCAAATACAAGACATTCCAAGATAAGAACATTCTTTGTCAAATCAAGAAGTTAGGATGAAAAGACCAGAACCTAACAACCTATCTCAAGATCAAATGCAGCCAAATACGTATCCACCCTATCCTAGTCTGAATATTAGTTCATCGACAACACCAAATCAAGAATTAGTTTTAGAAGATCAAATTGGAGCGCTTTCTCTGGAGGATTTCAAAATATTGTGCGGAAGATTTCCTAAATAGAAAGACTATCTCAAAAAGGTCAGACGAAGAAGCAAAGGGAAAATGTATACTAGGAAATCCAGGCAAAAAATTGAAACAAAATATCAACGATTATGAAACTGTTTCTCAGGTACTTCAGGAACGAGCAAATGCCATGAACGTATTGGACAATTATATTTATAAACAAATACCCGTCATTACAAGGTTTGAATATATATACTTCATTTTTAATTTGTAGATATATGTAAATATGTTAATATGTATATAATAAGGGCTAAGATAGAGACAAAATATTTGCTTAATATCATGTGAATGTTAAAAACAATATTATTATAATGTATATTTAAAGTAATCAAAATATTATTTTAATAAATAAAATTATTGATATGATATAATAATATATAGACCTTAATATCTTTAAATCAATCTTTCTATACCTCTTTTATATATTTATATAATTATTTCTCGGTTATATTCTTATAAATTACAATCTGTAGCTCAATTCTATTTCTATTAAAAACTTTAATTTCCTTAACTTATCACTTTTCTCTTCACCTCTTCTACATATTAAAAAAATTGATGGAGACATTCCTAGTAAAAACAACCTAAATCCCAATCACTAATATTTTCACAATCCATCGCATTTTAGTAGAGACTGTTTGAGCTTTTTAAAACTTATTTCATTTATACCTCTCTCTAGTATATCTTTAAATATTTAATCACATATGCTTACTAACGATGACAATGCATTATTTCTGACTTCAAAAACAAATTCGATTCTCGCTTCAATTTGGAAATATTTATGGAAATTCCAGTCACTTATTTTCAATTTCTCTTAAATGTTTCTTAAAGTGAAATGATATAGTAATACGGCTGTTTTCTTCGTAATTTCTTTCCATAATATAAACGGGATGATGCATAGGTTCTTGATCCATTAGGTCTATCAGAGACCTTAATATATTTAATTCAATCTTGCTATACCTTTTTTATATATTGCTATAAGTATTCCACGGTAATCCTCTTATGAAATACAACCTGAAGCTTATTTATATTCCTATGAAAGACTTTAATTTCATTAACCTATCACTTTTCTCTTCAACTCCTTTACATCTTCCTTTAAATATTTGAAGGAGACATCCCTAGTGAATACAACCTATAACTCAATCACTAATATTTTTTTCAATTCAATATAATTTTATGAAATACATTTTACTAAAGGTTTTTATTTGTAGATGATAATTTTAGCAATAAATATTGTTATTTTTTAAGATAGCAGGGGTGTCTCCTTTTGAAGGTTCTACATTACACGTATTTATATTTTGCCACAAAGGTTTCAATCTCTTAAAAACTAGTTGCTACTTCTCCGATTAGATAGATATTAAAACTGAATCCCATTAATGTAGGGTCTTAGCTAACTTGCAGACTTTCCTTCCTATACACCTCTTTGGCAGATTGTCAAGATTCCATTGGATCCCTTGTGAATCTCATAGAATAAATTCCGCCCTAGGCTGAAGAGGGCAATTAGCTCGAAACCATGTCCTCTAGATGGACACTTCTCAGTTAACCAAATCTGCTGTTGTGGCTTTGTCACTAACACGAGGCCGCATATTTTCGGAGAGGTTTAAAAGTTTAAGTCTATTTTTGACACCTTTATTTTGACGGAATAGGCGCCCTATACTTTCATATATCAATTTCTACCAGGAAAAATTACATTTATACATGGTATACAGGGTGGCTGAAAAGTATAGTTCTTAAAACCTTTTGCAATAACTCTGTGAAATGAACAAATAATTGTAAATTCAAAAGCATATAAAATGACTAACATTAAGGAAACAATTTATTAAAGAAACATATCAAAGTGGGTTCCTTCAGCCTTGATGCAGGCCTGGAAGCGTTTGGTGATAGATTCTACCGTGGGGTAATTGACGTCGATCTTGGCCAACTCTCGCTGCAGGGCCTTATATAGGGACTCCAAACGTTTGTGGGGAGAAGAAGAGACATTTTACTAAAGTAACATCACATGGAAAGGTCCATCGGGTTTGATCTGGGGAGTTTGGAGGTCACAAGTCTTTGCCCAAGAACCCAGGAAAATGCTGCTGGAAGAAGGCTATCGTCGACTGGGAGCCATGGGACCAGTCATTCTTGAGTACGAAATTACGACCGACGATGTGTTGTCGAGCCCATGGAAGCAGACAGTCCCTCAGAAAGACGTCTTGGGAGACTTGGGATTCAATTTTGACATTTCGATCAATCAAACAAATAAAACAAAGAAGTAAAGGTAGACTAGACGACGACAAAGGCCAGACGATGAAAACAACCCGGCGCCAGAAAGTGGCGTGATTACATTAGCCAATCAGGAATCACCACATATGCGGGCGTACAATATAAAAGGCCCAGAAAAGAGACAAAGGTAGTTGTTTTCAGAGCGACCATCTCTTTTTAACCTCTCTCAGAAAATATTTCTTTCCCATATTCTCCCATTACCTACCTCTCCTTCGATCTTCACGCCTTTTGCCCATCTGATCTAATGCTACTTACAGAACATCTTGAGATTGCTGAACCCTGAAAACAATACTTCGCTTCTAAGCTCGTATTGCAGGGCAGGACTCCTGAGATGTCTTTTGCAGAAACCAATTCCGACCTTCTTCCTTTATTCCTCACTGCGTCACTACCTATCGTAAACCTTTTGCTTAAGTCAATTTTCTTTTATATTTTATTTTACTTTTATTATCTCTACTTCTCCTCCTTCCTGTATTACATCCCTGAAACTATGTTGTAAATACTCAAGGCACCTTAAGTAACAAAACACTGTAACTAGTATACCAACTTTCCCAAATATTTACTTTCGCTATTGTATGTGTTTACTTCAAATTTATCCTTCCTATGTACTCCTCTTATATATTTTTTTGTAGTTTTATAATATTATATCAGTGTGTCACCACTACTCCCCTTTATCTTTATTTTTATTCTAGTAACTAATTTGTGCCCCAAATTATTTCCCATTTAATAGTTTTACTAGCTTTGTGGTGTTGGACTTTGTTTTTTAACTTACAGATGTAGATAAAACATTTCAATATTAATCGATAGTATCATTTTGTTTATTAACCATCAACATTAATGCCATCAACTACCAATCAACCCTTTATATATTACTAGACGAATGGCCCGGGCAACGCCCAGGTTTTACCCGAGTGCGCATATATTTTAAAAACGTTTTAATTCAAATACTATTCGTTACAATTATAAATTGGCGCCATGGATGTCACTCTTGTGAAACGCCCCGTTCCAAACTGTGTGTTTTTAAAATGTTTTAATTAAAATACTATACGTTACAATTATAAATTGGCGCCGTGGATGTCTCTCTTGTGAAACGTCCCGCCCCAAACTGTGTGTGTCTTGAAAATATAAAAATAAAAATGTGAATTTTCATAAAGATTTCATCATGTCGATTTTTTTTTTTTTGCATTTCACCTACTAAATCGATAGAGATAATTACATTTGCAACATGAACTTAGGTATATTGACTAAATAGAAAACTGCATAGTAATAAAGATCATTTTTTAAAGGCACCATATCGTTTTTTTTTCAATAAAATCGAAACAAAAATTAACGATAAATAACGATAATTGCCTTAAAAAGAAATTGCCTTAAAAAAAAGAAACATTCGCGGTGATTTTGTCTTGCATTCGTTTATACAATTATTATATACGAATGACCCGGGCAACGCCCGGGTTTTACCCGATTAAATGCTTTTATTCAAATACTATTCGTTACAATTATAAATTGGCGCCGTGGATGTCATTCTTGTATAATATATAAATGAGTTTTAAAAATTGTAAAAAAAAAAAAAAAATGCATCGGCCGGGAATCGAACCCGGGCCGCCCGCGTGGCAGGCGAGCATTCTACCACTGAACCACCGATGGTTATGAAAAATCCCATCCGTGAGCTTCAAACAGACAAACAGACAGAATAAGGCAAATATATAAGTAGATTACCTTTAATATATTTTTTCATCATGTTTAGACTTAGAATTTTACAACTTCAACTATTTTAGGCACCATTTTAAAAAACCTACACCTAACAATAGTTATAATATTTCTTAAACAGATAAAACATTTATCATTTTATTTTTCTTAATAGATTTTCAAAATGTTATTTTTGACGCTTCCCTTACAACCTCTAACTCTATCCCATGAACCTTTCCTCCCAACTTTTTACATCCATCAAGAGATTATATTGTTCGTCAGCTATTTTCTTTTTTTTTTTTAATTGATTAAACTAACTAGAAGACCCTTCCTCGCTATACTCATTCCCAATGGTGAGTTCAGGGGACCCAGTTAAATTTTATTTTTTTTCTCTCATCGTCCGGCTCATCATTTTTTCATTTTTCAACTTTTTTTTTCACCACACAAGTCGGACACAATCAAAATTGATAGCAATAAATCTCTTACACCCACCTTTCCTTTTCCGCATCCTTCAAACCTCCAACCTTCCAAGGGATTCCAGTTCGCCGAACATTTTTTTTTTTTCATTGATTAAACCGACTGGAACAATCCTTCCTCGCTATACCCATTCCCAATAGTGAGTTCAGAATATCCAGCGCGATCTTTTTATTTTCTTTTTCTCATCGCCCGACTCATCATATCAATTCACCATTTTTTCGACTTTTCACTTTTTTTTACATAATTCAACCGGGCACAATCATTATGGACAACAGGGATCCCTCTTACCTCTACCTCTCCCTTTTACTTCCATCAATCTTCCCACCTCTTTTCACTGTCTGAGCTAATGATGCAGACGGAATATCTTGGGCCTTCTGTTAATGAAAACAATGCCTCACTTAAACAAGTTTGCATTGCATTGCAGAATGCTTGGGATACTACTTTGCAGAAACATGCTCAGATACCCCCTTTCCCCTTTTCAACCTTAGCGTCACATTATACGTTCAGTCAATAAACTAACTTCATTTTTTTCCTCTCATATTTTATGCAATAAGATATTATTTTCCTTGTACGATTCATTTTACCATATTTACCATTTTGTATTATATACTTTCTCTTAATCTTTATCATTCATTTTGTGCGTTTTTATTTTTATAACCTTGATTTTTTTTTCATTGATACACCACCATTACAACATCTTTCTCTTTTTAACTTGTAGATTAATAATAATTTTAACTAATTTGTATACAAATTATTTCTTTTATTTTTTTATAATAGGTTTGTTAGGTCATCATTCATTACATGTCATTCCCCCAACCAAACCTTCATCACCGGGGGCACATTCTGTAGTATATTTTGAGTTAGATAGTTCAAAACCTTCTTCTGATATTTATTATAACCCCATCTCTATATAAAAATATGTATCGATCTTGTAACAATGGAAGTGGCGTGATTACAGTAGCCAATCAGGAATCACCACATATGCGGCCGTCCAATATAAAAGGCCCAGAAAAGAGACAAAGGTAGTTGTTTTCAGAGCGAGGCCGTTATACGGTCGGTCGGATCTCTCACCCCCCCCCCCCTTCTATCCGTGTAGGCTCAGGGCATCCGCGACACCCGTGGTTCGACTGCCTTCGTCCGTGGTCTACCTCTACTTCTTGGAGCTACCATCTAGACCTGCCTCTGTTCCTTGCTGTCCCCTTGCGGGAATCCCATCACGCACCCACAACCACGACTGCCCAGTACATTCCACATCGGGATTACTACATATATTTGTAAATATAACAAAATATAATTTAGAATATTTTGTTAGGTTTTGTAAAATATCAAGTTGATATTAGTAATCTATTGTATGTTATATCGGTTACTAATGAAAGATGAAAGTAATAAAAACAAATATAGTTTAGAAAACCTTCATAGTTTATTTCATGTTTCTAGTGTTCCTTTTAATTTATATATTAAATAATTATTACCATGGTTCTATCTTTGCTCTCTCCTACAAACCTATCTCTTCACTTTTTCCTCTTTCTACCCAGCCTATGACGCGTAACGACCGAAGCTATGCTGGAGTTTCCTTTTTTAAATACTATTATATGCCTCTATATATTTATTAATAATTTATAATCGTATATGAACATTGAAATAAAGTCGTGTCAATCTTTTAATCTCTCTCTCTCCATCATAATGAATCCATATATCAACAAAACCTATGACAACATCACTAAAAATGTATAAATTCAAATTTAAGCGGCCAGTAACTAGGTTTCTACCTAATTGATTGACTAATTATAATTTATAGATAATATTTGAGCTTATAATATACTATACAACCAATTGTATGATTATAAATTATCACAATTTATCTTTCTTTTCTAAATATTCCAAGTAATCAAACTATAATTATATCACTAAAATACTTACAGGAGAAAATTTTCAATATCATTGGTTCCTGACCAAATTCCAATAAAAGTAAATTTAAATTATATTTTAAAAGAGGAGCTCCTCTCTTTTACCATTATACAAAATATATTAATTATTTAAATATCATTTTATAATATGAAATTGCAATAGACTATATACTAGATGCGGTTGCTTTTTGAGAACACACAGTATAAGTGCCACATTTTCCTATGTGTTATAGTAACATAGTTTTTCTGTTGAAGGTAGACATGGTAGAACCTACTTTTACACAAGAAATGAAGAGCTATGTAGTTATTGTCTTTTTGGCTGCAGGACACACCGATTTAGAAACTGCTGCATTCTTGGTATTCGCCCGATCATTGTGACAGCCGAAGGAAGGCAATTGGTATCAGCGCTTTTAGGCAAATTAACACGGCTTTAAGGTATTAATAGGATCTGAAGGTCAGTATATCAACCCTCTACAAACGGCCTGATGAAGAGATTTTACAGACAGCGTCTGAAGGACGCTCACCTCTATCACGACTCCCTAAACTGGTCCACCAAGTTATGCCTCATTCTCATAAGAATTCCTGCTTCTTTGAAAGAAGATCTCGGCCTAAAAGCTAAGGCTTTTTAGTAATGCATTTTGTTTCAAAAAATTATATAAAATACTGCTTTACTGAAAGCCTTTAATCTCTTAATCTCTCGAAATATTTTGAGAAGAAAAAATGTTTTTTTCTTTACAGATCCAGGTACGCCCTTTTATATAAGTATATTATATGTTTGTAAATATATTTGAGCTTCAACTATCATAAATTAATGTAAGGCTGCTTGTAGGATTATAGGTACTATTATGTTTCCCATATCTATTATGTGGTGAAAATATATGATAAAAAATATAAGCGCAAATCTACCATTTATCTTTTATTCTAGTCATATACTCTAATGGACAACACTTAAGGGAAGTTGTACCTTTTAGCATATATATATCGGAATTAAGAGAATATCTCTGAAAGATACATTAATGGACAAAACTTAAGGGAAGTTGTACTTTTCAGCATGTATATCGGGAATCATCAATAACTCTGAGAGATACATTAATGGACAAAACTTGAGTAAGTTGTACCTTTTAATATGTATTAGATAATAACTCTGAGATATTTGATATATACCACACACACTGACCCTTATTGAAGGCGCACGAGATAGCCAAGTGTGAAAAACTTGCCTTTCTTCGCAAAAATGATATATGAAACTTTTAAAAGTTTTGTCCATGAGTATAACTGTGTTCTCTAATTTGGTTTATTTTTCTTTTACAAGTCCATACACGATTTCTTTTTGGAAATTTTAATTAATTATGACATTTAACAGAAAATATTAAAGTAACAGATTATTATATAGAAATCTAAAATTCTTAACCCAATACTCATATTCAAAAACAAACTATGAACAAATCACTAAATTGCTCCCAGACATAAAATTCAATTTATCTGATTTGTCGCTAAAATTAGACAAATTATAAATAGAACAATTATAATATATAAATACTAAAACGCGCCTATTTTATTCAAAACAGTTTATTTAATTATATATTCCCACGATTTAATTTTTGGGTTAAGGATTCATTTCTCAGCTTAGAATACTAATACTTCAATTATCAACAAGCTATGAACCCATCACTAAAATATATTCAAAAAAGGAGAATTATCAAATACCAGGTTTTATCACTTTTTACAATAAAAAAGTATATGTAATATGAGATGTATTTAAAAATATTAGCGCCTATTCATTATTTTTTTATTGGGTTTTATTCATTATTGAAAGAACGTTTGCTTCATATTTATTTTTACGACATTTATCCACCCAAAAATAGAAAAAGAGAAGTTGATTAAAAATATATACATATATTAATATCAATACGTTTATTTTCTAAATATTAAGCGGAGTTTGCACTTAGTTGAAATTTAACAAGCTAAAACTTTATCACTAAAATATTTTTCGAGCCGTCGAAAATATTAACCATTTATTTGATTTATAACCACTATTTAGCAAATACACAAGAACATTGAGGCAAATAAAAGATATGGAAAAAAGGAAGAAGCCGTCTGAGGAAAGTCTAAAACACCCGACACAAGAACTAATTCAACAAGAGAATAACCCTAAACGCGTAAGACTAGACTCATTTTCGCCAAGTAAGGGACCTATAAAATCGAGGCAAATGCCAATCCATCTAAGTCAAAGAAATATTCAGGAAAGGCAGAAAAATATTCAATTGAAGCAAAAGGAGATAGAGTTCAGGCAAAGATTTCCACAAAAACGGCCAGAAAATAAGCAACAGAGGCAGGAAACAACACATAAGATTGGAGAACATATGCAAAATGTGCTTAACTATGTTGATACAATACAAGAAACAATGCATCCAAGACTAGAGTCTATTCAGCAAAGTCAAGAATCCGAGCAGCCAGGAAAAACTCAGATTCTTCAAATGCCGAATAGTTCTCAAAAAAGGAAAATAGAAATTCAACAAGAAAATAAAGTGAAGAAAATAAGACCATCATTTGATCGTACCAGAAATGAACCAATGAACCGATTTCAAGAGCCTATGCATCCAAGACCAGAGAATATTCTGCAATGTCACGAATCCAAGCAGCTGGAAGAAACTCAGATTCTTCAAACGCCGAACAGTGTTCAGAAAAGCCAAATGGAAATTGAACTAGAAAATAATGCGATAGAGATCAGGCGAATATTACCAGAACAAAGACTGAAAAATACACAACAGAGAAAGGAAAACTCACAGAAGATTGGGGAGCATATGCAAAATGGGATTAACTATGTAGATATAATACAAGAACCAATGCTTCAAAGACGACAGTCTATTCAGCAAAGCCAAGAATCCAGGCAACCAGGAAATACTCTGATTCTTCAAATGCCGAATAGTGCTCATAAAAGGAAAATGGAAATTCAACAAGAATATAAAGTGAAGAAAATAAGACCATCATTTGATCAAACAAGAAAAGAACCAATGAACCGAATTCAAGAGCCTATACAGCAAGAACCTGTCACGATGAAAGAATATAGAAACCTAAAGAAAGACCCTGTACATGTATATAAAGGTCCTATACAGTTGAAGCAATCGTCTATTCATCTAAGATCAAATACTATTCAGGAAAGACAAAAAGCCATGCAAATAAAAAATAGACTGATTCAACAAAAACAGGCATATATACATCCTAGTCAAGCAACCTCACAAGTAAGAAAAGAAGCTATCCAAATGATGCAAGGAGATATTGAAGCAAGATATAAACCTATACAACCAATTCAAATACCCATTCAATCATTACAGGAACCTACACAATCATTACAAGAAACCATTCAGCTAGATAAAGAATCAATGCAGTTGAAACAAGACCATATGCATATAAGGCCAAACTCTAATGCACAAAGTGAAGAATATATTAATAGAAAACCTATAGATATTCCTGAGATTCAGGAAAAAATATATCAAAGACAAATACCTATACAGCAAAGCAAAGAAGCATTTCAAATGATACAAGGATTTATTCAACCTATAGAGGAACCTATTCAACCAAATCAAGATTATATTAATCAAAACCAAGATGATATACAGTTAGTTAGAGACCCTATGCAGTTAGAGCAAGACCATATTCGTCTACATCCAAATACTATTAGACTACGACAAAATGATATAAATAAAGATCAAATGTATATTCCACATTCCCAAGAACACTTCTATCAAAGAAATGTACCTATAGATCAAAGAAGAGAAATATCTCAAATGAGTAAAGGATATATTAAACTGAGACCAGTACCTATTCAGGTAAATAAAGAACCTATTAAATCAAGACAGGAATCTAATCAAATAGGTCAAAAACCTATGCATCTTGGAGAGAGATCAAATAACTCAAATCGAGAATATATGAATCTAAGACCGAATATTCTTAGACAAAGACAGAAATATGTTAATAAAGAACAAATACATAATCTACACATCCGCGAACATCCATATCAAAGACCTATGCAGCGAGGTGAAGAATTAGTTCAAATGGTGCGAGGATATAGTCATCAGAGCGATGAACCTATTCAAACAAGACATGGACATATGCAAAGAAGTCAGGAATATATGCATTCAAATCAAAACAATATTAACCTAAGTTCAAATACTATTAGACAAATACAACAAGATATAAATAGGACTCAAATGCATAATCCACATATCCAAAAACAGATATATCAAACACAAGTACCTATACAGCAAATACAAGACATTCCAAGACAAGAACATACTTTGTCAAATCAAGATGTTAGGATGATAAGACCAGAACCTACCATTCTATCTCAAGAACAAATGCAGCCAAACACGTATCCACCCTATCCTAATCATAATCAAAGTTTATCGACAACACCAAATGAAGAATTAGATTTAGATGAAGATCAAATTGGAGCGCTTTCTTTGAAGGATTTCAAAATATTGTGCGAAAGATTTCCTGAAAAGAAAGACTATCTCAAAAAGGTCAGACGAAGAAGTAAGGGGAAAATGTATACTAGGAAATCTAGGCAAAAATTGAAACAAAATATAAACGATTATGAAACTGTTTCTCAGGTACTTCAGGAACGAGCAGATGCCATGAATGTATTGGACAATTATATTTATGAACAAATACCCATCATTAACAAGGTTTGAATATGTATCTTTATTTTTAATTTGTATATATATGTAAATATGTTAATATGTATATAATAAGGGCTAAGATAGAGAGAAAATATTTGTTCAATATCTTGTAAATGTTAGAAACAATATTATTATAATGTATATTTAAACTAAATAAAATATTATTTCAATAAAGGAAAATGAAATGCTATAATAATATGACTATTTTTCTCAGTTTAATTTCTATTATATCAAAATTATAAACGAGATTATGCATAAGATCTTGGTCTATTAGGTCTATCAAAGACCTTAATATCTTTAATTCAATCTTTCTATACCTCCTTTATATAAATATTTCTAGATAATCTTCTTATAAAATACAATCTGGAGCTTAATTCTATTCCTATTAAAAACTTTAATTTCCTTAACTTATCACTTTTCTCTTCACCTCTTTTACATATTCCTTCGAAAATTGATGGAGACATTCCTAGTAAATACAACCTAAAACCCAATTACTAATATTTTCACATTCCATCGCATTTTAGTAGAGACTGTTTGAGCTTTTTAAAACTTATTTCATTTACCTCTCTCTAGAATATCTTTAAATATTTAATCACATATGCTTACTAACGATGACAATGCATTATTTCTAACTTCAAAAACATATTCGATTCTCGCTTCTCAATTTGGAAATATTTATGGAAATTCCAGTTACTTATTTTCAACTAGACGAATGGCCCGGGCAACGCCCGGGTTTTACCCGAGTGCGGATATGTTTTTAAAACGTTGTCTCGGGTGGTCGCTATAGACAGGGTGGTCTGTATAGACAGGTGAATGTAACACACAGCTGATAACAGGGTTGTCTAGAGTGGCCGCTATAGACAGGGTGGTCTGTATAGACAGGTGGATGTATCACACAGCTGATAACCAGGGTGTCTAGAGTGGCCGCTATAGACAGGTGTATGTATCACACAGCTGATAACAGGGTTATCTGGAATGGCCGCTATAAACAGGGTGGTCTGTATAGACAGGTGGATGTATCACACAGCTGATAACAGGGTTGTCTAGAGTGGCCGCTATAGACAGGGTGGTCTGTATAGACAGGTGGATGTATCACACAGCTGATAGCAGTGTTGTCTAGATTGGCCGCTATAGACAGGTGAATGTAACACACAGCTGATAACAGGGTTGCCTAAGGTGACCGCTATAGACAGGGTAGTCTGTATAGACAGGTGGATGTATCACACAGCTGATAGCAGGGTTGGCTATATACTGGGTGGTCTGTATAGACAGGTGGATGTATCACACAGCTGATAACAGGGTTGTCTAGAGTGGCCGCTATAGACAGGGTGGTCTGTATAGACAGGTGGATGTATCACACAGCTGATAGCAGGGTTGTCTAGAGTGGCCGCTATAGACAGGTGAATGTAACACACAGCTGATAACAGGGTTGCCTAAGGTGTCCGCTATAGACAGGGTGGTCTGTATAGACAGGTGGATGTATCACACAGCTGATAGCAGGGTTGGCTCTATACAGGGTGGTCTGTATAGACAGGTGGATGTATCACACAGCTGATAGCAGGGTTGGCTCTATACAGGGTGGTCTGTATAGACAGGTGTATGTATCACACAGCTGATAACAGGGTTGTCTAGAGGGGGGCAGGAAGGACACGTGTTCGCCGGCAGCCAATGGGCGCGCATTCTATCCGTGAGCTTCAGAATAAGGCAATTATATAAGTAGATTTCTCTGAAATGTTTCTTGAAGTGAAATGATATAGTAATACGGCTGTTTTCTTCGTAATTTCTTTCCATATTATAAACGGTATGATGCATAGGTTCTTGACCTATCAGGTCTATCAGAGACCTTAATATCTTTAATTCAATCTTGCTATACCTTTTTTATATATTGCTATATGTATTCCACGGTAATCCTCTTATGAAATACAACCTGAAGCTTATTTATATTCCTATGAAAGACTTTAATTTCATTAACCTATCACTTTTCTCTTCAACTCCTTTTTACATCTTCCTTTAAAAAATTGATGGAGGCATTCCTATTAAATACAACCTATATCTCAATCACTAATATTTCTACTCTCCATCACATTTTAGTACAAAGAGTTTTAAAGGCTTTTCAAAAGTCATTTTATCCACCTCTCTATAGTATAGCTTTGAATATTCTATCACATATTCTTACTTACGATGCCGATGCACTATTTCTAACTTTTTTCAAAATTAGATTATGCTTCTCTCTACTTGTGAATATTAGTATTATATATTTTTTATTAGAAAACAAAACCAAATTCTCGATTATATTGATATCAAAGACATCAATATCTCTAACAGAATTCATTTCTCTACCTCCTTTACTTATTCCTTCAAGAGATTCATGGTGACCTTCCTAGTAAATACAATCTATAACTCAATCACTAATATTTTTACATTTCATATCATTTTAATGAATACTTTCTAAAAAGGGCTTTTTATATACAGATGATAATTTTTGCAAAGAAAATTATTCTTTTTGGAGGGAATAGGGGTGTCTCCTTATAAAGGTTCTACTTGAAGCGGTGCAGCAAAGAAGTAGAAGAGAATAAGTGGGGAAGCCAAGAGAAGAAGGTATGCAGGAGCGACCATTTCAGGAAGTGTTGATTGACAAATTCCAGAGGAGGGGGTGGCAGTCAGGGAGTCCAGCTGGCGCCGCCTTAGGGGAGGAATCAGCCGAGTCAGCGGCCGGCCTGCCGGGGGTTTGTGCACCGAGAAGACCTGGCAGTCTGGGGAGAGAAGTCTGTCTGGTGAAAACGGGACCTGCAGCGAGGAAAACGGCGGTGGAAATAGACGCAGCAGGTGGGCTCCGGACGTGTGGCCGTATGGACTGACCGGGAGACGGTGTGGATTAACAAGAGGAGGACGAGGAGGAACCTACCTGGGGCGACATTGAAGGCAAGTCAATCCCCTATGTATAGCTATTAATATCCCTTTTAAATATTCGGTAATAAATGCATAGTACTAAGCTGTATCCAAAACGAACCCACATTGTTCTCTTAGAAACCTTGAACGCAAACATCGACGGCTCAGAAGAGTCGTAACATACTGTACTCAGTTTTCTAGTTTCCTAAGTTTTCTAAGAACAAAAATTTCAATTTCAAATTTGTCTTTCACCACATTTTCAATCTTTTTTTTTTTTCTAAATCATAGTAACCCTTTTATAAATAGAACCAAAATCTCAATTATGTTGATATCAAAAACATCAATATCTCTAAGAGTTCATTTCTCTACCTTCTTTACATATTCCTTCAAGAGGTTCATGGTGACCTTCCTAAAAAATACAACCTGAAGCTTAATTCTATTTCTATCAAAGACTAATTTCCTTAAATTATCAATTTTCTCTTCACCTCCTTTACCACCTCCTTTAAATATTTGAAGGAGACATCCCTAGTGAATACAACCTATAACTCAATCACTAATATTTTTTTCAATTCAATATAATTTTATGAAATACATTTTACTAAAGGTTTTTATTTGTAGATGATAATTTTAGCAATAAATATTGTTATTTTTTAAGATAGCAGGGGTGTCTCCTTTTGAAGGTTCTTCATTACACATATTTATATTTTGCCACAAAGGTTTTAATCTCTTAAAAACTAGTTGCTACTTCTCTTATTAGATAGACACTAAAACTGAATCCCATTAATGAAGGGTCTTAGCTAACTTGCAGACTTTCCTTCCTTAACACCTCTTTGGCAGATTGTAAAGATTCCATTGGATCCCTTGTGAATCTTATGGAACAAATTCCGCCCTAGGCTGACGAGGGCGATTAGCTCGAAACCATGTCCTTTAGATGGACACTTCTCAGTTAACCAAATCTGCTGTTGTGGCTTTGTCACTAACCCGAGGCCGCTTATTTTCGGAGAGGTTTAAAAGTTTAAGTCTATTTTTGACACACGTTTATTTTGACGGAATAGGCGCCCTATACTTTCATATATCAATTCTACAAGGAAAAATTACATTTATACATGGTATACAGGGTGGCTGAAAAGTATAGTTCTTAAAACCTTTTGCAATAACTCTGTGAAATGAACAAATAATTGTAAATTCAAAAGCATATAAAATAACTAACATTAAGGAAACAATTTATTAAAGAAAAATATCAAAGTGGGTTCCTTTGGCCTTGATGCAGGCCTGGAAGCGTTTGGTGATAGATTCTACCATGGGGTAATTGACGTCGATTTTGGCCAACTCTCGCTGCAGGGCCTTATATAGGGACTCCAAACGTTTGTGGGGAGAAGAAGAGACATTTTACTAAAGTAACATCACATGGAAAGGTCCATCGGCTTTGATCTGGGGAGTTTGAAGGTCACATGTCTCTGCCCAAGAACCCAGGAAAATGCTGCTGGCAGAAGGCTATCGTCGACTGGGAGCCATGGGACCAGTCATTCTGGAGTACGAAATTACGACCGCCGATGTGTTGTCGAACCCATGGAAGCAGACAGTCCCTCAGAAAGACTTCTTGGGAGCCTTGGGATTCAATTTTGACATTTCGATCATTCAAAACCCGCGGGGCCTTGCCTTCAGAAGTGAATCCGGCTCAGACCATGACAGATTTCGGGAACTTGAGCCTCGTGTGACGACGTTTCCTGGAATCCTTGTTTCCTAGAGACAGAGCTGACGGTGGTTTTGGGAGTTGTGGGCGACTTCTGTGAAAATCTCGTCCGTCCACACAATTTTGGAAAGCTGGTCCACTCGGATCATTGAGAGAAATTTATTTGCCTTGTCCAAGCGATTCTTCATTGCAGCTTCAGGAAGGGTTTTCCCCCGGTAAAGACGATACTGCGAAGTCCTAGGAGCGTTTCACGATATTCTGCACTCTCTCCCTAGAGATTCCGAGGTCAGATGCGATTCGTTTCATTCTGACGCCGTCATTTCGGGAAATATCCTTCTTTTTGATCTTCCGTGTTGTAGAAAGGTTGACCGTCCTAGGCGGCTCGATTTCGGAAGTACTCCTTAACGCTCCTGGTATTGCTTCACAATCCTCCAAACATAGGGAGATATGGAGAGACCATGTGGCCAGACACCCTCAGTAGAGAGAGTCACTGAAGGAGGGAGATATGGAGAGACCATGTGGCCAGCCACCCTCAGTAGAGGAAGGCACTGAAGGAGGGAGATATGGAGAGACCATGTGGCCAGCTACCGTCAGTAGAGGAAGGCACTGAAGGAGGGAGATATGGAGAGAGCGTGTGGCCAGCCACCCTCAGTAGAGGAAGGCACTAAAGGAGGGAGATATTGAGAGACCATGTGGCCAGCCACCCTAAGTAGAGGAAGGCACTATATAAAGTATATATGGAGAGACAATGTGACCCACCCTCAGTAGAGGAAGGAACTGAAGGAGGGAGATATGGAGAGACCGTGTGGCCAGCCACCCTCAGTAGAGGAAGATACTGAAGGAGAGAGATATGGAGGGACCATGTGGCCATCCACCGTCAGTAGAGGATGGCACTGAAGAAGGGAGATATGAAGAGAACGTGTGGCCAGCCACCCTCAGTAGAGGAAGGCACTGAAGGAGGGAGATATGGAGAGACCGTGTGGTCAACCCCCCTAAGTAGAGGAATGCACTGAAGGTGGGAGATATGGAGAGACCGTGTGGTCAGCCACCCTAAGTAGAGGAATGCACTGAAGGTGGGAGATATGGAGAGACCGTGTGGTCAGCCACCCTGAGTAGAGGAAGGCACTGAAGGAGAGAGATGTGGAGGGACCATGTGGCCAGCCACCCTCAGTAGAGGAATGAACTGAAGAAGGGAGATATGGAGAGACAATGTGACCTACCCTCAGTAGAGGAATGCACTGAAGGAGGGAGATATGGAGACCGTGTGGCCAGCCACCCTCAGTAGAGGGAGGCACTGAAGGAGAGAAATGTGGAGGGACAATGTGGCCAGCCACCCTCAGTAGAGGAAGGCACTGAAGAAGGGAGATATGGAGAGACCATGTGGCCAGCCACCCTCAGTAGAGGAAGGTACTGAAGGAGGGAGATATGGAGAGACCATGTGGCCAGCTACCCTCAGTAGAGGAAGGCACTGAAGGAGCGAGATATGGAGAGACCGTGTGGCCAGCCAGCCTCAGTAGAGGAAAGCACTGAAGGAGAGAGATATGGAGGGACCATGTGGCCAGCCACCCTCAGTAGAGGAAGGCACTGAAGGAGGGAAATATGGAGAGAATATGTGGCCAGCTAGCCTCAGTAGAGGATGGCACTAAAGGAGGGAGATATTGAGAGACCATGTGGCCAGCCACCCTAAGTAGAGGAAGGCACTATATAAAGTATATATGGAGAGACAATGTGACCCACCCTCAGTAGAGGAAGGAACTGAAGGGGGGAGATATGGAGAGACCGTGTGGCCAGCCACCCTCAGTAGAGGAAGGCACTGAAGGAGAGAGATATGGAGGGACCATGTGGCCAGCCACCCTCAGTAGAGGAAGGACAGAAGGAGGGAGATATGGAGAGAATGTGTGGCCAGCCACTCTCAGTAGAGGAAGGCACTGAAGGAGGGAGATATGGAGAGACCGTGTGGTCAACCCCCCTAAGTAGAGGAATGCACTGAAAGGTGAGAGATATGGAGAGACCGTGTGGTCAGACACCCTAAGTAGAGAAATGCACTGAAGGTGGGAGATATGGAGAGATCGTGTGGTCACCCACCCTAAGTAGAGGAAGACACTGAAGGAGGGAGATATGGAGAGACCGTGTGGTCAGCCACCCTAAGTAAAGGAAGGCACTGAAGGAGAGAGATGTGGAGGGACCGTGTGGCCAGCCACCCTCAGTAGAGGAATGAACTGAAGAAGGGAGATATGGAGAGACATTGTGACCTACCCTCAGTAGAGGAATGCACTGAAGGAGGGAGATATGGAGACCGTGTGGCCAGCCACCCTCAGTAGAGGAAGGCACTGAAGGAGGGAGATATGGAGAGAGCGTGTGGCCAGCCACCCTCAGTAGAGGAAGGCACTGAAGGAGAGAGATATAGAGGGACCATGTGGCCAGCCACCCTCAGTAGAGGAATGAACTGAAGGTGGGAGATATGGAGAGACTGTGTGGTTAGCCACCCTAAGTAGAGGAAGGCACTGAAGGAGAGAGATGTGGAGGGACCATGTGGCCAGCCACCCTCAGTAGAGGAAGGCACTATATAAAGTATATATGGAGAGACAATGTGACCCACCCTCAGTAGAGGAAGGAACTGAAGGGGGGAGATATGGAGAGACCGTGTGGCCAGCCACCCTCAGTAGAGGAAGGCACTGAAGGAGAGAGATATGGAGAGACCATGTGGCCAGCCACCCTCAGTAGAGGAAGGCACTGAAGGAGGGAGATATGGAGAGAACGTGTGGCCAGCCACTCTCAGTAGAGGAAGACACTGAAGGAGGGAGATATGGAGAGACCGTGTGGTCAGCCACCCTAAGTAGAGGAATGAACTGAAGAAGGGAGATATGGAGAGACATTGTGACCTACCCTCAGTAGAGGAATGCACTGAAGGAGGGAGATATGGAGACCGTGTGGCCAGCCACCCTCAGTAGAGGAAGGCACTGAAGGAGGGAGATATGGAGAGAGCGTGTGGCCAGCCACCCTCAGTAGAGGAAGGCACTGAAGGAGAGAGATATAGAGGGACCATGTGGCCAGCCACCCTCAGTAGAGGAATGAACTGAAGGTGGGAGATATGGAGAGACTGTGTGGTTAGCCACCCTAAGTAGAGGAAGGCACTGAAGGAGAGAGATGTGGAGGGACCATGTGGCCAGCCACCCTCAGTAGAGGAAGGCACTGAAGGAGGGAGATATGGAGAGATCGTGTGGTCAGCCACCCTCAGTAGGTGAATGCACTGAAGGTGGGAGATATGGAGAGACCGTGTGGTCAGCCACCCTAAGTAGAGGAATGAACTGAAGGTGGGAGATATGGAGAGACTGTGTGGTTAGCCACCCTAAGTAGAGGAATGCACTGAAGGTGGAAGATATGGAGAGACCGTTTGGTCAGCCACCCTCAGTAGAGGAAGGCACTGAAGGAGGGAGATATGGAGAGACCATGTAGCCAGCCACCCTCAGTAGAGGAAGGCACTGAAGGAGGGAGATATGGAGAGATCGTGTGGTCAGCCACCCTCAGTAGAGGAATGCACTGAAGGTGGGAGATATGGAGAGACCATGTGGTCAGCCACCCTAAGTAGAGGAATGAACTGAAGGTGGGAGATATGGAGAGACTGTGTGGTTAGCCACCCTAAGTAGAGGAAGGCACTGAAGGAGAGAGATGTGGAGGGACCATGTGGCCAGCCACCCTCAGTAGAGGAATGAACTGAAGAAGGGAGATATGGAGAAATAATGTGACTCACCCTCAGTAGAGGAATGCACTGAAGGAGGGAGATATGGAGAGACCGTGTGGCCAGCCACCCTCAGTAGAGGAAGGCACTGAAGGAGAGAAATGTGGAGGGACCATGTGGCCAGCCACCCTCAGTAGAGGAATGCACTGAACGTGGGAGATATGAAGAGACCGTGTGGTCAGCCACCCTAAGTAGAGGAATGCACTGAAGGTGGAAGATATGGAGAGACCGTTTGGTCAGCCACCCTCAGTAGAGGAAGGCACTGAAGGAGGGAGATATGGAGAGACCATGTAGCCAGCCACACTCTGTAGAGGAAGGCACTGAAGGAGAGAGATATGGAGAGACCGTGTAGTCAGCCATCCTAATTAGAGAAAGGCACTGAAGATAGGAGATATGGAGAGACCATGTGGTCAGCCACTCTAAGTAGAGAAAGGCACTATATAAAGTAGATATTGAGAGCCAATGTGACCCACCCTCAGTAGAGGAAGGCATTGAAAGAGGGAGATATGGAGACACCATGTGACCCACCAGAAATAGCATTAATAATTGAATTTTTTCGTAATATTAGTACAAATTTAATTGATGGAAACCTCAAACTATTCACCAATCAACTGCTTTTAAAAGAGGAGCTTCTACCTCTTTTTCCCAATATACAAAAATATATTCATTATTTAAATATTATATGGCATTTTATATTCTGAAATAGCAATAGACTATATACTAGATGCGGTTGCTTTTTAAGAGCACACAGTATAAGTGCCACACTTTCCTGTGTGTTATAGTAACATATATTTTTCCGTTTCAGGTAGACATGGCAGAACCTACTCTTACGTCAGAAATGAAAAGGCATGCAGTTATTGTCAGCTTGGCTTCAGGACACACCGATTCAGAAACCTTTGCATTCTTGGGTGGCGGAGGATTCTCAAAGGAAACGAAATTTTCGAGGTTCTGACAGTATAAGGACGTCAGACTTTATTAGCCATGTCCAAGCTGTCATCACTTAGGACCCAGGGAAGTCGATAAGGGCACTTGCCAGAGAGCTGCAGGTTGATGAGGCTACCATCTGACGTGTGGTTCATGAGGACCTCTGTCACAAATCATACTTGATGCGGAGAGGAAAGTAAATGTCCGAAACAATCAAATTGAACCGTTTAACCAGAACCAAGCAACTTCTAAATAGGCTCAAGCTATCCAAAAAGTCATATATATTATCTAAGTTTTCTCAGAAGAACTTTGTTCAGGACAAGAAGGTGAACCTGAAAATAATCGGTAGTTGTGTAAAAGCCCTGATAAGGTACCTCTGGTCATGCATACCAGTTGCCCACTCTCAGTAGAGGAAGGAATTGAATGGAGGAAGATATGGAGAGACCATATGACCTACCAGGTATAGCATTAATAATTAATTTTTTCCGAAATATTAATACAAACATAATTGATGGAAACCTCAAACTATTCCCCAATCACTAAATTTATTGTATCGTCCAAAATATTTATGAGAAGAGGCAAATAAATTCTAATAAATATATTTATATGCATACTATATATTCAAATACTACATGAATGGCTCGTCTATTACAAGTTCTATCTCGAAGACCGATCATTTAAGAATTTCAAATTGGAAAAAAAGGATATATGGTAATATCTTTGCTTAATTTATTTTTTATAACATCTAATTGTATTTATGTCAATTTTAAGTAGTTATAAATAGAAATAAGTATAATAATGTTGTCAGTTGGTATAATACATCTACGTGTGAATGTTTTTCTACTCTATAGCTTAAATTAAATCAATCAATTCGAATTATAGATAATTTTTAGCGGTTGTTTGGCGATAAATTTCTTCGTAAAGTTTTCTGCTTGGACTTACCCAACTCAACTCATAGCTATGGCCAGCCTCATAAACTCGAATCTCAGAATGAAATTTCCTAGTCAATTGGTACTTCTAAATAATCCACCAAAGGCGCGATTAAAAGTTCCTAGAAATGGTCCATTTTAGTGAGCTGATTTACCAGGCAGATAGTGTTCTTCCCTCCAGAAAGCTGTATAATATCTCCCATCAAGAGGTTAGCTTAAACTATGTTTATCTAGACTGAAGTTTTAGCATTACTCTCATATAATATTAAAAAAAACAAACAGAAAACGAATGACCAGATAAAAAAGGATATTCTATTAGAGGTTGCCTTCATTATAAATATTGAACTTAATATTTACATCAGGATTAAGGTGAAAATATCAGACTTCGTTCGGGGAAGAAAATCTTTTTAACATTTAAATTCAAAAATCGCTAGCTCTCAGTCACGAAAATCCTTCTACGGGAGAGAATACGCTACAATAAATCATCAATTGACAAGAATTAAAATTATAATCAAATATAGAGGGTACTTATATGTATAAAGAGAATTATATTTGAATGCCTATTTGAATTAGTAATCACATTTTTATTCAAGCTATACCAACATCATGAATATATATCTGTTTCTACCTGCCAATTGCCATTTTCATATAATTGTCGACATTCTGAATTTGGGGCCTGTCAACCTTTGAAATCAAGAGAAGGATAAAACCCTGAAGAATCATAAGTATCCACTTTATAATATAAAATTTCGATATCTTAAAGGGTAGCGGTATTTTTGGAAAGCTTGAATAAAATCTGAAAAAAAAACTATCTATTCAAAATTATTAACCTTATTCTCTTTTAAAAAAAAAATGTATATATCCAATAAAATATAACCTTGAAGAAATGAAAAATTTATTAGAGCCTATATAAATATAGAGTAATTTCTTCACTTTGACTTTATATCTTTTGTAAAAGATGTATGTAATTATGTAAATGCTTGGTATATAAGCAGTTGAAATAAATAACTTTGTTAGTTATTTTAATACATTTATGTGAAATGGTTTCTCTATAAATGGCCAAGTAAATTCATTTAGTGTTATGACCGGCGAAGTGTTGTCGAGCCCATGGAAGCAGAAAGTCTCTCAGAATGACATTTTGGTAGACTTGGGAGTCTATTCTGACATTTCGATCAATAAAAACGAGCGGTGTTTTGCTTTCAGAAGTGACTCCAGCCCAAACCATGACAAATATCGGGAACCTGAGCCTCGTGTGCACCCGACGTTTCCTAGAAACCTTGTTTCATGGAGGCAGAAGCTGACGGTGTTTTTGGGAGTTGTGGGCGACTTCAACTGTGAAAATATTCTCGATCGTCCACACAATGTCGGAAAGCCGGCCCACTCGGATCATTCAGAGCAACCTCTTTGCCTTGTCCAAGCGATTTTCATTGTAGCTTCGGGAGATTTTCCCACGGTAAAAACGATAGCTGCGAAGTCCCAGGCGCGTTTCACGATTTCTTCACTCTTTCCCTAGAGATTCCGAAACCGGAAGCGATGCGCTCCATGCTGACGGGAAGTGTCCTTCTTTATGATCTTCCGTGTTGCAGAAGTGTTGACCGTACTTGGGCGACCCAATTTTGGAGGGATATAAAAAGGGACTGTGTGGCCCACCCTCATTAGAGGAAGGTACTTAAGGAGGGAGATATGGAGAGACCATGTAGCCTACCCTCAGTAGAGGAAGGTATTGAAGGAGGGAGATATGGAGAGACCATGTGGCCCACCCTCAGTAGAGAAAGACATTGAAGGAGGGAGATATGGAGAGACAATGTGGCCCACCCTGAGTATATGAGGGTACTGAAGGAGGGAGATATGGAGAGACCATGTGGCCTACCCTGAGTAAAGGAAGGTACTGAAGGAGGGAGATATGGAGAGACTATGTGGCCCACCCTCAGTAGAGGAAGTCATTGAAAGAGGACGATATGGAGGGACCATGTGGCCCACCCTCAGTAGAGAAAGACATTGAAGGAGAGAGATTTTGAGAGACCATGTGACCCACCCTCAGTATAGAAAAACATTGAAGGAGGGAGATATGGAGACACCATGTGGCCCACCAGGAATAGCATTAAAAATTCAAAATTATCGAAATATTAATACAAATATATTTGTGGAAACCTCAAACTATATTCACCTATCACTAAATTTATATTATCACCCAAATTATTTATGGGAAGAGCCTAAAAAATTCTAATAAATATATATATGCGCATACTATATATTCAAATACTACATGAATGGCCAGTTAAAGAAATAAGACATCTATAATGACAACCAGTTCAACCCCATTTATATAGATTAATTTTAATGAAGTTACAAAATGATATAGGTGAGAGTAATTTTTATAAAATAGTTTACACCCTATTATATGTAAACTGATGTAAAGAAACCTATTGGTAATATATTATGAGATTTGAGGAAAATAGCGCCAAGATGAATTCAATAACCTATTTTATAAACATTTGAAATTCAAAAAAAAAAAACATTCAAACTATATTTCAATCACTAATTTCTTATTGGTGTATAATATTTGAAATAAATGGAAAATAATAACCGTTTATATATTTGATTCATTTTATTATAATTATTTATTTTAATAGAATATATTGAGGCTATTGTTATAAAACGATATTTAACAAGTTTTTCCACAAATGTTCCTTTTTCCAGAACTAAAAATCGTAAATTTAAATTATTTTAAGGAGAAATAGCGACTATTCCTATCCTTAGGGATGAAGTATGAAAGAATGAAGTGGCCAAGTCCACTAGGTTACAAGAAGATTGGTCCATTCAATAGATGCATCTAGAGTACATCAATTTATATGTTCAATCAAATTTATATCTTAACTAGCGGATGTACCCGGCTTCGCCCGTGTTTTACCCGAGTAAAGGTTTGTCTAACGAATCTCTCGATAAAGTGAACATTTTTTCCCGGTACCTTGAAAAATACTCGATAAGTTGAATAAAATCAATATTAATCGGTACCCGAGTAAAGGTTTGTCTAACGAACATTTGTTAAAACAATTCTCTATAAACTTATAAAAAGAAATAGATACATTTTAATAATTTGAAACTCTTTATTTGAATCTCTCGATAAAGTGATCATTTTTTCCCGGTCCCTGTGTGCCGTGTCATTCTGAATTTTGTCTTTCCTAATTTTCTACATTACAAAATCATCGTTTTATCTAATGTTCAATCAAATTTGTATCTTAATTAGCGGATGTACCCGGATTTGCCCGGGTTTTAACCGAGTAAAGGTTTGTCTAACGAACATTTGTTACTTATAAAAAAATAATAGATATATTTTGATAATTTGAAACTCGTAAATTTGAATCTCTCGATAAAGTGAACATTTTTTCCCGGTCCCTGTGTGCCGTTTCATCCTGAATTTTGTCTTTCCTAATTTTCTACATTACAAAATCATCGTTTTATCTAGTGAACATTTTTTCCCGGTCCCTTGATAAATACTCGATAAGTTGAATAAAATCAATATTAATTGGTTCCCTCGGTAATTGGAAGTTAAAGGAATAGTATCCACCCTATCCTAGTCTGAATCAAAATTCCTCGACAACACCAAATCAAGAATTAGTTTTAGAAGATCAAATTGCAGCGCTTTCTTTGAAGGATTTCAAAATCTTGTGCAAAAGATTTCCTAAGGAGAAAGACTATCTCAAAAAGGTCAGACGAAGAAGCAGAGGGAAATGTATACTAGGAAATCTAGGCATAAATTGAAACAAAATATCAACAATTATGAAACTGTTTCTCAGGTACTTCAGGAACGAGCAAATGCCATGAACGTATTGGACAAATATATTTATGAACAAATACCCGTCATTAACAAGGTTTGAATATGTATCTTTATTTTTAATTTGTATATATATGTAAATATGTTAATATGTATATAATAAGGGCTAAAATAGAGTTTAACATTTGTTTGATATCATGTTAATGTTACACACAATATTATTATGCCCGTCATTAAACATGTTTAAATGTAAACCCTTCATTTACGCATGTTTATATTTGTAAATATGAAATACGTATGAATATATATGTATATAAACGTATAGACAGCCATTTGTTTAGTATCTGCTGGCAATATTATGTAATATACACATGTATATATTTGTAAATATAACAAAATATAATTTAGAATATTTTGTTAAGTTTTGTAAAATATCAAGTTGATATTAATAATCTATTGTATGTTATATCGGTTACTAATGAAATATGAAAGTAATAAAAACAAATATAGTTTAGAAAACTTTCATAGTTTATTTCATTTTTCTCGTGTTCCTTTTAATTAATTTATTAAATAATGGTTACCATGGTTCTATCTTTGCTCTCTCCTACAAGCCTATCTCGTCACTTTTTCCTCTTTCTACCCAGCCTATGACGCGTAACGACCGAAGCTATGCTGGAGTTTCCTTTTTTAATACTATTATATGCCTCTATATATTTATCAATAATATATAATCGTATATGAACATTGAAATAAAGTAGTGTCAACCTTTTAATCTCTCTCTCCATCATAATGAATCCATATATTAACAACCTATGACAACATCACTAAAAATGTATAAATTCCAATTTAAATGGCCAGTAACTAGGTTTCTACCTAATAAATTGACTAATTATAATTTATAGATAATATTTGAGCTTATAATATACTATACAACCAATTGTATGATTATAAATTATCACAATTTATCTTTCTTTTCGAAATATTCCAAGTAATCAAACTATAATTATATCACTAAAATACTTACAGGAGAAAATTTTCAATATCATTGGTTCCTGACCAAATTCCAATAAAAGTAAATTCAAATTATATTTTAAAAGAGGAGCTCCTCTCTTTTACCATTATACAAAAATATATTAATTTTTTAATATAATTTTATAATCTGAAATTGCAATAGACTATATACTAGATGCGGTTGCTTTTTGAGAACACACAGTATAAGTGCCACATTTTCCTATGTGTTATAGTAACATATTTTTCTGTTGAAGGTAGACATGGTAGAACCTACTCTTACACAAGAAATGAAGAACTATGTAGTTATTGTCTTCTTGGCTGCAGGACACACCGATTTAGAAACTGCTGCATTCTTGGTATTCGCCCGATCATTGTGACGGCCAAAGGAAGGCAATTGGTATCAGCGCTTTTAGGCAAATTAACACGGCTTTAAGGTATTAATAGGATCTGGAGGTCAGTATATCAACCCTCTACAAACGGCCTGATGAAGAGATTTTACAGACAGCGTCTGAAGGACGCTCACCTCTATCACGACTCCCTAAACTGGTCCACCAAGTTATGCCTCATTCTCATAGGAATTCCTGCTTCTTTGAAAGAAGATCTCGGCCTAAAAGCTAAGGCTTTTTAGTAATGCATTTTGTTTCAAAAACATTATATAAAATACTGCTTTACTGAAAAGCCTTTAATTTCCATAATATTTTATTATATTATTATTATATTTTTCTATGTATTATTAGCAATAATTGTTTTTGACCAATGACAAATTTGTTTTCATATGATCTACAATAATTTGAAAATTAAATTCACTGTGCAATAATTGATAAAGAGGGACCAATCTCTCGAAATATTTTGAGAAAAAAAAAGTTTTTTTCTTTACAGATCCAGGTACGCCCTTTTATATAAGTATACTAGCGGACGTACCCGGCTTCGCCCAAGGTTTTACCCGAGTAAAGGTTTGTCTAGCGAACATTTGTTAAAACAATTTTCTAAAAACTTATAAAAAAATATATATATTTTGATAATTTGAAACTCGTAAATTTGAATCTCTCGATAAAGTGAACATTTTTTCCCTGTCCCTGTGTGCCGTGTCATCCTGAATTTTGTCTTTCCTAATTTTCTACATTAGAAAATCATAGTTTTATCTTGTGAACATTTTTTCCCGGTCCCTTGAAAAATACTCGATAGTTTAATAATTTCAATATTAATTGGTTCCCTCGGTAATTGGAAGTTAAAGGAATAGTATCTTCGCCTTGTAATTGTATCATTATTCTTGTCTCAAATAAATTTCTGTGTCATCCTGAGATAATCATACTTTTGATAAATAATATTTAAGATAACAAACTTAGTGATAAGAAAACTTGTTATCATCGTCACAATGGGGGCGCTGCTTGCGAGTTAAATCTACAAATCTGCAAATAACTCTAAGGATATTCAAGATATTCATGAAATTATTTTTCAAAAACCTTCCCGGTGATATGCCTAATAATATCCCAATATTTCACGGCGATTGGATCTATGGTTTTTGAATCTATAGAGTACAGACAGACAGACATTCAATTTTATATATATAGATTATATGTTTGTAAATATATTTGAGCTTTAACTATTATAAATTAATGTAAGGCTGCTTGTAGGATTATAGGTAATATTATGTTTCCCATATCTATTATGTGGTGGAAATATATGATAAAAAATTTAAGCGCAAATCTACCATTTATCTTTTATTCTAGCCATATACTCTAATGGACAACACTTAAGGGAAGTTGTACCTTTTAGCATATATATATCGGAATTAAGAGAATATCTCTGAAAGATACATTAATGGACAAAACTTAAGTGAAGTTGTACTTTTTAGCATGTATATCGGGATTCAGACAATAACTCTGAAAGATACATTAATGGACAAAATTTGAGTAAGTTGTACCTTTTAATATGTATTAGATAATAACTCTGAGATATTTGATATATACACACAACTGACCCTTATTGAAGGCGCACGAGATAGCCAAGTGTGAAAAACTTGCCTTTCTTCGCAAAAATGATATATGAAACTTTTAAAAGTTTTGTCCATGAGTATAACTGTGTTCTCTAATTTGGTTTATTTTTCTTTTACAAGTCCATACACGATTTCTTTTTGGAAATTTTAATTAATTATGACATTTAACAGAAAATATTAAAGTAACAGATTATTATATAGAAATCTAAAATTTTAACCCAATACTCATATTCAAAAACAAACTATGAACAAATCACTAAATTGCTCCCAGACATAAAATTCAATTTATCTGATTTGTCGCTAAAATTAGACAAATTATAAATAGAACAATTATAATATATAAATACTAAAACGCGCCTATTTTATTCAAAACAGTTTATTTAATTATATATTCCCACGATATAATTTTTGGATTAAGGATTCATTTCTCAGCTTAGAATACTAATACTTCAATTATCAACAAGCTATGAACCCATCACTAAAATATATTCAAAAAAGGAGAATTATCAAATACCAGGTTTTATCACTTTTTACAATAAAAAAGTATATGTAATATGAGATGTATTTAAAAATAAGCGCCTATTCATTATTTTTTATTGGGTTTTATTCATTATTGAAAGAATGTTTGCTTCATATTTATTTTTACGACATTTATCCACCCAAAAATAGAAAAAGAGAAGTTGATTAAAAAATATACATATATTAATATCAATACGTTTATTTTCTAAATATTAAGCGGAGTTTGCACTTAGTTGAAATTTAACAAGCTAAAACTTTATCACTAAAATATTTTTCGAGCCGTCGAAAATATTAACCATTTATTTGATTTATAAACGCTATTTAGTAAAGACACAAGAACATTGAGGAAATAAAAGATATGGAAAAACCGAAGAAACCTTCTGAGCAAAGTTTCAAATTAAAACAGCCGACACAAGAACTAAATCAACAAGAGAATAACCCTAAACGCATAAAACTAGACTCAATATCTCCATGTAAGGGCCCTATAAAATCGAAGCAAATGCCAATCCATCTGAGTCAAAGAAACATTCAGGAAAGGCAGGCAAATATTCAATTGAAGCAAAAGGAGATAGAGTTCAGGCAAAGATTTCCACAAAAACGGCCAGAAAATAAGCAACAGAGACAGGAAACAACACATAAGATTGGAGAACATATGCAAAATGGGCTTAACTATGTTGATACTGTACAAGAAACAATGCATCCAAGACTAGAGTCTATTCAGCAAAGTCAAGAATCCGAGCAGCCAGGAAAAACTCAGATTCTTCGAATGCCGAATAGTTCTCAGAAAAGGAAAATAGAAATTCAACAAGAAAATAAAGTGAAGAAAATAAGACCATCATTTGATCGTACAAAAAATGAACCAATGAACCAAATTCAAGAGCCTATACAGCAAGAACCTGTCACGATGAAAGAATATAGAAACCTAAAGAAAGACCCTGTACATGTATATAAAGGTCCTATACAGTTGAAGCAATCGTCTATTCATCTAAGATCAAATACTATTCAGGAAAGACAAAAAGCCATGCAAATAAAAAATAGACTGATTCAACAAAAACAGGCATATATACATCCTAGTCAAGCAACCTCACAAGTAAGAAAAGAAGCTATCCAAATGATGCAAGGAGATATTGAAGCAAGATATAAACCTATACAACCAATTCAAATACCCATTCAATCATTACAGGAACCTACACAATCATTAAAAGAAACTTTTCAGCTAGATAAAGAATCAATGCAGTTGAAACAAGACCATATGCATATAAGGCCAAACTCTAATGGACAAAGTGAAGAATATTTTAATAGAAAACCTATAGATATTCCTCATATTCAGCAACACATATATCAAAGACAAATACCTATACAGCAAAGCAAAGAAGCATTTCAAATGATACAAGGATGTATTCAACCTATAGAGGAACCTATTCAACCAAATCAAGATTATATTAATCAAAACCAAGATGATATACAGTTAGTTAGAGACCCTATGCAGTTAGAGCAAGACCATATTCGTCTACATCCAAATACCATTAGACTACGACAAAATGATATAAATAGAGATCAAATGTATATTCCACATTCCCAAGAACACTTCTATCAAAGAAAAGTACCTATAGATCAAAGAAGAGAAATATCTCAAATGAGTAAAGGATATATTCAACTGAGACCAGTACCTATTCAGGTAAATAAAGAACCTATTAAACCAAGACAGGAATCTAATCAAATAGGTCAAAAACCTATGCATCTTGGAGAGAGATCAAATAACTCAAATCGAGAATATATCAATCTAAGACCGCATATTCTTAGACAAAGACAGAAATATGTTAATAAAGAACAAATACATAATCTACACATCCGCGAACATCCATATCAAAGACCTATGCAGCGAGGTGAAGAATTAGTTCAAATGGTGCGAGGATATAGTCATCAGAGCGATGAACCTATTCAAACAAGACATGGACATATGCAAAGAAGTCAGGAATATATGCATTCAAATCAAAACAATATTAACCTAAGTTCAAATACTATTAGACAAATACAACAAGATATAAATAGGACTCAAATGCATAATCCACATATCCAAAAACAGATATATCAAACACAAGTACCTATACAGCAAATACAAGACATTCCAAGACAAGAACATACTTTGTCAAATCAAGATGTTAGGATGATAAGACCAGAACCTACCATTCTATCTCAAGAACAAATGCAGCCAAACACGTATCCACCCTATCCTAATCATAATCAAAGTTTATCGACAACACCAAATGAAGAATTAGATTTAGATGAAGATCAAATTGGAGCGCTTTCTTTGAAGGATTTCAAAATATTGTGCGAAAGATTTCCTGAAAAGAAAGACTATCTCAAAAAGGTCAGACGAAGAAGCAGAGGGAAAATGTATACTAGGAAATCTAGGCAAAAATTGAAACAAAATATCAACGATTATGAAACTGTTTCTCAGGTACTTCAGGAACGAGCAAATGCCATGAATGTATTGGATAATTATATTTATGAACATATACCCGTCATCAACAAGGTTTGAATATGTTTACTTATTTTTGAAGTAAACGAAATATTGCGTTACAAATTTCAAAAATAAAACTACAACCTTTCGCAATGAGTTTCTTTTATTCTTTTTTTATTTGAAATACTTATTTTTAATTTGTATATATTTGTAAATATGTTAATATGTATATAATAAGGGCTTAGATAGAGAGAACATATTTGTTTAATATTATGTAAATGTTAAAAACAATAATATTATAATGTATATTCAAAGTTAATAAAATATTATTTTAATAAAGAAAAATGAAATGATATAATAATATAACTATTTTTCTCAGTTCAATTTCTATCCATATTATAAACGAGATAATGCATATGTTCTTGGTCTATTAGGTCTATCAAAAACCTTAATATCTTTAATTAAATCTTTCTATACCTCCTTTATATAATTATTTTACGGTATTCTTTTTATAAAATACAATCTGGAGCTTAATTCTATTCCTATGAAAGACTTTAATTATCTTAATTTTTATCTTTTATCTTCAACCCTTCTACATCATTATTTATATAGTTGATGGAGTGGTGAATACAATCTATAACTCAATCACTAATATTTCCACATTCCATCGCATTTTAGTAAAGACTGTTCCTAAGGCTTTCTAAAACACATTTATTCACCTCTCTCTAGTATATCTTTAAACACTTAATTACATATGCTTACTAACGATGGCAATGCACTATTTCTAACATTTTAAAAATTAGATATTGGTTATCTCTACTTATAAATATTTAGGCATTTTTAGTCACTTATTTCCAATATCTCCGAGAGTTTTCTTGAAGTGAAATGATATAGTTTTATGATACTTTTTTTCCCTAATTTCTTTCGATATTTTAAACGGAATGATGCATAGATTCTTGATCTATCAGGTCTTTCAAAGACCTTAATATCTTCAATCCAATCTTGCTATACATCTTTTATGTATTCTTAAAAGTATATTATAGTGACCTTATTATAAAATACAACTTGAAGCTTATTTTTATTCCTATAAAAGACGTAAATTTTCTTAACCTTTATCTTCACCTCCTTTAAATATTCCTTCATATTGTAGTTGATGGAGACATTCCTAGTAAATACAACCTATAACTCAATCCCTATTATTTTCACATTCCATCGCATTTTAGTAAAGACTGTTCCTAAGGCTTTTTTAAGCTTATTTTAGCTACATCTCTATAGTATATCTTTAAAAGATTCACTCACATATTCTTACTTACGATGCCAATGCACTAATTTAACTTTTTAAAACTTAGATTACGCTTCTTTCTACTTGTAAATATTAGTAGCCCTTTTTATCAGAAAATAGAACCAAAATCTCAATTATATTGATATCAAAGACATCAATATATCTCTAACAGAGTTAATTTCTCTACCTTTTTTACATATTCCTTCAATTAGTTCATGGTGACCTTCCTAGTAAATATAATCTATAACTCAATCACTAATATTTTTCAATTTTATATATTTTAATGAAATACTTCATACTAAAGGCTTTTTATTTGTAGATAATAATTTTAGCAAAGAGCATTATTCTTTTTAAAGATAGCAGGGGTGTCTCCTTTTAAAGGTTCTACAATACACATATTTACATTTCGTCACAAAGGTTTTATTTTGCTAAAAACTAGTTTATACCTCTCCGATTAGATAGACACTAAAACTGAATCCTATTAATTGAAGGGTCTTAGCCAACTTGCGGTCTAGTATAGGGAAGAAAATCACGATACAAAATTTAGTATCACACTGAGCCTTATTAGCAATAGAATCAGTACAGGGCTTGCCTTTTATGTTATCTGCGAGAAATTCATGAAGTCTTTAGTGTTCGACAAAGAACTCCTAAGGTAGTAAAGTGGTTAGGCCTGAAATATAACCGAGATATAGATAAATATTCAGAAGATGAATTCAAAGAATACGAATTAAGATTGAATCACTACAGTTTTCTAAAACAAAAATTCCAATGTCGGCTGTAGAGTATGTGGTACACCTTTTGATCGTCATCTTAGCAATTGGGGAAAATTAGGTTTTTTTTCAATACCTTTACATAGTTTGCCAGATTCGTTCAGAATTGATATTGTAGTAAATCAATGATTGAAGTTTTGTAGCATTTAGAACAATATAATCGAGATGAAGGCAATCTTTCGCATATTTTTGGAGGAGTCATTTTGGATGTAAAAGTACTTCGTCATTTTCATAGCAAAGTATGATATTTTCTTTCTCGCTCGTCACTCTTTGGAAATACCTCATGTAGGAAATAAAAGCTAAATCTCAATTATATTCAAATCAAGACATTAATATATCTAACACATTTAATTTCTCTACCTCTTTTGCATCTTCCTTTATATAGTTGATGGAGACATCCCTAGTAAATACAACCTATAACTCAATCACTAATATTTCCAAATTCAATCGGAATTTAGCAAAGACTGTTCCTAAGGCTTTCTAAACCTTAATTTATTTACCTCTTTCTAGTATATCTTTAAATATCCGATCACATATTCTTACTAACGATGCCAATGCACTATTTTAACTTTTCAAAAATTAGATTATGCTTCTCTCTACTTGTAAATATTAGTAGCCCTTTTCATATCGAAAATGGAACCAAAATTTCAATTATATTCAAATCAAAGACTTCAATATCTCTAATACAGTTCATTTCTATACTTTTTTTTACATATTCCTTCAATTAGTTCATGGTGACCTTCTTAATAAATACAATCTATAACTCAATCACTATATTTTTACATCATTTTGATGAATTCCTTCTACTATAATGGCTTTTAATTGGTAAATGGTAAATTTGGCAAAGAACATTGTTCTTTTTAAGAGAATAGGTGTGTCTCCTTATGAAAATTCTACTGGAGTCTTCAGTTTTCGCCAAATATAGTAATGTGGTTAGGCCTGTATTATAACCGAAATATTCCGAATAATTTAGAAGATTAATCAATAAAATACAAACTAAGATTCAATCACTAAATTTTTTTCTAAAAACAAAATATTAATTTCAAATTGATCTTTAACCACATTTTAAATTAAATAAATAAATTAATATATACAGTTATCAGCGTCATGCACAATTCTTTCTTAATTCTGTCACCGTTTCCTTTGGTTCAGTGGTAGAATGCTCGCCTGCCACGCGGGCGCCCCGGTTTCGATTCCCGGCCGATGCATTTTTTTTTTACAATTTTTAAAACTCATTTATATTATTAAAATATATGTGCTTTTCTTCTATATGTACATATTTATGGTCTATGTACACAAGTATACAAGTATGTATGCAAGTTATTTGCAAATTGCGTGGCAAATTTGCCCTTTCGCTCGCAAGCAGCGCCTCTAGCGGTGAAGATGGGAGGTAACATCAACTGACCTAATGGACATGTAAAACGTGTTTTAACAGGACATAGAGAAAAATCTGGAAAATATATTTTTCGGATTTTTAGTCAAGAAAAATAAATTGACAGGTTCTGGGAAAAATAGTTGTTTTTATTTCGAAAATGATGATGACAATATTGCTGTATCATATTTGATTATCAGATACAAAATTATATCCGGAAAAATTCCAAAAAGCAGAGACCACGGGTGAAGCCAGTTCATTTTTAGTATGCAGGAACAAATTTCTAACAGAAAAGCCTTCATTCGAGCAGAAGACACAAAGCCAGATCATCTCTTTATAAAAATATCGCTTCTGATACACAAAGTTTGGAGCGGGACGTTTCACAAGAATGACATCCACGGCGCCAATTTATAATTGTAACGAATAGTATTTGAATAAAAGCATTTAATCGGGTAAAACCCGGGCATTGCCCTTTCTTAATCAATTCTGTCACCGTTTGCTTTTGTGAATGGAATAAATACCCAAATATGGCCATTTATCATAACCATCGGTGGTTCAGTGGTAGAATGCTCCCTTGCCACGCGTGCGGCCCGGGTTCAATTCCCGGCCGATGCATTTTATATATTTTTACAATTTTTAAAACTCATTTATATATTATACAAGAATGACATCCACGGCGCCAATTTATAATTGTAACGAATAGTATTTGAATAAAAGCATTTAATCGGGTAAACCCCGGGCGTTGCCTGGGTCATTCGGCTAGTATATATATATATATAGCGTCTCACTTAATAAAATTAGGAAAATACAAAGAAAAGTGTCACAAATAAATTTATTTATATTAAAAAAACAAAGAAATTTTATTTAAATATTATTATATACATGGTGACTCAGGGTACCCTGGAGTATACAAATTCCCAGGATGTCCATCTTAAATAGGTCTTCTCTGTTTTCATTTCAAAATATTTTGAGGTGCTGTAATAGGTTAATATTGCTTTGTTTCCGTATTTTAATTTCTATTTGTATTATAAACGGGATGAATTTATATACGACGTGGAATCTCTTTGTAAAGATACTTAGTTTTAGAGCCAGAAAGTCGTTTATAAAGAGGCTTCCTCTTACTGTAGATTTGAGAATGAGTAAATATGGTCATTTTTGGCAGAGAGAACATTATTTTTTTTTCAAGAGAACAGGTAAGTCCCATCGTGAAGGTTCTACTGTACACAGATTTATGTTTTGCCACAAATATTTAGTTCTGTTAAAAACTAGTTGCTACTTCTCCAATTAGATAGACACTATTTGCCAACTTGCGGACTAGAATAAAGGAGAAATGAACGAAACCATATTTAGCACCACACTGAAGTCAGTCTCACCAAGTGATTACAATTACTCCTAATATAGTAAAGTGGCTAGGCCTATTCTATAACATAAATTATAAAACAAAATTAATAGATGGATTCAAAGAACACAAACTAAGATTCAATCATCAAAGTTTTCTAAAAACATAAATTTCAATTTCAAATTGTTCTTTCACCACATTTTCAATTTTTTTTTCTAAATCATTGTAGCCCTTTTCATTAGAAAATAAACCCAAAATCTCAATTATATTTATTTCAAAGACTTCAATATCTCAAACTGAGTTAATCTCTCTACCCATTTTACATGTTCCTTCAAGACTTTAATGGTGACCTTCCTAGTAATTACAATCTATAACTCAATCACTAATATTTTTACCTCTTATATCATTTCAATGGATACTTTCTACTAAAGGCTTTTAATTGGTAAATGGTAATTTTTGCAAAAAATATTGTTCTTTTTTGAGAGAATAGGGGTGTCTCCTTATGAAGGTTCTACTCTACACAGATTTATATTTTGTCTCAAAGGTTTTAATCTGTTAAAGACTAGTTGCTACATCTCCGATTAGATAGACACTTAAACTGAATCTAATCAATTTAAGGGTCTTAGCCAAGTGTAGGGGAGAAATGAACGATACCATATAAAGCATCACACAGAACTCAAGTTGGTGCTTAGCAGATTTATTTCTTTGTACGTTGAACAGGGATTCTGCACTTCGATTGTGGAATCCGAAGAGAGTGGAATCCTATTTGAAACGCCTCTATCATTCATTGCCATAGAGAGGTGGATATGCAAAGATGTAGCGGCGCGCATGCGCGCTGAAGCGCGCGCGGTTCGAATGTTGCGCATGAGCAAATTGCTTCATCTCTAAACATGGAGCTCCTAGAGAAATGATTAGTGATTGCGAAAGAAATTCCATTCCACAAGTAATATAATAGGTTTATGTTCTGTCCGGAGCTGTACACAGATTTACAAAGGCCTACCAGTTCCTCTCGAGGGCGGCGTAACAGAGTCCCCTTCCAATGCTGAAGATAGTTGCGCTGGAACAGCAGCTCTGCCTCATCCCGTTGATAAGTGGGAGAGCCTTTATGTGGAGGTATCTTTCCCGTAGAGGAAAACGATCCATCCGAGAAGGGTAGATGGTAAGCCCAGCTTTTTCCAACAGGGTGAACAAGCAGCCCCTGCTAAGGCTGTCGAACGCCGACTTCAGGTCCAGAGAAATGAGTGCCAGAAGCTGTCCAGATGAATTTGTCGGACATTTGCTCAACGTTTCCGGAGGATGAACTTCTTGGAAAGGTGTAGGTCACCCTCGGGCACGAGTTCTGGCAGATGACGCACTATGAGAACCCCGCTGAGGAACCTGTAGTCGGTCGTTGGGAGGCTAATAGGGCGAAATACCTGTAGACCCCCGACCACCGAGCGACTTTGGCAGCAGGATGAATTTGCTGCGTCTTGAAAATGAGTCTGATGTCCCGCGGAGTCGAGAAGCCCCTAAGACTTCGCAAAAAACTTCGGTTAATGAATCTTAAAAGACTTTGCTAAACTCTCGAAGCGCGGCCGTCTGGAAAGCAGTGGATGGCTGCCGCTATCTGGTCGCGGGAGATGTCGGCAAGAAATAGCTTGTCCCACTCGTCGAAATCCAAGAGGGGTCGCTTAAGCTAGTAAGTCGGCGATTTATTCTGCCGAGCTTGGAGCCTGAGAGAAGCGGCTGTATCACCACAAAAAGAAAGGCCTTAACTGGCTAGAAGGGAAATCTGAGGTTCGACAAGGGAGGATAGTCGAAGCGGAAAATGTCGTTCTCCAATCTCCGCTTCGGGAAGTAGCTTGATCTCTGTATTTATCTTCCACCGGACTCGGCGATGGCAGATGAGAGGAACCGTATCTCCACGACAAGGTCTACATTGATACTAGTCCATTGTTCCCATAACAATGGGTTTGGAAGATTTTCTAGGTTATATTTTCTGATGTGACATCTTGTCGATGCAGGTAAGTCTTGTAGGAGCTGGTTGTCCCACTTGGATCAGGAGGGCACGGTGGCCCGAGTAGGCGTAGTATATGTTTTGGTATTGGGTGCGACGGTCGCAGAAGTCTTACGGAAGTAGGATTTTTCCAGTCGACGCCCATCAACCCGGTTTCAGATAGTAGTAAAACTGGTGTGCTCCAGTTGAGCATCGAATAAAGTGGTGACATCGAAAAGATCGACTTGGTCCAGTAACTCCGCGAGGGCTTCTGCTGAACCAGATGCCAGGTCCTTCGACGACTCCTCGGAGATGTTCAAGTCACTGAGGATCCACGCACCTTCTTCAGGAGCATGAGAGACGTGGGCGTTGACACACGATGAGCCAGGCACTCCCATTATTTTATTATTGCAGAAAGGACAGTAGAAAATTGTTTTATTTAAAAAAGAATCAAAGGCGTTAAAAATAGTTAAAATATCGTACTAATTCCAACGATGACTCAGCATCTGGCTGTCTTGGTATAATCTTGGAATTAAAGATAATTTCAAAAGAAAGATACTAGAGTAGATTCTAATTCTGAATAATCGGAACAGCACTGAAATGGTTTATGATTAATTCTATGGTTATAAAAGGATACTTGTGAATTTTATATCAATAATTACTTTTTCAACCTTTATTTTTCAATATTTCTATAATCTTTCAATGACGCCACTGTCACGATTTTCAACAGTGCTTAATGTAAATAATCTTCAGAATGATGAAAATAAAAGTTGAAGTGAATATTTAATCTTATTTATAAAACCAAACCACCATAAAATGTTTATCTCGAGTTTATTAGGAGTTTATATCTCTAGAGAGAAACAGATTTTTTATTTATAAATAATAAGTCTCATTTAAAGGAATACAGTAGAACCTCCCTCTAGCAGACACACCGCTAGCGGACACCTCTCTACAAAGGACAGTTTTCATTTGCAAAATTACCATTTTTACTATTTAGTGACTCTCCGATAAGAGGACACCTCTCCTTAAAGGACATTTTGATTCTCCATTAGGTATCCTTTACAGGGAGGTTCTACTGTATATACTTTTGAATATAAGTTATAAAATACAGTAGAACCTCCCTGTAAAGGACACCTAATTGCATAGAAAAAGTGTCCTTTAGGGAGAGATGTCTTCTTACCGGAGAGTTGATAAATAGTAAAAATGGTAATTTTGTAAATGAAAACTGTCCATTGTAGAGAGGTATACGCTAGCGGGGTTTCCGCTAAAGGGAGGTTCTACTGTACCTCTAATGAATAAATAACCTCGAAATTTTATGGAAATAGTTAACATACACAAACTAAGATTCAATCACTAAATTATAAATACCATTATATCAATATAATTCAAACGAATTAAAATTCCAAAGTATATATGGAATTGAATAGATTAAATAAATAGAAGCGCCCTTCGATGATATCATGATACTTAAAACTTTATTATCATCATTATGTGTAGTAATTAGTCCCTAATATTATAAATATAAGGACATTAAACAACTCTTGGTTGAAAAAAATTGTTTGGCGAGAATTTTATTTAAAAAATGAAATATATCTATAGTGTTTGGAATTCAACAAGAAACTAACAGACAGATATTCAATTTATATAGGAATACTAGCGGATGTACCCGGCTTCGCCCGGGTTTTACCCGAGTAAAGGTTTGTCTAACGAACATTTGTTAAAACAATTCTCTATAAACTTATAAAAAAAATATATATATATATTTTGATAATTTGAAACTCGTAAATTTGAATCTCTCGATAAGGTGAACATTTTTTCCCGGTCCCTTGAAAAATACTCGATAAGTTGAATAAAATCAATATTAATTGGTTCCCTCGGTAATTGGAAGTTAAAGGAATAGTATCTTGCCTTGGAATTGTATCATTATTCTTGTCTCAAATAAATTGCCGTGTCATCCTGAATTTTGTCTTTCCTAATTTTCTACATTACAAAATCATCGTTTTATCTAGTGAACATTTTTTCCCGGTCCCTTGAAAAATACTCAATAAGTTGAATAAAATCAATATTAATTGGTTCCCTCGGTAATTGGAAGTTAAAGGAATAGTATATTTGCCTTGGAATTGTATCATTATTCTTGTCTCAAATAAATTGCCGCGATATCCTGAATTTTGTCTTTCCTAATTTTCTACATTACAAAATCATCATTTTACCTATTCTCCCAATATATATGTTGTAGATAAATGATAAAACTAACTTTGACTTTTGCCCAATTAATAGGTAGAAAATCTTGCTTTTGATAAATAATCTTTAAGATACTCAGTGACACTACTTAGTGATAAGAAAATTAATAGATAAAAAAACTTGTTATCATCGTTGCAATGGGGGCGCTGCTTTTGAGTTAAATCTACAAATCTGCAAATAACACTAAGGATATTCAAGATATTCAAGAAGTTATTTTTCAAAATCCTTCCCGGGGATATAGCTAATAATATCCCAAACTTTCACGGCGATTGGATGTATGGTTTTTGAATCTATAGAGTACAGACAGACAGACATTCAATTTTATATATATAGATTTAATATGTTATAGATATACCTTATCAAAAATATATATAAATAATTGAAATAAATAGCGGAAAATATACAAACTACGAATCAATCACTAAAATTCATCAGAGACGAAAATTTCAATATCAAAGGCCATCAAACGAATATATTTAATGAAAATTCAAAAATATAGGTGGCGGTCTCAACATGCCTCAGCCAGCGCGCGCGTTCAGAAAACACCGCGCGTGCGCCTCCGGCGCGTGGCATCCGGGACTCATGGCACGCGCACCATTCGGACAGAAAAACTTTCTTCCAGCGGCCGCTATTTATTTACTCTCTCTTCAATAAAATTAATTTAATTTTAAAATATAATTCATATTTTTATCATCGGCCTATCCACAAGTCACATTAACACCACGCTCCCAATGAATCACCTTAATGATGGAGAAAGACATCAATAGCCCATCCAAATCGCCATGGACCAGCCATCTCCACCTAGTGCCTAAAAAACGACTCGCTCCGAGCATGCGGATATCAAGAAAATAAAACTCACCTACGGTCCCCGACAGATATCCAATTCCGAACATTATGGACTCTGCATCGTACCTGCATTATAAGACCACTTTTCCACCATCGACCATATAATAGAATACCAATTTAGCCATGGAACCAGAAGATATTTATGAAATAGCAGTTACAACACCATTTGGTCTTTTCCAGTTCCCAGTTAGGTCATTTAGTCTTTGCATCGCAGCCCAGACCTTCTAGAGACTTATCAACGAAGTTTTGTAAGGTTTGGAATTTGCTTACGCCTACATGACGACATGTTAATCGTATAAATTAAACTCAGAAGAACAACATTTGTCTCATTTAGGGCGAGTCTTTAGCCGTCTACGAAAGTACGGTCTCACTATCAATAAAACAAAATTACTTTAGGCTAAACCTCCGTTATATTTCTATGATTCATCATCACCAGCGCTGGAATCTTACCAAACCCACAACGGGTACAGGATATCAAGGACATCCCAATCCCCTACACCGTGGGAAAACTCCGGTATTTTTTAGGCCTGTTGAATTTTTACCGTAGCTGCCTACACAGAGCTGCTGTAACTCAAACTCAACTTCTAAGAATCTATAGATCTAACGGAGGAAGAAGTAGTGGCATCCTAGTCTCTTGGTACGCGCGCCGTTCGAAAAACAAAATTAATTTCATCATCTGCTAATTCTAACTTATTTTTATTTTTAGCTTTTTAATAGAGTTAATTTACTCTATAAAATATTTATATTTTTATCCGCGGCATGTCCATAATCCACAATAACACCACGCGCCCCATATATATTCAAAAAATAATTCAAAGCTCCTATATTGATTAATTACACTGTAAAATTAATATTATCATCAATAGAGGTTCTTAAAAAGCCTAACAAGGACTATACTGCAATAAAAAAACTGAAAAGAATAAAGTTATACGAAACCAATGCAGGAGCCTATACAGAAACTAAATCCAGAACTATGTTTATAATCATAACCAAAAATGTACATAGCGTTTAACTGTAAATAAAACTTCGGCCGCTCGGCAAGTGTTATGTACCTAAGCGCCGAGAGATGGCGCGCGCTACGCGGGAATTTGTAAACATTAGCCGCCATCTAACGGGGTATAGCCGATCGCCAGCTTCTTGGGTCTTTGACATCACTTCCTTAATATGTATTTTTTTTTTATTCATTTAACTTAGTGTATCTCTTCTTTTTTTTTTCTCCCCCAAAATATTTAACTATTTGAAGTCATCTATCAAATTATTATTTTATTCTACCCAAACAGGAGTCCCCTTCTCATTACTGTGATACTATAAACACTATGACATGTGCAGTAAAAAAATGTAATAAAACCTTTGAAAACAGAGGTCATTCTCTACCTTTTCATGATGACTCAATTTTAGATCCAGAAAACCAACGATCAAGATTTTAATAGGGGATATTGAAAATATAAATAGAATTAAGTTAAATGAAATTTAATTTTTTTAATTATATGATTGCGCGCGCGCTTTGTGCGGATAATATATATATATTTTTAAGTATGATCAAAAGAGGTATTTTTATTCATACTGTGACCAAATACATTCTGTTACTTTTAGAAAATATAGAAGACAAAGGTTTTGTTGAAACGTTGAAAAATAAAACTTTAATTAGCCGAAGTGTCTTATTTTAAAGAAATAATTATATATAATATGGCAGTCTTATTGTATCTGTAAATAGAAAAAAAAAAACGTTTTTCAAAACATTTCTAGAGATTTCTTCTTCTTTATTAATATATATTTATTCAGTTGGATCGCCGTTTTAGTACCAGACAGTCTGGCTTTTTCGCAGCAGACCGCCGATGATCTCGTGATCTCATGATCGCCGATGATCTCGTTAAAAAGGGATCCCGTAGGTGGAATCCCGGGGGGACATCATCTGAAGGGCATTCTTTCTCGGCCTACTTTATTTGGTTCAAACTACTCGTGCTACAGCCTTTATTGGGTTATCAGTTCGCTCTTCTTAACTACAGTAACGGTCTGGATCATTACCTTATCCAAGCTACTATCTTGAACCTTCATCCGTATGGCGTTGCCATTTTTGCAAAGTTCGGCTTTTTAACTCTTTATTGGATGATTTTCTAATTCAAAACTGCAGATCGTTGCTCGATCTTACAAGATATTTTCACTCAATCCTTTCATTGCTTAGAGAAGAGCTTGAATGAGGTATGATTGTTCCACCGTCATTTTATGATTCAACATGTATCCAAAATTGTTATCACGAACATAAAGCCCTCGCCTCTGACATCATTTTTTTCCACGCTGCAGCTAAATGATGGCCAAATGAACACGCTAGATCGGTAAGAAACTTCTCCGCATCCTTTTATTTTACCTTCGTGTATTTTGGAGAACAAGTAAGTAACATAAAGGTAGTATAATCCAACAATTGCCGTCAACAACCAGCGTGTGAAAACAAAGAAGGTGGAACACCTGAGATATCTGGGAGTACGGGGATACGACGAACATAGAAGAGATCCTGGAAAAGGACCTAAAGCAGATGACAGGAGAACTGACAGACAAGAATATATCAAAGCCAGGGGACTATTTTATCAAGGAACCACCAGGAGAGGCCGTATAAAGACTGCTGGAGTGCTGCAGGACATCAGGGGGCCATATCTGTGAGGGCCACAGCACTGAACAAGAATCAAGATATCTATTGTAAATATCTTTGTTTTCTTTTACAGTTTTTTTTTTTTTTTGAAGTTGTAAATAAAATTTGTAAATAGAATGACCATTCGTTACACTCTTTAGAGAAAAAATTGAAACTTTTTATAAAAATAGAGTTATCATTATTATTATTAAATATATATTTGGCTCCACTGTGAAGATACATCACTTTGAACGTTGGAGCGAGGAAAAGATATTTCAAAGGAGCTACGGACGTGAAAACTTTAAATCACCAACTATGAGGAATTCTAAACGAATAAACATAAAAACATATAAAGGTATTTTACTATTCTTCACTTTGATTATGTAATCCCGCTCGGTAAATGTACAAAACACAAAGAAAGAGAAAATCAAGATATATGACTGAGAAAAACTGGAAACCAGTATCAAATTCATCAGACATAAATATTGTAGCAAAATATTTATTATTTTATTAACAGAGTATCATTTTTAAAATTTATATTTTTCTATTCTGTAAACTTCCTTCATTGGTTATCATTTTTCATCATTCATAGTTTGTTCTTGCCTTAAATAAATTGCTGTATCTTTCTGGAGTTTGTCTTTTCTAATATTTCACTTGGCAATATTTTTATACCAAGAAATACCTACAAAGTTTAAGGTAGAACTGACATAGTGAAAATATTCTTGTATTACATATCGATCATAATAGGTAATAGTTATTCTTAAATTTCATCTCAATCTTCTGATTTCCTACACATTTTTAAATGGCTTATAGGCTTTAAAGAATTCATAGTCTGATCTGAATATAGTAATATATCAACCTACATGAATATTCAAATAATTTGTATATTGTAGTGATTTCATATACTGATTTGTTCATTTTTTTAAGATGAAAAATGCAGGAAATATGTAACTATATATTGCATGAGAGAAAATAAAAATTATGTGAATATAACAGCATAGATAAAATTGATTATGTATATATATAGTGTTCGTATGTGCTAAAGAGAATTGAATTCGTCAACAAAAAAGTTTATCTTTAATGATGTTCGAGATTTGAGGCCACCTATAAGTAGAAAACACGAAATATAATTTTTAAAAATATTTTCGCTTGTTTATGTCAAAAATAGAGTTTAAAACTACAAATATTTATCACAATGAATTCATTTTATATTTTAAAATGCTAGTTTTCAAGTGATAATCGCTCAACGGGTTTAATTAAAACATAGACTATTTCTTAAAATAATTGTTTACAAATACCTACCCGCAGTGTGGATATTTACAACTGGAATTTAAATTAAAAATTCAAAATTTCAATTCGAATTTTAGATGCAAATATAAACTCTGAAAATGTATATTTACAAACACTCATTGTAAGCAACGGTAGAAGTTTTAATTAAGCCCGTTGAAAACTTATTACTTGAAAGCTAGTATTTCAAAATAATAAAAGGAAACTAAAAGGAAATTTGTATATTTTGAACGCCTTTCGCAATTTTACCTTGAATTAAGAAAATAGGCTTTTAAACTTAAAAGAAAGGATAAAATAAATGTTTATATGAACTATATCATATTCATTTATTTATTTTATTCAGAGGCACGATTTTGTGTGCTATACAAGTTTGATCTAAAGGTATTTGTCGTATTGTATATGTCATATGTTGTATATAAAATCAAACTCATATGTAACTACAAAATGGCGTCAATAAAACAGATACCCGGGAAAGAAAGAAACGGTGAGCCGGGGAGTACAGTATAAGCAAGAGAGATTTATAATATTATAAAATAAATAAAGCTTCCAGGGTTAGGTTCTTGTTCAAATTTTATTTTCAAGCTTTCGGACTTGTTAGTCCTTCAACAGGATTATCACGTCAAAAAAATAGATGTTATAAACTATTTTATATACAAATTAGTTTTTAGATATTTAAATATAAATGATATTGAAAGGGGGAGAAAATATATATTACATTATTTGTGTGTTATAAACAATTCTGAAAATATACGTGCATGGGTGGAGGATACGTGCTGGTTGAATAATATCTCGAAATCTCAAGTTAAACCCAATAAATTCGTGAACTATTGTGGTATATATAGAAGACTGCCTACATCTATGGGGTAGTGTTTGTCAATATTGTTTCGTATGTTTCTGATATTTCTATGCATCTGTTTATGCTTTTTTGCCGTTTTAAGAGAGATTTATAGACACTAGTCATGACGGTTCCTGATTGGACGCCCTCCCCCTCTGACGTCACCAATATGATATAAACCGGGGCTCTGAGGGAGAAGACAGACACGGGGTCCCCACGAAGACAGGAAGTTACTCAGACAGGAGATCAAGAGGGTAGTCATGTAGTCCGGAGCGGTCCCAGTCTCACCCTTCCCGGGAACCACCCCTAAACCGTGGTAACCATGTTCCTATGTGTGTGGTCTTCTTTTCAGGCTAGTGCGCCTCCACTTCCGGCCCATGACTGCATATTGAATGAAGAGCACACTGTGACGTTGTCGGCTCCACTCATTTCATTACAACATATATATACAAATTTGAAGTCAAAGTTATCATTTAGTTAATATTCAGAATAATATAACTTTTATGATGAATTAGCGCGTCATCTGTTATGAAAATTCGAAACTATTATTAGGCCAGGCCCTCTCATTAATTTTTTTAATTGCAATAAGGGCAGTAGAGATTGTTTTATTTTAAAAGGAATCATACGCGCGCGCGCGTCTATAATAGTTTCGAATATAACTTTTAAAAAAATATATTGCGATTTTACATTATGTACATTGAATTTATAACATAAAATATAAAATGTGTGTATTCTTTTAAAGGTTTTAATGTTTTATATTAATAATAAATCTCTGTAGTTCAATAAATTTAGCTTAAATAGCCATTTTATTCGTTCTAATTTATCAAAAATAAATAAAGAGAAGCTCTATGATTGTAATATTTGAGACACTCGAATATTACATGTTCTACTGTGTCTGCTCACAAACCACGCTATATTGATCTTTTCATGGATATAGCATTTTTTATTTCATGTAATCACTTTAAAAATAAGCTATTAGTAATAACCTATTTCATTAAACGGAAAAACCTATTTCATATCTACTTTATTAGAATCTTTTATCGTTTGATTTATATCCACATATTCTAAAGATATCCAAGTCTCCATCTTCAATATTACATATAATTACATTGATAATTCATAACTATCATCATTCATCATAGATTTGATAGCTTATTATGTTTTCTTTTCTTATATATAGATAGCGCATTATTGTCCTATACTTAATGAATTGAGTATTACTAATAACCTATTTTAAAAGGAATATTAGAAATAAAAAAGCATAGTTTATAAATATATATATTTGTCTTTTTTTTTTAAGTTTAAAACCATATTTTATTAATTCAAGCTAAAATTGTGAAAGACGTTCAAAATCTACAAAAGGTTTCTCACAATGAGTTTACTTTATATTTTAAAATGCTACTTTCAAGTGATAATCGCTCTCAACGAGTTTGATTATCAACATGGACTAACATGCTCAAATCAATAAATTAATGGTAAATATAAACGAACATAGAATTTTAAAATTAAACATTATTCGTTTAACAGCTTGAGGTTTATGAGATTCCAGAAAATAGCTGCTTTAAAAAGCTTTTATCATCATCATTAATAGACCACAACCTCTATTAACTCTTTTTAATTTTTTTTCAAAGAATTACTTTTTCAATGACAGTTTTATTTATTGTTGACTGAACGTTTTATTTGGACTTTTTCTTGTTGGTACTTATTGAGCGGCTTTTTATTGATGGTACCTCTTCTAGATGGTATAACCTTTTGGTACCTTTAATTTTTGGCACTTATTGGTACTTATTCTTTATTTAACCTCTTGAGAGTACATATTTTGGGTGGTATTTATTCGATTGTTGTATTTAGTATTTTTATTATGCCAACTTCTCTTGTTGAATAATCCTGTTTGTATTTTTTGTTATGGAATTTTGGTGTCGGTACTTCTTGGTTGAATTTATTTTACATTTCGTGTTGGTACTTCTTTATTGTTTTGTACTTCTTTCTTTCGATTGATCTTGTTGTCGGTACTTCTTCTTCTTAGTACTTCTTGTTGTTTGTAATTCTTGTTTGTACTTTTTCTTACCGGTACTTCTTGTTTGTGGTTATTGTTGTTGTTGCCGTTAGTTCATCTTGTTTTCACTTCTTGTTGTTGCTGGTACTTCTTCTTGCTTGTACTTCTTTTTGTTGCCGTTACTTCTTGTTTGTACTTCTTGTTGTTGCCGTTACTTCTTTTTGTTAGTACTTCTTGTTGGTGCCGTTACTTCTTCTTGTTCGTACTTCTTGTTGTTGCCGTTACTTATTCTTGTTTGTACTTCTTGTTGTTGCCGTTACTTCTTCTTGTTTGTACTTCTTGTTGTTGCCGTTACTTCTTCTTGTTCGTACTTCTTGTTGTTGCCGTTATTTCATCTTGTTTGTTCTTCTTGTTGTTGTTGCCGTTACTTCTTCTTGTTTGTACTTCTTGTTGTTGCCGTTACTTCTTCTTGTTCGTACTTCTTGTTGTTGCCGTTACTTCTTCTTGTTCGTTCTTCTTGTTGTTGTTGCCGTTACTTCTTCTTGTTTGTTCTTCTTGTTGTTGCCGTTACTTCTTCTTGTTCGTACTTCTTGTTGTTGCCGTTACTTCTTCTTGTTCGTTCTTCTTGTTGTTGTTGCCGTTACTTCTTCTTGTTTGTTCTTCTTGTTGTTTTTGTTGCCGTTACTTATTCTTGTTCGTACTTCTTGTTGTTGGGGTTATTTCATCTTGTTTGTTCTTCTTGTTGTTGTTGCCGTTACTTCTTCTTGTTTGTACTTCTTGTTGTTGCCGTTACTTCTTCTTGTTCGTACTTCTTGTTGTTGCCGTTACTTCTTCTTGTTTGTTCTTCTTGTTGTTGTTGCCGTTACTTCTTCTTGTTTGTACTTCTTGTTGTTGCCGTTACTTCTTCTTGTTCGTACTTCTTGTTGTTGCCGTTATTTCATCTTGTTTGTTCTTCTTGTTGTTGTTGCCGTTACTTCTTCTTGTTTGTACTTCTCGTTGTTGCCGTTATTTCTTCTTGTTTGTACTTCTCGTTGTTGCCGTTACTTCTTCTTGTTCGTACTTCTTGTTGTTGCTGTTACTTCTTGTTTGTTCTTCTTGTTGTTGTTGTTGCCGTTACTTCTTGTTTGTTCTTCTTGTTGTTGCCGTTACTTCTTCTTGTTCGTACTTCTTGTTGTTGCTGTTACTTCTTCTTGTTTGTTCTTCTTGTTGTTGTTGTTGCCGTTACTTCTTGTTTGTTCTTCTTGTTATTGTTGTTGCCGTTACTTCTTCTTGTTTGTACTTCTCGTTGTTACCGTTACTTCTTCTTGTTCGTACTTCTTGTTGTTGCCGTTACTTCTTCTTGTTCGTTCTTCTTGTTGTTGTTGCCGTTACTTCTTCTTGTTTGTACTTCTTGTTGTTGCCGTTACTTCTTCTTGTTTGTACTTCTCGTTGTTACCGTTACTTCTTCTTGTTCGTACTTCTTGTTGTTGCCGTTACTTCTTCTTGTTTGTACTTCTCGTTGTTACCGTTACTTCTTCTTGTTCGTACTTCTTGTTGTTGCCGTTACTTCTTCTTGTTTGTTCTTCTTCTTGTTGTTGTTGCCGTTATTTTTTCTTGTTTGTACTTCTCGTTGTTGCCGTTACTTCTTCTTGTTCGTACTTCTTGTTGTTGCTGTTACTTCTTCTTGTTTGTTCTTCTTGTTGTTGTTGTTGCCGTTATTTCATCTTGTTTGTTCTTCTTGTTGTTGTTACCGTTACTTCTTGTTGTTGCCGTTACTTATTCTTGTTCGTACTTCTTGTTGGTGCCGGTTTCTCTTCTTGTTCGTACTTCTTGTTGTTGCCGTTACTTCTTCTTGTTCGTACTTCTTGTTGTTGCCGTTACTTCTTCTTGTTTGTTCTTCTTGTTGTTGTTGCCGTTACTTCTTCTTGTTTGTACTTCTCGTTGTTGCCGTTACTTCTTCTTGTTTGTTCTTCTTGTTGTTGTTGCCGTTACTTCTTCTTGTTTGTACTTCTCGTTGTTGCCGTTACTTCATCTTGTTTGTTCTTCTTGTTGTTGTTGCCGTTACTTCTTCTTGTTTGTACTTCTTGTTGTTGCCGTTACTTCTTCTTGTTTGTTCTTCTTGTTGTTGTTGCCGTTACTTCTTCTTGTTTGTACTTCTCGTTGTTGCCGTTACTTCTTCTTGTTTGTTCTTCTTGTTGTTGTTGCCGTTACTTCTTCTTGTTCGTACTTCTTGTTGTTGCCGTTACTTCTTCTTGTTTGTTCTTCTTGTTGTTGTTGCCGTTACTTCTTCTTGTTTGTTCTTCTTGTTGTTTTTGTTGCCGTTACTTATTCTTGTTGCCGTTATATCATGATTGTACTTTTGGCTGATGGTACTTTTTCTTGTTTGTACTTTTTGTTGCTGCTACTTCTTCTTGTTGTATTTCTTGCCGCTACTTCTTGTTGCCAGTACCTATTGTTTTTATTTCTTTTTGACGATACTCCGTCTTGGTGATACATCGTTTCCATTTTATCTTTTCATTTCTTTTTGTAGAAGCGTCTCTTGTTTTCATTCATTCTTTTCGGCACTTATTGGTAATACTTTTCGATTTCATTTCTTTCTCTCTTCAACTTCTTGTTATTGATTTTCTCTATTGCTGGTTCTTCTTCTTCTTCTTCTTGGTACTTCTGGTCGTTTGCTATTAATTCTTGATGCTCTCTCGATGGTTATCCCGTCAGCCTATGTATCCATTCTTCTGACCTAACTCGAAGTGACTACTCCAGCTGCTCGCAAGACCTCTTCCTACACGCAACTGTCCACTATTCCATCTTGATCCTTTATATATCCTCCTTTATTTGCATTTTGAAATAAAAATCCATGCAAAATACACATTTTAAATATTTTTCTAATAAAATTTAAATTTGCATAAGTTCGAATAAAAACAATCTTTGATACAAATTTACATATCTAGAAAATATTTAAGAATTTTTGTTTCTTTAGATAAATATGATTTTTTATATTATACAAAATTTTAATAGGTTGTTTTATTAATCAAATAAATTTCTATAAGTATTATAAAATAAGAAAGTATTTCGTTAGAAGATAGTCATTTAAAAAATAAGAAATTTTGGATACGTATGCAAATATTCATGTATTAAGGTCAACGACTTCGAAAATATTTCAAGTTAAATTAACCTTTTATATAAAACATACTAAATTTTCAAATTTTATTATAAAATATATCCCTCTCCTGATAAATCTTTATACAAAAAAATAGTTAAATATCGCTTTTTCATACATTCATGGACAAAATTTGAGGAATTTGTACCTTTTAGCATGTATATCGGGATTCAGACAATAACTCTGAAATATACACTCATGGACAAAACTTAAGGAAGTTGTACCTTCTAGTAAGTATTTCAGAATTCAGACAATAACTCTGGAATATATTTTATAAACAGTGACCTTTATTGAAGATACACGATATTGAGAACAGCCTCTGTCTGACGATCAGCGACATTAAAATTGTTCCACTTCCTTGATATCTTTCCATGTGTGTGCAATAGTTAAATGTAAAATTATCTATTTTTATCTATATTCATCAAATAATCTTAGTATATAATCCATGAATACAAATATATTTATATGACGTTATTTTATATAGTGTGTGTGTTTTGTGTTATTAAACAAAAAGTTGAAATATTTCAATCTATCAAACAAATTTATAATTTGAACGACGTTAAACATGTTTTACCGCAAATGTTTCATTTTACAGAACGAAAATCGTAATTTTCATTATTTTAAAGATAAATAACGACTATTTCTATCCTTAGGAATGAAGTATGAAAGGATGAATTGTGAAGAGTAATGATGAACTGAAAATAAAAGTGTCCAAAGATTCGTTCTGTAGAAAGAAGCATTTAAGGTAAAACTTGTTAAACGTCGTTCTATTATCATAGCCGCATTATATTGTATTATAAATATATAATTTCTTTTCAAAGTATTTCATATAGAAAGAGGTGTTTATTCTTTTGGAAATTAATATATTTAAAAATGGTATCAAATGATCGAAAAATGGTCTATTATAGTATTTTGTGTGGCCTGAAACTACCTAAGAAAATAACGCCCTTTTACATCCAAGAAATATACTTTACTGGGATCGATAATAATTTATTTAGACACGTATTTCAGGCGTGGCCTGAGAGTACATAGGCAAATTATGCTTTTACGTTCTAGAAATACATTTAATTAATATGCAAACAAGAATTTATTAAGACGTGACCTTCCAATATGCCATAGGACTTCCTAGTCAAATGACGCTTTACGTCTCAGAAATACACTTTACTAAGACTAAAATAATATTTTTGGTCGTGAATTTTGGATGTGGTGTTAAACTAACTAAACAAATAACGTTCTTTCGTCTCGATAATACACTTTGTTGATACAGACAAGAATTTATTTAGACGCGATATTTCAATGTGCCCTGAGTCTTCCCAGGCAAACGACGTTTTTGCGTTTTAGATATACACTTTACTGAGACTGAGAAGAATTTATTTAATCACGTCTTTCAAGCGTGACCTAAGACTGCATAGGAAAATGACTTATTTACGTCCCTTAAATACACTATATATATACGGACAAGCATTCATTTAGTCACGTTTTTTAGGCGTGACTTGGAACAACCTAGGCAAATGACGCCCTTAGGTCCTAGAAATATGCTTTAATAATAAAGAGAAGCATTTATTTAGCCAAGATATTCAGGCCTTCCCGGAGAATAGCTAGAAAATTGAACGCCTTTTTGTCTCAGAAATACACCCTACTGACACAGACAAGGATGTATATACCTAGGCGCTTTGGACGTGGCCTGGAACTAACTAGGCAAATGACGCCATTACGTCTCAGAAATGCACTAAAAGGCGTGGCCTGGGACTATATAGGAAAATGACACACCTTCGTTCAATAAATACACTGTATTTATACAGACAAGCATTTATTTAGCCACACCTTTTAGGCGTGGCCTGAGGCTACCTAGGCAAATGACGCTCTTAGATCCTTTTTTATTATCACGAAATTCGGGCATTCCTAAAGAATACTTAGACAAATGACGTCTATATGTCCCAGAAATACATATTACAAAGATTAACCATAATTTATTCAGCCAAGCTCTTTAGGCTTGCTAGGAATACTTAGGCAAACGATGCCTTTACGTTCTTTAAATACATTTTATTAATATACAATATAGAATGTATATAGACAATACAATACAATATAGACTTGACTATCCAACATGCCCTAGGTCTTCCTAGGAAAAAGACGCTTTTGTGTTTTAGATACGCACTGTGCTGAGACCGACAAGCATTTATTTAGACGCGACCTTCCAACATGTACTGGTTTAGGCGAATGATGCTTTTATTTCTTAGATATACACTTTACCGAGACCGACAAGAATTTGTTTAGTCACGCCTGAAGGCAACGCTTTGGAATATCTAGACAAATGACGCCCCTAAGTCACAGAAATACACTTTATATATACAAACAAGCATATATTTAGCCACGTATTTTAGGCGTGGCCTAGGTCTATCTAGGCAAATTACGCCCCTAGGTCATGGGAATATACTTCAATGATACAAACAAGAATGACGCGAACTTCCAATATGCCCTAAGAATACCTAAGCAAATGGCGCCTTTACATCCCAAAAATATACTGTATTTTTACATACCTTACATTTTTACATTTATTTATCAATTTTTTCTAGGCGTTGCCTGAGAATGTCTCACATCCCAGAAATACACTTTACTGTTATAGTCAAGAATATTTTTAGCAACGCCCAGAGGGCGTAGTTTGGGACTATCTAGGCAAATGACGCCCTTATATTCAAGAAATAGAATGTATTCATACAGACAATAATTTATACAGTCACGCCTTTTAATGAGACAGACAAGAATATTTTGGCCATAAGATTTGGGTGTTCCCAGGCAATACTTTGGGCCTGGCCTGGGATTATCTAGGCAAATGACGCCATTTCGTCCCAAAATACACTTGAATTGACACAGAAATGAAAAATAAAACATATTGAATCAATTGGAACATATGGTATAAGTTAAGGTGAGGAACCTACCTGTCCGAGGATGGCTCTCAGGTGATACCGGCATACGAGTTCTCAACACAAGCGGTTCACTCCGACCTTTACTGTTATGTGAGTAGATAACCAGTAGATACTCTCTTCCTGGGACAAGGTCACGCGGCCTGAAGGTCACCAGTAGATTGTTGTCCTCTTCATCTTCTCCATTGATGACAGGTTGAGTTGTAAGATTACGAACAAGAGAATGGAGAGCTACATCATGTACCTCTAAAACAACTTTCTGTGGCGAACCACCATCATGTCCTGCTAAACAATGTATATCTAATGCACGCCCTGATACATTGAGTAGACGACAATTTCGAGCAGGATCTGGTGGACCAGCAGGTGCTAGAGAGAAAACACATGGTTCAGCTTGTAAACCAATACTATTTTTTGCCCAGCAAAGTAACAATCCTTGTTCTCCTCTTGGTATCACAGTAGCGATGCTCCGTTGTCCTTCTGTAATGTAAGATATAGAAGGAGCTGGAGTTTCCGTTCCGTTGTATTCCCAGATGAACTCAGTTGGACGAGGATCAGATTCCACTTCACATATCACCCTCAGAACTTCACCTTGTGCCGCGCCATAGACAAGCTTGAGGTCACCGCGGCATACAGGCGCAACTGTAAACACATCATATATCATTTCAATTATTAACACAATTAAACAAATCTACCTAAAATATAATACATATTCATATCTGACTTTACAATTTGATATAATAAACAATAAATAAGGGCTAAGTTGTGTAGCTATTTTTATTTCTATTGTTATCGGGCCAACATGCCCTTCAAAAGGTGAACTAGAGGTATGACTTCATAGAATGCTATGGCTACCCACATATTGAGGTCTACGATCCGGCAAGATGCTAAGACCAATAGTTGGTTGTGATTAAAGAAAATCAAGGTAGATAATAACATAGGATACTATGGCTACCCCCACATTGTTGTCTACAAGCGGCAATATAACTAACACCAATGAATTTATGTGGATAAAGAAAATCAATGTAGATGACATCATAGGATCTTATGGATTGAGTTCTACAAGCTGGAAAAATAGAGCTAACACCAATGTATGATTGTCAATAAAGGAAGTTAACATAGAATACATCTTAGGATCCTATGTATTGAGATCTACAAGCCGAAAAGATGGCTAAAACCAATATTTGGCTGTCAATAAAGGAATTTAAGGTAGACAAGATCATAGGATGTTATGGCTTGAGGTCTAAAAGCGATAAGATGGCTAACACCAATGTATGGTTGTGAATAAAGCAAATCAACTTAGATAGCATAATAGGATCCTATAGCTACACACACGTTGAGATCTACAATATGGCAAGATGAAGCTAACACCAATGGATACGTTGTAAATAAAGGAAATAATTGTAGATAACTTCATAGGATCCTATAACTTGATATCTACAAGCGAGAAAGATGGTTGACAGCGATGAATGGTCGGTCTGCATAACATCTATGGGTAAAACGGCTGTATCATAAGCGCATTATAATGCCATCCATCGAGAATGATGCACTCTTATACAATGAGCGACCATTTAGAATGGTCCCTCAAGATCGCTTTAAAGCTTTAGCTCAGTGAGATCGACCATTCAAACTACAAACGTCTACATGTAGAACCATCGGCCTGTCTCCTACCCAGGATAGATAGTAGAAATGCACTAATTTCTAAGGTATCTAACATCCAACTTGGATTAAGAAAGGAAGGGCAAGCACTTACACTGTACACGGAGCTGGACAGCGTTGCTCTCTCCTCGTCCCTCGCTGTTAGCCGCCGTGCAGGTATAGCGGCCGCGGGAGAGTCGATGTACACGCTGGAGTACCAGCGACTGGTTGGATATGATAACCCCCGCTGACGTGTTGGTATGTAGATCGCGTGACTCGAACCTCCAGTCCACTTCGGAAGAATGGGGATTGGACCGTACCGAGCATTCCAAGTACACATCATAGCCTTCCTGGATATGAGAATGTCTCAGCTTATTGCCCAGCCGTAGAGTCAACTGTGGAGCATCTACACAGAAACAAACAGTGTTATTGAACAAAAGACACTTTCTAACTAAGATTATGAATACTACACTCATAGACAAAACTTAAGGAAGTTGTACCTTTTAACCTATATATCGGAATTCAGAAAAATAACTCTGAAAGATACACTCATGGACAAAATTTAAGGAAGTTGTACTTTTAGCATGTAAATCGGGATTCGGACAATAATTCTGAAATTTACACACAGGACAAAACTTGAGGAAGTTTTAGCGTGTATATCGGCATACACTGACCATACCTCGATGAATAAGTATTGAGACTTGGCACATCAGTATTATAACCTACCAGCGGGATGCAAATATAATTCACCAGACCGCCTTTTAGAGCTCTAAAACTGTATTGGCCAATTTTTCACTTATATTTTCTAAACTATTTTTTGATAAAAATATACACTCATGGACAAATCTTGAGAAAGTTGTACTTTTTAGCATGTATATCGATATTCTACAATACCTCTGAAAGATATTCCAGTGACCTTCATTGACGACACACGAGATAACCAAGTTTTAACAAATTTGCCTCTGTTTCCTTCATAAAAAAGACGGCGGGAGACATCGAAGACCTTCCTCCTTCTTAGGTTTAGTCGATGGGTATATATATATGTATGGATATAAACTCAGAGAACAGTGGAATTATATGTAATATTTGCATCGAGCAATGCTCTTCGCCAAACAATTCATACAAGGCTCAGTTAGGCTTAAATAAAACATAATTGGAAAACTGGCTACCTATATACAGTATAAGAAAAACCTATTTAAACACGAATTTTTATTTTCCAAATGTTGCAAAGTTTATACTGCCTTTGCTGACAACTCCGCCTTTGCTGGTCCCAAGCCCGGACGAAAAAGGAGGAGGGGGAGCAGTAACAAGCTCACTAAAAGACCTGGGCTCAGCTGGCCTGGCTGATAGTACCCTGTAAGGTCTCCTGATCCAGGGATACAGGATGAGCAGCGTTTGTACTTCATGTTAGGAGCGGCTGCACATAGCGTCTGTTCCTCATGTCAGAGGCGGCCATTTCTTCTGGAGCTAAGTCAGTGGCCTGCCACTGAGTAGTGCTCCCAGTTTTAATGACAAAGGCAGACGCATTCTACTTCACTCTGTCATGATGGTTGTCAAAGCTGGATACCCTAATATGATTGAGTGGAGATAAGAAAGAAGAAGACCCATATAACTTGAATAGAGAGATAGAGATAAGAATCAATATTAAAAATGGCATATCCTGACCAGGAGGATATGTGCTTTACAGAAGGCAGAGCGCCATCTGGTAAGAATATCCTCATAAACAGGTTTGTCCTTCAACCAATCAGAAAATTGGTAAATGATTCATGGACAAAGCTTAAATGGAAAGACTTTGATGTCGTTGTTATTCTATTTTTTTAAGGAATAGAGACAAATTTTATTAAACATCGAAACTAGAGTGTTTTCAACAAAGATCATTGTTTTTCAAATATATTTCAGAATTTTAGTCTGAATCCCAAAACATTTGCTGAAAGGTACAACTTCCTAAGTTTTGTTAATGAGTTTGAAATCATTTCTAATTCAAAACAAGCTTCTTTATATCATATATATTCAAAAATATATATTTCTCTATTTTTAAAATATGAGAAATAATATTTTTTAGCATATTAATATATCTCTACAAATATTCGATATACCAAAATCAATTTGTAATTTATCTATTATAAATGAAAATAGATTTAACAAATTTGACCTTCTATTTGTATGTTTGGTCAGAAAATAGAATTGTTTAGAAATGGAGGGATAAAAGGATCGTCTGATTTTTATGATAAATGATAGATATTTCTATTATATATATATATATAACGGCAATCATCTATGCCTAGGTATCTTCTGCATTTGACGTTGACGAATCATTTCCCGGATTCTTTCAAAATATATTATTGATGGCAGTTTCGTCTGGTGTGATTTTGGTAATAGGAGAAAATATCTTTTGATAAACTAATAAACTTTTAAACTATGATGTGGTTAATATTATATTTATATTTCATTCTAAAATTATAATTATCAGAACAAAATACTCTGTTTAGTAAACCACCAGATGTCACGGCTTTCCCTATATAAACTCATTGTTGTTTTCCTATTGGCCGGCTCAAAATTTTCCGTAGATATGTAAATACGTGCTTTATTTTCTTTATTATACACGTCTCAAGTCACAGGTAGTACTTTACTCTAAATATGTATTTTATATTCTTCATTAGCACAAATAAAGCCAATTCTGATTAAAAACTGTTTTTATTAAATTTACCACGACTGCATTAACAACAATACCATTAAGTATTCATGTACTCAAAAGAAACAACATTTAGCCTCTCATCACAACAAAATATTTAAATATATCATAATATATATATATATTTAGAAGCAATGGGCGCTTATCCCGTCAAAATAAACGTCAAAACCAGACGCCATCTATTGACTGTCGCCGTAACTAGCGGCATCGGGTCGGTGACAAAGCCACAACACCAGTTTTGGCAAACTGAGAAGCGTTCACCTAGAGACCATTGTTTCGGGCTAATGGCCCTCGTCAGTCTAGGGCGGACTTTATCCCATGAGATCCACACGGGATCTAATTGAATTCTCACAATCTACCAAAGATGTGTTTTGCTGGCAAAGTGGCTGGGCCAAATCTTTGGGTGAAATATAGATGTCACCGACCCGAGGCCGCTAGTTGCGGCGACGGTCAATAGATGGCGTCAGGTTTTGACGTTTATTTTGACGGCAGAAGCGACCCTTGTCTCATTATATCAATTTCCTCCCGGCAAAATTTCCATATATATGTATATATAAATTCGAATAAAGAATATTATTCACAGAATATTTTCAATTCTAATTTATTTTTACTTTCTAATTATAATAACCAGGTAGATATATTGTCCTTTGAATCTATATTTTTATATAAATATCAGAATTAAATATATTTTATATAAATATATCCTCAATAATAAAAGAATTTCCTTCCAAAAGATATTTTTTTCTTTATCTCTATCTAGATAGTTTCATATTTCTTCACTTTTGTTCCCCAACATGAAAATTGAATTCTTAAAAATGGATCTGTGAATGGAAGAATTGCTATAGAGATATTTTATATCTTTTCAAATATATGGATAGACCTTCTTCTTCTTTTTCAACTTTGTACAATTCAATTTGGAAATATATTTTACCACAATTTTGTGAATGTGCTGAATTAAATATTATTTTTATGTCTTTTTTATATAAACACACACACACACATATAAAGGTAACTTAATATTTAAATGGAGTTAACTAAACTTTTCAAAATCTTTCCGAATTGTTATATTGTGGCGAAGATATATTTTATTATTTAATTTAATTATTCAATCAAAAAATATTTGGAAACAGATTTTATATTAGTAAAATCATCATTTAGTTACCTAGCTTACTTGCTCGATATTCTCTAGCTGTAGATAGTTTGGTTGATTTGTTAATAATTGTCGACTGGTCGCCGTAACGTCATCAATAAATACTTTCACACCTTCAGATAATAAAAATAATAAAAAAGGCCTACCCTGACCAGGAGCACATGTGCTTTTCAGAAGGCAGAGCGCCATCAGGTGGAACAGAAATTAACAATTCGTTGATTTAAGCTGTGATAAACCAAGAAAATCCATCCACGAACGCGTTTCACGCTGTTGGCGCTCTTCAGCATGTATACAAAGACTAATTTTCTACTCTAGGCTACATGAACTCAGTAGAATTTAGTTTAAATATATAAGGATTAAAATAGAGACGAATCGGTAGAATTGTATAGGCCAAAAATAGGCACGGACGACCACGTGGTAGAACTAAACGAAGAACGGGAACTCGAGAGGTTAGGCACAATTACGAACGATCGGAAAAACCCCAAACAAAAGTACTGCATACTAAACGACCTTGAAATTGCACCACGTTGTAAAACGAGGGTTAAGTTAAAAGGTCCAACAGTAATGGCGGGCATTTTAGAACCCCACCCCGACTGCGTAAGAAGAACGGGGCTACTAATACCATCAGTACACGTTTCCGAAACGGTATCCGAGATATTCATTGATGTCATAAATACTAGGAACGAGCCGGTGCGGTTGGTAGCAAACTCGTGCTTGTTACGATCCGGCGGGGAAATAGCGAATGTTTCTTTCCTAAGTGAACAGGTGGGATACAGTACGACGGCCACGTGCAAATACGAACCACAGAAGTTCGATATAAACCCGGAGCTATCGGACAGCGAAAAAAATCGACGTACTGGACGTATTGTACAGGTATCGGGAACTTTTCTCAGAAGAGTGGAATAAGGCGGCAGATATCGAACCGTACCACATTAAACTTAAAGCGAACACGGAACCAATTCGACAAAAAGCCTATCGCCGCAGTCCTAAGGAACGTGACATTATAGAGGAACAGGTTAAAGAAATGTGTGAAAAAGGAGTTATTAGGAAATCAACATCTCCATGGGCGAGCCCGGTCGTTTTGGTTAAAAAATCAGACGGATCCTATAGATTTTGTGTGGACTATAGAAAAGTTAACAACGTAACCGAAAAATTCTCATATCCATTACCGGATATCACCGACTGCCTGGACCGTTTAGCGGGAATGAAGTATTTCTCTCACACGGATTTTGTTAGCGGTTATTGGCAGTGTCCACTGGACGAAACAAGCAAGCCTATTACAGCGTTCACGACAGGTAACGGGTTGTACGAGTTTCAAGTGTTACCCTTTGGTTTAACCGGGGCACCGGGTCATTTCGAAAGAATCATGGATACACTGTTAGCTGAATTGAAATGGTCCGAGTGTATGGTTTATCTAGATGACGTCATCGTGTACGGAAGAGACATACGTGAACACAACGAGCGGTTAACAAATGTTCTAGAATGTTTCCGCGGGGCAGGCTTATCCCTAAAACCATCAAAATGTAGATTCGCCTACCAAAAGTTACCAATTTTGGGACACGTGGTATCGGAAAACGGCGTAGAACCGGCTACTGATAAGATCGAGGCGGTTAAGGAATTTCCGATTCCGAAAAATGTCAAGCAAGTTCGTTTGTTTCTGGGACTTTGCGGCTATTATCGCCGTTTCATAAAAAACTTTTCAAAGATAAGCAAACCGCTGACGTGTTTAACGGAAAAAGATAAGAGATTCGTGATAGGTCCGGCCGAAATAGAAGCCTTCGAAACCTTAAAAAAAATTGACTGAGGAGCCAATTCTAGCACATTTCAACCCAGACGCTAGAATAGAAATACACACAGACGCATCAATCGTGGGATTAGGCGCGGTGCTAATGCAACCGGACAATGACGGTTTTTTACACCCGATCCACTACTTGTCGAGAACGAGAGTACACGAGAGTAAATATGGTATCTCAGAACTAGAGTGTTTAGCAATAGTCTGGGCTCTACAAAAGTTACGGCCGTACATCTTCGGGAGAGAATTCAGAGTCGTAACCGACCATAGCGCGTTAACGTGGCTAGCTAACGTACGTGACCCGTGCTCAAGACTTACTAGATGGGGGTTAAAACTCATGGAGCACGACCTTGAAATAGTCCACCGCGCAGGGAGGAAGAACGTTGCACCGGACGCACTCTCACGCAACCCGTTCCACAAAAACGATACGAACGTCGAAGACAACTTCAACGATTTAACGGCATGCACAGTACGGATCGACGAAAACGGTCAAAAGGAAGACACGTTTTGCCGCGATATTACCGGGAAACTACCAGACGCTAAAACACGGGACGAATATAAAAAAATAAACGGGATCCTTTATAAAAAGAACCATGCAACACAAGGTAACCAATGGTTGGTCGTAGCACCAAAGCAAAGCGTATCCGAAATAATGAAAATAGCGCACGATATACCCGAGGCAGGACACATGGGGGTAGCGAAGACGGTCCACCGTATTAAGCAACGGTTCTACTGGAAAGGTCTGGAAGAAGACGTGCGAAAATACGTTCGGTCGTGCAAAGTGTGCCAGGCCTTCAAACCACAGAGGTTCAAACCCGCAGCCCCGCTAGAACCGTTACCACCAGCAACAGACATCTGGGAACGAGTGGGAATAGACCACCAAGGTCCTTTCAAAAAATCTGTAGAAGGCTACGAACACATTCTAACGATCGTAGACCATTTTAGTAAATACGCACTCGCAATCCCGGTAAAAGATACAAAGGCGAAAACCACGTGCAACGCACTCTCAGACAATCTGCTCTACGTTTTTGGTACTCCGAAATGCATAATATCCGATCAAGGCAAATCTTTCGATTCGAGTACTTTTAGAGACTTCACACGGTTGTACGGGATTAAACATATTATGGCTTCCGCGGCACACCCGCAAACAAACGGCTTATGCGAAAAACTCAACGGCATCATAAAAAACGGCATCAGAGTTTATCTCGAGGACGATCACGCCGAATGGCCGAGATTCGTAAAAACGGCGACTTTTGCGTATAACTCGTCCATTCAGTCGTCGACACAGGTGACACCGCATAAGTTGATATTTGGCGTAGAACCGAGGACGTCCCTAGACGTAGGACTACCAACCGTCGACGAGCCAGTAAAAACTAACGACGAATACGTGACCAACCGCATTTTAGAAAACGAGAGATTAAAGAAAATTGCCGACGAAAACTACCGAGACCGGACAATGATGACGAAGTGTCAGTATGACCTTGCGAACCGTGACCGCTTCCGGAAGTTTGAAGTGGGCGACCTGGTACTACTGGAGTCGTCTCGCAGGAAACCAGGGTAAACGGAGAAATTTCTACCGAAATACGTAGGACCGTACGTAATAACGGATAGAATCAAGGAAACGACATATAGGTTACGACCACAGGACGGACGCAACGAAAATAGTAGGCGCCAGAGCACGTTAGCGCACGTGTCGAGACTTAAGGAATTTCTAGAAAGATAACGGCGACTCGAGGGACCGAGTCTAAGATAAGAGGGGGGGTGGTGTTGTGTGTCAACAAGCAACCGACCGGAAATACACCTGACCGTTACAAATTATCTTAAATTTTGTTTATTTTATTATTTATCAGAGAAACGGCACCACAGAGATAACAGGTACAAGTTGTATTTGACCACTGACCACCGTTTTCGCGGAATGCTTACAAATACAACGTGCCAGTTATCGTTTGACCTTCGTGCTATTTATTTTATTTTTTCTTTTTATCCTTGCCCGGCGAACGAAAGATGTCTTGTACCAGATCTAACCCTCCCAACGGCTATACCGCAGAGAATCGGACCTCAACGACCCTCCAGAACCGGACCACAAGCCCAGCCCTGGAACGGGTCATGGTGACCATAGCCCACCAGGACCATGTGCTGCAACCTACCAATAAATTGAGTTTTATATCCCCACTTCAGCCTCATCACAGCCCGTTGAAGAACCGGAAGGTTCGAAAGCTCGCAATAAATCTAAAAAGAAGCTCCTCATGTAATATTTTAATCCTTATATATTTAAACTAATATTATACGCTCCAATATTATAGCAGATCATATATTATTCTATGAAAATATTTTTAAATATCAATATTCCTATTTTTATACACTGTAGAATTCTATTATTGCCTCTCTACTATCTTTTTATTCTTCGGTTACAAAATATCTTTATTGGAGCTCAACAAGAGCAACCTACTTTAAGATAATTGAAACAATAAGTAATATATGAAGGTTATTCACATGTTAAACAAAATGTTAACGTGGGATTCAATCCCAGTTCATGACTGTCGGGAATCATGGGTGTTTCCCACTCGTCCACCGACTTTTAACTTATTATTCTTAATTTGGTTTTACATTAAATATATTATTACGAAGCAATATCGCGCCATCTATATATATCGAATGAAGGTATAAAGAACGTTTTTTTGATAAATAAATCAAATTTGTATAATCATTAAATAAATTGCCGTGGGATTCTAAGATTTGACTTTCCTAAATTTCTACGTTACAATGAAATTTTGAATATAAACAATGGTATTAAAAAATAGTACAAAAGTCAAATTATACTGGGATCAGGTAGATAAATTAAGAAAAAAGCATCTGCTGATCGTGAAAACAAGAGTTAGTGATGGCTTCGGATAATAAAAATAAAATATTATTTGATATTTTTTCCGACAGATGGCGCAGGCCATGAGTAACTTTTAGGTGTACGAACAGGAGATGTTTTTTCTTAATATATAATTACGATAAGGTACACAAATTGGTTTTTATATTATAAAAACCAGGTAACAAGACCATTCAAAATAAACAAATAGTGTGTGACGTTTCGATAACAGCATAGTTAACATCTACAGAGAAAGTACTGACTCCTTTGTGTTATTAATTTGTGTTTAATAAATAATTTTGTTAATACATGAAGATTTGTGGTATTACTTTTATCAAAAGAGACGCAAGAGTCAGTGGACGGGTGGGTAAAACCTTCGATTCCCGACAGCAATGAACCGGGATCAAATCACGTAATAGACACTTTGTTTTAATATATGAATAACCTTCACTTATTATTCATTGTTGCAAATATAGCAAACTAGAATGCCCTTTTTGAGCGGTACCGAATAAAGTAATTTTGAAACAAGAACATCTTAATACTAATCCCAGAAATTATTAATATAATTTTGATTGATTGATAATATTGTTGATTAAAGTAGCTTGAATTTTACACTTATAAGTATGCTAAAGCCCCGTTTAGTAACTTTCAACCACTACTAAGGTTGGAATTTTACAAGTTTCGGGACAATTGGATATTATAATATTAAAAAAAAAGGTTTCTAAGGAGAGATTCGAACCCGGGTTGTGGCCATCGAAACCCAATATTCTATACCACTCACAAGAATCACTTCGACTTTATATATACTAAGAGAAAGTCACATTAAAATAATTAAAAGGTTGGATGTAATTTATAAATTCAGAAAAACTGAAAGCATAGAAGAAATGACCCACTACATCTCTGAATGCCTTATTGTTAACGTAAAACGGAATAAAATCTTAAAAAACATTATCCAAGTTTACATGAACCCAGTTCAGCTAATCAGAATAATTTCCGAGAAAAAAAATTAAATTTCATAAAGCGTTAGAGAATAAGGTAATCTCTAAGAACTAAAATTACAGAACAATTTCTTTCCGTAGTTAATTTGTATAGTAAAGTTTAATATTTTGATTTCCTTTTCATTTTCTCTTCTCTCCTTTGTTTATGTTTCTTTTTTCCTTTTCTCCATGAAAATGATGTATGGAGAGTCCTTACAGGACGGAAATGTCCTAATAGAACTGATGTTTTTATATACCACTCCTATACTAATCTTCATAGATATATAGATTAGAATCAATATATAAAACACAACGCTTATAATTTGAAAATGAATATTTTCAGCGCTATTACCTCTTATTAATATACACTCATAGACAAAACTTAAGGAAGTTGTACCTTTTAACATATATATCGGGATTAAGACAATAACTCTGAAAGATACACTCATGGACGAAACTTAAGAATGTTTCACCTTTCAACATGTATTTCAGGATTCAAACAATAACTCTGAAAGATACACTCATGAACAAAACTTAAGGAAGTTGTACCTTTTAACATGTATATCGGGATTCAGACAATACCTCTGAAAGATACACTCATAGAAAAAACTCAAGGAAGTTGTAGCTTTCAACATGTATATCGGGATTTAGACTATAACTCTGAAAGATTGAAATTTTTTGGACATAGATTTAATCTATTTTTCCAATTTGCTAGTTAACACCTCTTTGTAAGATTGTAAAGATTTCATTTGATGCCTTGTGGATTTTATGAAATAAAGTCCGCACTCACTGATAAGTATCATTAGTCTCCAGATGGACACTTCTCAGTTTGCCAAGGCTGTTGTCGTGGATTTGTCACCGACTTGAGTCCGTTAGTTATCGGCGACTATTAATAGATAACGCTTAGTTTTAGCGTTTATTTATCCTTAAAATACAACTATTATTTTTACAATGTATTATGCATAGTTGCAGAGCTACAAAATATAGGTACCAATTAATGAAAAAATGTAATTTTGGGGATCAAAACTCTTCTTTGTGTAGAGAGAAATCCTCTAGTAAGAGTTTCCACTAATAGGATTTCTAATATATGAGCATTGGTTCAGTTTTTATTTAATATTATATTCTTAACAAAACAGAATATTTTCATTTTGTTATCTTTCTTATTATTCAAACCATTCCGCTACCCATTTTAATTAAACGTTAATTATAGAAAATATTCCCGTTTATATTATGCTTTCGACACATAGTTGTATTTTAGATTTATATTTCTTTTAAGAATATTGCTGTAGCCTTAGATTAAATTTTCTTTCTCCTATATGTAAATAGATACGTTTCTCTTCCTTATATGTAAATAATACTTCGCTTTTCTTTCTCCTATATGTAAATAGATTATTCGCTTTCCTTTCTCCTATATGTAAATAGACACTTATAATTAAACTGAATTTTCTTTAAATAAAATTAATTTTTATTGATTTGAGGGTTTGAAAATTAAAGTGCAAATACGAGATTTAATCTAATAAAGATAAGCTTAAAACTTTCCAATATTTATAAAGGAGCATCGGTTCGGTGGACGAATGGTATAAACTCTTGATAATCGACAGTAATGACCCAGGTTCGAATCCAGCATAAGACACTTATTTCTGAATAAAAAAATATTTGAATGCCCCTCAATTCTTGTGAAGGTCTAACCCCAACCATTACTAGAAATAACCAAAAAGGAGCCTTGAAACATTTGAGTGCAAAGGTCGAACTGCTTTCTACATGTGTTGAAAGACCTATGGGGTTCACTTGCAGTAAAATCAGTTGCCAATTACTACCCACCATGATTATCATGCTTTAAGAGGTGACCTTTATTGAAGACACACGAGATAACCAAGGGTGAATAAAATTGTATTTGTCTCCTTCATAAAAAAATATAAAAAAACAGAGATTCGGCGACATTAAATGCATCCAACTTTCATGAGTGTGTGTGTGTATAAAACAATGTTTGTTCTTTCGATCAATAAAAACATCATTCGATTCTCACGCTTCTTTCGCGAGCACAGAGAGAACTCCCTTTGTATTTCGAGGAGTTTGTTGTTATTGATGGTGGATCCTGTCAGGAATTTTGCCAAATTGAGGGACGGTTGATCACTGATAAGCAAAGATGTCACAAGTTTGTTTGAAAAAAATTAAGAAGTCAGGTGTGTTGATATTAAAAATAAAAAAAGGCATTTTCTGTCCGCTCAGATGAGCATTTTAAATGGCACAATCGAATGCCAAAACATTATCGAGTGGAAATAAAATCAACAAAACGTTTATTTGACTTGTTCCCTGATATTTGATCCAACCATGTCCTTGAAAAATCAAGATAATCCAACCATGAATTCTTTACGGGCTGTATGTCCTCATCAGCGTGGTACAGACTGTATCTCACCACCAAATCTTTGGTCAAGATGCCTCCTGAGAATATATACGTATTTACTAGTCGAATGACCCGGGTTTATCCGAATGGCATGTAAAGAATGTATGAAAGCGTGAAATTTGTATAAGCTTATGATTTTGCTTTGTTTTATTGCTTAAAAAGGTACACAACAAAACAAAAAATAAAACTACAATTACAAATGATTTGATAACTAACAAAGGAAAAAAAAGACAATAATAGTATTTTAAAATGTGATGATGATAAGAAATTGAATATGTCTGCCAGAAAAATGCTTCTATTATTTAAAAAATAAGAATAATTACAAACTTAACATATAAATTTGAAATAAAGACATATATTAGAAGTATAGAATTTTAGAAACAGCATTTCAAGCAAGGTTGAATAAAAATATTTTCAAACAAAGTATAAACATTAAGGCAGATACGTAAAGACGGATATATTCTGGGCATTTAAGGTAGATACGCAATGAATATTTCTGCAAGAGAAGTAATTGTAATTATAATCAAAAATTAAATTAGTACATGAAATATATATAATTATAAATTAATAAAATTCAATAATACAAACACACTTATTTTAAAACAACAACATTATAATTATATCAAACCTAACTTCTATAATGTGCAATTCTTTACTGGACATTGCGACTTCAACTCATACCTGTTTAAAATTGGCAAAGCTGAATCACCTTGATTCTCGTGTGGAGGCGAAGAACAGAACCCCAGACACTTATTAACTGACTGCCCGCTGACCTTAGGGAACTAAATCAGCTTCCCATAACAAATATGCAACATCTGGTCTACACTAGGGGCATACACCAAAGATTCAACAAATTCTGCAGAATGTACTTAACTAAATAAGTGACTACTAATGTAATCAATTTGCATACTGATATGTAAATATGTATATATCCCTTTAAACTACTTTTTGTTTTTTTTTTCATTTAAATGTATATTTTTCACACGCAAATATCCGAATTGGGGATATAGCGTGTATTCTGCAATAGTTAAATAAAATAAACAAAATATAGAGTCAAATTGGAAGCAAAAAAATCTATGATTGGATATTGTAATGATTAAATATACCTACTAATATTTATAGAATAAAAATAAATGTGACACATGAGGTAAAGAATAACGAATATTTTGATATATATATCGCTATGTATAGTTCAGTACCATTGTAGGAGACTCCTTCAAACTTCACAAAATCTGTTAGCCTATTATCTCTATGGATATTCATTCCTCAGTTTATTGGTTTCAGAAATATTCTTTAGAATAAAATAATAAAAATAACGCGTTAATAATGATAATAGCTTCAGATGTGAACGTGATCTCTAATTTCAGATGCAAATATACCATATATTTACATTTAAGGTATATAAATTATCTTTTAAACGACTTCCTAACTCATTCAGTACAACGAAGCTAATCAAATCAGTGTACTACCAATTAGGAATGATGTATGATGAGGTAACATGATGGATGAGCAGAATTGATGAACTGCCGTGATGACTCGTAAATTATCAAGTTTAACATATGTCATCTTCAATATAACAAGCAAGCTAATGTTTATCTGTATATCTTCCATTTCAATTTCAAATAGGATTCTTCTCCCTTTGGCTTTCGTACCTTTAGCCAGTTTTCTCTGAATTTGCCGATGAATCAGGGATAAATGAAGTAGGAAGTTGAGGCGATAAAACCAGTGAAGATGGGTGTTACTACTGTGTGAACCTCTTGGTGTTTCATAACGCGCTCGGCAAAGACGCTCCCAATCTCGTACGTACAGAGCAAAGACCCAAGAGTTTCAAGGGACCTTTTGACCAACCTTTAGTCAATGATACTACTGGAACGTTGATCTCTACAAGGAGTCATCCTTTCTATTACCTCATTTACATCGTCTCTTTCTCCACTGTACCTATTCATATATAGATGGAAATTTTTCCGGGAGGATATTGATCTGAAGAGACAAGGATCGCCTCTTACGTCAAAATAGACGTCAAAACCAGACCCCATATATTGACCGTCGCAGCAAACTAGCGGCCTCGGGTCGGTGACAAAGCCACAACACCAGCTTTGGCAAACTGAAAAGCGTCCATCTAGAGACTTTCAGTTTGCCAAAGCTGGTGTTGTGGCTTTGTCACCTACCCGAGGCCGCTAGTTTGCGGCGACGTCAATAGATGGCGTCTGGTTTAGACGTCTATTTTTACGGGAGAGGCGACCCTTTTCTATATAGTTATATATATATGTAGTAATGTTGTTTATCCTGTAGAATGACTGTAGTGTGTCGTGTTGGTTGCAGTCGTGGTGGCCATAATGTTTAGAGTGGGTTCAGGCGTGATTGGGATTACACAAAAGGACAAGTCATGTTGGATGTCACCATAGATATCGCGAGAGAGTAAGTGAAGCCGACGCCGTTAAAGGAAGGTCTGTCCTGTGGGGTCTGTCAATCATCGTGTCTCAGAGCGAACTGAACTGTTTGAGTAAGAAGGGGCCACACCTGGTAACACGACTTTGTTTTTCGGAGACCTTCCTCCTGGCGCTGACTGACACTCAATCGAGCTTCATTATTTTGTCGTTTTGTATTACATGATGGTCGATCTGGCGATTTGAATTGTTTTTACAGTTTTGTTTATTACACTATAGCTATATTACATATGATATATAAGTTTATATTAGAATATATTACAATATATAACTCCTTGATAAAGGTAAACGTTCAGCCAACTGAAATAATGGTAAAATAAATTATATTAGATCCAATATATTCCTTTTTAATAAAAAAAATATTCATATATATATATATATGGTAATTTAAACCAACAACCCTATATTGTATAATACTTATAACAGGATTGTCATGTTGTATATAGAAACACATCTATAAATATTTATACGCATGATTGACATGTGTCATTGCATCACAATATGTAATGTACTTTGTACAAACCAGGATGAATAAATAAAACTATGTAATAGATTAAGAGCTGAGCTAAGCAAGATTGAGAAGAAGTTTAAAAACGTCTAAAATCGAGATAGAAATCCAACAACGCTAAAGAGGAATTTGGCAGACCGTTGCCATCAGGTCCAAAGGGCGTAGAATGTCGCAGACGCCCCACGCCCTTTGCACCAACTCAAAGTCCATTTCACCCCCCTCGGCAAAGATATATAAGACCTCTGCCCCAGCCGAAAATATAGTCACTTCACCATCAGCGTGAGCCCTCGTCGGTTGTACCCAGGTCCACCTCATCGACCATGTAGAACAGTAAGAACTCTTCTATCTCCATTTTGCTCTTAGCTCGACTCCTATCTATTCACTACACTTTTCTACTACTACTGTGTCTCTTCGTTTTTTTGTGTGTGGACATTCCCAGGCTTTCCACTCTGCCTCGACCACGACTGTCTGTACTCTGTGAGAAGTGTTAAAGGTCCTCCAAGGTGCAGAGAGGTACTGGAAAACTCTCCACGCCCTGACCGTCCCTCTCGGTTACTACATATATATATATTTAATATTTTAAAATAGTACATACTCTGTGCAATTTTGCATGTATTGACAAGACTTCAATAAAATTATGTTGATTGTCAAAAATAAAATAATTCTAATCCCTCATTCCCAAGGGTGTGAGCGTCCCTGCTCTAAACTGCCGTCTCAGGGCTATTCGGTACATGACCCAGGGTTTTCTTTCATCACGGTGAACCCTCACAGCTGCATCGCGATTTTGACCACCTGAATCTAATAATATTTCATACATACATTTAGAATTCTATTGACAAATATTACCTATTTATGCCGCGGAAACGAATATTTGGATAGGGTTCGATGAATCAATGTATATACATAAGCTTAGAGTACAGTAGATAACGTTGAAGGTGAGACAGAGGATTCACCACTGATTAGAGAGAGAGAAAAAAGAGAAGGTATCCTTTTATTTTATCTCAGTAAGGACCGTAGGGATGTTATATATTAAATAAATATCCTCTCTGGCGCCCACAACTTGTACATAATTGATTAGATAATACATAATTTACTGATTTTTATGTTTAAATATGACACGATACATAGATATATTGATAAGGAATGCATTCAATTTTAATTACTCCCACATCACTTCAAGGGAAAGCCGTTGAATTCTCCAAAACGATTCAGACTAAATCTTTTTTTTCCTTCAACAATGGAAAGTGTAATGATGGTTGCTTGCCTATCGACATACCCATTACATGGTGAAGGAAGAGATCCTGGAACAAAGCACCCATCGCTTCCTTAGAAAGAACACGGCTTACATCGCCATGGAAGAAATTGTTGCAGCATCAAAAGAAAGAGGACAATCAAACTATGGCCAATTATAGTCTCCATGGATATTGAGCATGCATTTGTCACTAACTAGATAATCATTTCCAGTTTCTGAAGGAATATCTTGATGTAACCCGGGTTACTGGACCATTCTAAAACCGCTAACTATCCGATCTTGGAGTTGAAACAATACATTTCAAATCCAAATCAATCTGGTTCGGATTTTTCCAAAACAGTTTCAAAGAATTCCGGATCAACTATCAAAACAAAAATATTCATCACCAAGTATTATTATCCAATGTCCTTCAGCGAATATGTTCTCCAGAAGTTATCTTCACTCTTCTTGACGAAATATTCCCCCAAAAGATCGATGCTGCTATCTCTGAATGATGATGTTGAAATTATAAGTCTAGAGAGAGAAATTATACAGCTTGCTGCAAACGTTTTACTAGCAGTAATCACAACATGGGCTAACAGGATGGTACCGAATGTCAACCTTAGCAGGTCAAGCGTATTCAGTTATAATTATGACTTCATGAGCTCCAAAAGAACTATCAACAATCAATAGCATAGACCATCTAGGTATCACGAGTCTAATATTTCTAAAAAATAGTATTTTCTTAGCATGATTCTCATAGTGCCCATCTCTACAATGAACGCCAAGGCACTGGAATGTCGAGAAAAAAAACAATTTTTTTTCAAATTTGAGAAGAATCAAATTTACAATGGAAGAAGGGTTTTAGAGATTTACAGGAGAATATAGCTCTCTGATACGCTAAGAATATCTTCTCGTGAAGATCTGAGGTCCCTCAAACTGCGAGATACATTATAAGAAATCTATGTCATAATGAAGAGGGCAAATATATTCGCAGTTCTCAGAATTACTGGTTGTTATAAAGGTTTTTAGAGGCTCTCTACTTATAATCACAAACCTGATGCAAGCTGCTGCCAAAATGGATAATGGGAAGATCTATGCCCCGTGAAAACTGTTATCCAAGCCTTTTGTTTCCCAGAACTTTATTTTATAGTTTTGAATCCTTAGAGAAGGGTATGAAGGTCTTCATAGATGATAGCAAGACCAGCAAGATAACGAGGCGCAGGCTACGCCTTGGATATCTTTAAGAAAGGAAAGCTGTACTACTTCTATTCCAATGCAGTTGAGGAGACCTTGGGGTTCAGGCGTATGTGTCAGCAATGAAATAAATCTCTGGACCAAAGAGGTCACGTCTGTTCCATTTACAAAACCAGCTTTGAAATGTCTCCCAACGCACGAAAGATATTAGGCACCGATTAAGTCATCACGCTATTTCTTACTCGAATGTGTCCGAAGCCCGGATGAAAAAGGAGGAGGGTAGGCATCAAAGCTCGTTAAAAAAACCTGAGCTCAGCTGGCCCGATTGATAGTACCCACCCTGTAAAGGCTCCAGGGGAACAGAATGAGTAGCGTTTGTACTCCATGTTAGAAGTGAAGGTACATGGCATCTGTTCCTCATGTCACAGAGACGGCCATTTCATATTGGAGCTAATTCGGCCTGCTAATGAATAGTTCTCCCATACTCAATGACAAAATTAGACGCATTCTACTTCACTCAATACTCCCACAAGATTGATACCCTAATATGAGATGAATGCATCTAAGAAAGAAGAAGATCGGTGAAGTGACATGACCGTATCGAGAAAAACAAGGCGGAAGACAGGTTTTCCATGAAGCCCTGCATAGGAGAAGATCCTACTAAAGTACCATTTTTCAGAAGAAAATTTCTGACGAAATCCTAATTTGGGAAGAGATCGGGAGAGGGGTAAGTTATTTGAACTTTTGAAATAATCTATGGTAAATATTTATTTTATAAAAAAGGTGTTCAATGCGGGATTCGAAACCAGGTCCATACTATCCATTACCGACAGTTCATACCACTAAACCACCAACTTCATAAATCTTAATGTTAAATATAATTAATAAGACATCATTACCAAACATCTGGAAAGACAATGACAGAGCAGGATGAATGTTTGGTGAGGATTTGTTGTTGCAGGGAAGATAGAGAGAAACAGATATAGGTCATCCATCAACGAAGAGCGATAGGACGGGGAAAAAATCTTCCACAACATCTGATCAATACTCTGGCCTCGATTTGAAGCCCAGTTGTTTCTCTATCCCCATGAATTATTCCTCCAATATAGAACCGAAGGTTTGGAGAGTTTCCAAAAAGGTAAAGTTGGCATGACAACTGTGTGTGGTACTATAATTGGTTATCGTATTTCAGTTTTATTCTGGAATCTTACTATATTTGATACCTCCTTATATATATATATATATATATTGTCGCCAAGTTTATTTTTGACAAGACCTGGCCTTGTACTAATCCCTTTCCATTCCGGTTGAGCCATTATGTGGTTTCCATTATAATACAAAACATAAAGATATATATAAACATTAAATATAACCATTGTACATATATTTTATATACAGTGAAATTTTCATGAGATAGTTTCTTACTTTGATCTTGTATAGCATGAGTGGATCACATGCCCACGTGATTTGGTTTAAATCAAAAGCCTTGATAAAGAGAGGCGTGTTGCCCCTAGAAATATTGGCCGTTTAATAAATTCAGATCCAATATATGCTTTATATTTATTTATTTATATATAAACATATGAAAAAAAATGATGAAAAAAAATAATAAAAAGGAAAGTTGTTGATAATAAAAATAAAAATGGCATATCCTGACCAGGAGCACATGTGCTTTTCAGAAGGCAGAGCGCCATCTGGTGGAACAGAAATCAACTATATATTGATTTAACCTGTTCCCTGATATAAACATATATATATTAAAATCAAAGAAAGGCATATCCTGTCATGCCATGAATTTTTAGTTCTAAAAGTTCCTGTGAACGTGGATAGAATATGCCTTTTTTGATTTTAAAAACAAACACCCGACTTTTTTTATTATTATATTTTTATTATATCTTCACACACTTTTACTTTATTGTTTACCAAGAAATTGGGTTGACCAAATATCACGAAACAATTAATATCAACGTCTAGTAAACATAAACATATAATAACATTATATTAAAAGGATTATAGCCTCTTTTCTCCAAACTATGTTTATGTTGACAAGGATTTAATGTTATTCATCTTATTAATTTCAATAGGAATATCATAAATAAACACAATATTAGTTTTATTATTCTCTTTCAAAGACATATATAATTTCATCTATGGATATGAAAATTTTATTTCAGATGAAGGATAGGGTCTTATAACCCATCTAACGTATTTCAATATTAGATATGATATGACACACATTCTTTAAAAATGTTTAAAACTTTAAAAAGAAGTGATTATAGTGTCTCTATGTATAGATTATAGTGATTATAAATTATAGTTATAGTGATTATATTTTTGAAAGAAGTAATTATAAATATTATTCGGATAATATTTATTATTTAATTTATACGCATATATGTGTATGCGCGCAGATAGGCGCGCATCCTCTATTCATATATTTAACTAATATAAAAGATATTCCATATACAAGCCATATGTTACCATTTGGAATCTCTCCCTATGGGCAGAATCCCAGATTGAAGAATTTCGACATTTATGGCCTGTAATAAATTTCCAAAAGACCTATTTCAGCCATTTGCTAAATTAAATTAATGGATCCTTTGTTCAACAACTCAAAAGAACCTAAATTGATTTCAAATAAACTTGAGAATTTTTTATCAGGTCAGGCTGAATATTAGTAATAAAAAGTATATTTTAAACGCTTTTTAATTTGAATATTTTTATATTTTAACCAATATGTTTTGTAGATCTTTGTGATGTTAATATGGTGAACGTGTCAAATAAACATTAGGGATTAGGATTATATGTGTGGGCATATATATAATTATCTTTTATATTTATTAGTATCTAAATAAGAAGTTATTAATTGATATAAAATATCATTTCGAAGTTAGAGAAGAAAAATAGAGATAATTAAGAAATGCAGTTCAAATGCTGGTTATTTTTTCAATTTTTAAAATTTTTATAATGATAAAGCCGTTGTGCAAGTTAAAAACATAAATTTCAGTAGTAAAGTTGACATATAATATTATAAGGTGTATAAAAATTACTCTTGTAATTATCTTTGTAGGTATAGTAAACATAGAATATAAGGTTCAAATTTTATATTAATATTGGTAAAATATTAAGTAGAAACCGTGATAATTCATTTACACTCAGGACAGAACTTAAGGAAGTGGAAAGACTTTATTGTCGCCGGACGCCTGTTTTTTTTTTTTTTTTTTTTTTTTTTTGAAGGAGACGGGGGCAATATTTTGTTCACACTTGTTTATCTCGGGTGTCTTCAATAAAGGTTCAATATCTATTTGCTTCTTTATAAATTACAATCAATTTGTTAATGATACTAACCAATATAGAAGATGGTTTACAAAATGATAAAACCTGCAATATAGACACATGGACAAACCTTAAGAAAGTTCTACCTTTTAGCATATGAATCGGAATTAAAACAATAACTCTGAAAGATACACTCATAGGCAAAACTTAAGGAAGTTGTATCTTTTGGCATGTATATCGGGATTCGGACAATAACTCTGAAAGATACACTCATGGACAAAACTTAAGGAAGTTGTACCTTTTAGCATGTTTATCGGGATTCAGACAATAAGTCTGAAATATACACTCATAGACAAAACTTAAGGAAGTTGTACCTTTTAGCATGTTTGTCGTGACTCAGAAAATAACACAGAAAGATACACTCAAAGATAAAACTTAAGGAAATTGTACATTTCAGCATATAAATCGAAATTCATACAATAATTCTGAAATATATTACAGTGACTTTTATTAAAGACACACAAAATAACCAAGTGTGAACACAATTGCCTCTGTATCCCCTTAAAAAAAACGACAGGCAAAATCAAAGATCTTTCTCAAGTTTTGTCTATGGGTGTATATAGTTCCTATCTGCCGTAACACTTGATAACTGCCTACAGTCCAATAAAAATAACTTTTGGAAAAATCCAACAATTAACAAAAGAAAACTGAGACTTTGATGGAGATCATTTGTATTATATCTGAAGAAATGAACAACAGCAATAACACAATATTTCGTTACAAAATATATTCCGATAAATATATTTAACCTTACTGGATATAAATCAATTATATGTTCATTTGTTGATAGAAAAAAACTTTAAACATACACGCATAGACAAACACAAAGAAGTTGTAATTTACAGCATGTATATTTCTAAAAATTATATTGTATTATTTATTATTATATCTTTACAAATAAAAACGTTTGAATTTATATGTATAAGAAGGGGGTCGGCGGAAGGATGGTCTAAACCATTGATTGTCGACCGCTTTGACCTGGGTTCGATTCCCGCATTGGGCACTTTTTTCTTATTTAAAAAATGCTCCAATGACCCCCGATTCTTGCAAAATTCCAAACCCACCAGCAAATGCAAGTAACCAAACGGGGCTCTAGGCACTGATTTTCACATTTGTGGACATGTGGTGCACTTACAGTAAAAGCATTCGCCTACTTCTACCCACCATGCTATCAAGCCCTGTATAAATAAAAATATGTATAAGAAAAAACCGCCGTTATATAAGCACCAAAAAATTGACTATAATGTTCATAATATTAAACTATCTTAAGACTTTCATGAGAGTATAATTGCAAAAGAAAAGCAGGTAGAAGTAATAAATAAACTAAAATTTATTATTTTCGATAAAAATATTTTTAGGAGGTATTCAGGATATCTTTTTAAAACAATATAAATATTTTATAGTAAAACTATAATCCAATATATATTTTTAAAAATGAACAAACTTAAAGCTTGTATAAAAATAGAGTTAACCAGCTTACGGAAATTGCTGAAAGATGAAAAAATAATGAATGTAACCGTTTCTTATTTTCAAGTAATTTTGTCTTTTCCGTTTTAAATTTGTGATTTTTAGAGCGTTATTTTCGCATTTATTTTTAACATATATATTATTTTCACCTAGAAACCCTATATATAACTAGAATGTACAATGTAGAATGAATAAAATTTGAAAATCGTAAAGTATTTGTTGTCGCTGGCCGTTTATTTATTTATTTCTTTTCTGAAGGAGACAGAATCAATTTATACTTGGTTATTTAGTGGGTCTTCAATAAAGGTCACTGTAATATCTTTCAGAGTTATTGTTTGAACTCCGATATACACATGCTAATAGGTTCAACTTCCTTAAGTTTTGTCCAAGAGTGTATCTTTCAGAGTTATTGTCTGATCCTGATATAATGGAAGAAGGTACAACATACTTAAGTTTTGTCCATGAGTGTATCTTTTAGAATTATTGTCTGAATCCCGATATACATGCTAAAAGGTACAACTTCCTCAAGTTTTGTCCATGAGTGTATCTTTCAATGCTATTGTCTGAATCCCGAAATTCAAACTGAAAGGCACAACTTCCTTAAGTTTTGTTTACAAGTGTATATTTCAAAGTTATTGTCTGAATCCCGATATACATGGTAAAATTACAACTTCCTTAAGTTTTATCAATGAGTTTACCTTCAGAGTTATTGTCTGAATCCCGATATACAAACTGAAAGGTACGACATCCTTAAGTTTTGTTCATGAGTGTATCTTTCAGAGTTATTATCTGAAAATCGATTTACAAACTGAAAGGTACGACATCCTTAAGTTTTGTTCATGAGTGTATCTTTCAGAGTTATTATCTGAAAATCGATATACATGCTGAAAGGTACAACTTCCTCAAGGTTTTTCGTCAAGTTTTGTTGCAAAATGTGTGTACTTGTACGTGTACGATTAGGTTAGATTTTCCACTTATTTTACAGGTCTTATTTTTCAGGTCATAGCCCAAACCATGATATACAAGTTGCAATTTGCTTCAATATGCCTAAATTGAGGTTAAGACTCCTTATTTATTCCCAAATTTAAGTCTTTTTAATTGGGGTGCTAAACATTATTGTTTTTGAGAAAAAAATGAATTGAGAAAAATGCCATATTCGAAGATATCCCTTAAGTGTAAAACATGTCTACATTTGGAGAGATAGCAGTTCAATATATTCGCAATCACTAGGCGCAGGATTACCGTTTGGGGTTACGTGGTATCAATGGTAGATTTGGATTTGTCTTAGGAGTGAAGACCTGTTGAGCTATTTGTCAAAAAGGTTAATGATAAGGATTGCTTAATTATCACCTCACCTGTCAAAATAGACGCTAAAACTAAGCGTCATCTATTGACCGTCTCCGCAAACTAGCGGACATAGGTAAGTGACAAAGTCACGACACCAGCTTTAGCAAACTGAGAAGCGTCCACCTAGAGACAATAGTTTCTGTCTAATGGTTCTCTTCATCCCATGGTGGAACTTATTGCATGATACCTACAAGAGAAAAAATGAAATCTTCACAATCTGACAAAGAGTTGTTTGTCTGGTAGAATGGCTAGACAAAATCTAGAGCGAAAATATAGTTAGAAATAAGTCAGGCCCTTCCATTAATTGCAGTAAGAAAAGTAGAAAATTGTTCAATTTTTAAAAATAATCATACGCGCCTAAAATAGTTTCGAATATATATATAACAAAATCAAAAAATAATCCTGACCACGAGCACATGAGCCTTTTAGACAGAGGTCTGTTTTCGTGCTCAAGATATACTTTTTTTATTATAAAGAAGATAAAGTCTCCAGGGCTAAGTTTCTTGTTCAAATTTTATTCTCTAGCTTTCGAACCTGTCAGTCCTTCCACAGGAGTGTATCAGGATAACACCTGATTTTTATTTTTTATTATTCCCATTTTTCACATATATATTAGGTTTTTTAAATAAAGTTTCCTTTTCGAGATAAAAAAACATGAATGTTGGTCGGAACTTTATATTTTTAAAAAGGATATATCCTACAGAATAAACAATATATATATATATAAACCAGCATATTGTTTGTGGTAGGAGGTAAATTTATATTTTTCTCTATTTTTTCCAGTTTTTCTCCTCCAGGAATTGTCAATCGTTTACTCCACGGATTCAATTATTTCTGAAAATTTCAACTTCTATTGGGGAAGTTACTTTGAAATTGGTTTACTGAAATTACATATAGTTTACTTTAGTTTCTATCTCCTATTTACTTATTTTTTGGTAATTTAGAATTTATATAAAGATTGATTTACCTTCCGAATAGTTTAGTATATATAGTCTTGTGTTTTATGTTTATACTATAAAACTAGAACGTTTTATCTTCAATATGTAATTAGATTTCAACAAAGAAGATAAATTATATTTTGTTCAAATATAAACATTTTATTTTACATATTTTAAAATACCACTTCGAGATAGTGAAAATTGCAACTGCTGTGATAGAGATGTACGGAGGCATCTGAAACTTCATTGGACACGACAACAACAACAGAAAATTGACATGGATCCAGAACAGATGCTTTACACACCCAAGATAGAGGACATTGCAACTTCTGAGATAGAGATACACAGAGACATCTTATGCTCTTCTTTAGACACGACAACAGCAACAGAAAATTGACATGGACCCAGAACAGCAGCTCTACACACCCAAGATAGATGACATTGAAACTTCCGAGATGGAGATACACAGAGACATATTATGCTCTTCTTTAGACACGACAACATCAACAGAAAAAATTGACCCAGAATAGCAGCTCTACACACCCAAGATAGATGACATAGCAACTTCTGAGATGTAGATACACAGAGACATCTTATGCTCTTCTTTAGACACAACAACAACAACAGAAAATTGACCCAGAACAGCAGCTCTACACACCTGAGATAGATGACATTGCAACTTCTGAGATAGAGATACACAGAGACATCTTATGCTCTTCTTTAGACACGACAACAACAACAGAAAAAATTGACCCAGAATAGCAGCTCTACACACCCAAGATAGAGGACATTGCGACTGCTGTGATAGAGATGTATGAATACATCTAAGGCTCTACATTGGACACGACAACAACAACAGAAAATTGACATGGAACCAGAACAGCAGCTTTATACACCCAAGATAGAGAACATTGCTGTGATAGAGATGTACGGAGACATATGAGGCTCTTTATTGGACACGACAACAACAACAGAAAAAATTGATCCAGAATAGCAGCTCTACACACCCAAGATAGAGGACATTGCGACTGCTGTGATAGAGATGTATGAATACATCTAAGGCTCTTCATTGGACACGACAACAACAGGAAATTGACATGGATCCAGAACAGCAGCTTTACACACCCAAGATAAAAGACATTGCTGTGATAGAGATGTACGGAGACATCTGAGACTCTTCATTGGACACGACCACAAAAACAACAACAGGAAATTGACATGAACACAGAACAGTACCTTTACACACCCAAGATAGAAGACATTGCTGTGATAGAGATACACAGAGACATCTGAGGATCTACATTAGACACGACAACAACAACAGAAAATTGACATGGACCCAGAACAGAAGCTTTACACACCCAAGATAGTGGACAACTGCTGTGATAGAGATGTATGGAGACATCTAAAGCTTTTCATTGGACACGACCACAACAAAATGCAACAAAGTTGCAGGAGGATGATATTCATGTTTCTAAAAAGAGGCATCTCTCCCTTTAATTGCGCAAAAGAACGATGGACTTGTTCATTACAACAATAATTTTGGCAAATTTAGGCAAAAAGCCAACAATCTGTATACCATACTTTCGAGATTTTGCTCTCTTCAATACAGGAACTGCTTCGATTCGGAATCAAACAAATATACTTTATGATTTCTTTGAATAATATTTCATATATATATATAATGATATTTGAATTCAAGTATCTACTTATATTAGCTTTCATTATTCACCTAAAACTCGACGATTTTGAAGGTTAAAAAAACGAACCCCAATCTGCTTTACAGAAATTGTGGTCGATAAAAAGGCAGTAAAATCATAAACCATTTAATAAACATTTAATAATCATAAACCATCTAAAAATACACACACATTAATTAATGCATAATATTTGTGTCATTATAATATTCACTCTCAATAAATATACATTTTTACTAATCCTTAAACATATATATTTGCATAATAAACTCCAAAACAATCTACATTTTTTTCCATATATCTATATATTCGCAAAATATAGTTTTGCATGCAAAATTTATTCTAAAAATTAAAAACTCATATAAAATTAAAACCAATATACAAAATTTACATATTTATTATATTTGCGTATATCTATATATTCACAAAATATAGTTTTGCATGTATAAAATTACTTATGAAATTAAAAATGCACAATAATTTGCCTATTTCCAATATGAAAACTAACATTTAAATATGATCGCCTTATTGAGTTGAAAAAAATGAGTTATAATAACCTCTTTTAAAACTTAATTTTGACAATCGAACGACTTTCTTACGTCTCTTTTAAGAAATTCTATTTTGAAAGAGCTTAGATGAAACTAAGTTTTGAATGATCTTATATTTCAAACACTTAGAATGCGTTGATATCTTTTATGTAAAGGGTCTCAACAGGTCGACAAAATGTCAAAAAAGCGTTTTTTAAAAAATGGTTAAAATCATTAACCTTTTAAAATCTACAAATATTCCTCACAATAAATTTCCTTTATATACTTTCAAAAGCTATATATTTTTGATCGTCTGTTGTAAACTATCGCTTGAACTAGTATTTTAAAATAAGAAAAAGGAAAAAAACATATTATGATAATTCTTCGTAGTTTTTAAAACACCTTACACAATTTTACTTTGGAGCATTTTTAAATTTAGAAACAACTTGAAAAATGGTTTTTATTATGGTAGCCATAGTTACAAAATGTTATAAGTTAATACAAAGATTTTTGAATAAAAAAAACTATTTAGCAAATAGTTTCTATATTTTGAGCCATTGTAAGTTTTAAGGCAAAGTTTTCTACTTAACGACGAAATCCAAAATAAATGAAGATAGTTATTATAGTGTGATTCTATCTCTATTCGTTTTGAATTTGCCCATTGGAGATCAAAATTTGTTCGAAAGTTTCATACATCTCAAAATGAAGAAACTCTTTGCCAAATATCTAGTTTTCATTATTCAAATATTTATCGGTAATTATCGCATATATAGGTTTATAGGAGAATAATCCCAATATTAGATAAGACAAAGTGATATGATATTAATGGTATAGTAGTACGATTCAAATAAATTCTAACCAGACGTAGTTAATCTTATGTTAAGCATTTCAAATTGCAATTTAAAATTTGCATTAAAATTATATTTTTTGCACTCAAATTTATTTATTGTGAAGAAGAAATATGGATAGTAGTAGATTACTTACAGTGGACGTCCAGTCTCCATCCATGTTCAATGGCGCTGCCTGGAATGAGCGGATTCTCTGCTCGGCAGGATAGATGTTTGCCATGATCGGCACTGTCGGGTACTAAACGAAGCACGCTGGCGGTGACATTGCCATCTACTGAGACGTTATGTCGTGTCGCTGATAGACGTGTACTGGCTAGCCACCATGTGACAGTAGCTGGTGGACGTGATCCAGTAGCCCGACATGCCAGCTCCACCGCCCGGCCTGCGCTGACGGGGCCCGTGCCGTCAATCTGGACGTCCAACGGTCGAACTGGACAAACCATTTCCAAGTTATAACACGATACATTGACATCTACATATAAATAATTGAAACATCAAAGCATGAGAGAGAGAGAGAATGCTTCTTTTAAACATAAAACAAAATTCTACTACCCTTACTGCGATGAAAAATAAGTAGTACAGTAGAATCTTCCTCTTTAGCGAAGACCCCGCTAATAAACTAAATTTACTCTGTCTTAAAAAAATAAATAAAATAATTATAATTTTCTTTAATTTTGTCTATGAGTGTTCTGTAGAATTTCTTATGTTGTTTAATGGGAATATAAAATAATTTCTTGATGACTCCTTGAATTATTTGTGATCTTATTTTCAGAATAAAAATCAATATCTTACAATTCTACTCGATAGTAGATCAGGTTGTCTTTTGTTTAATATCGCTATCGAAAAAGGCATTCAAAGAATAACAATCAAGATCTAAAATATTTTAAAATACATCTAATTCTTCGAAAATTTCAAAAAGAACTTCTAAAAGTGCATGAAATTACTGCAATTGGAAAATTTCAAATATTACTAGGCTTATTACACGAATATTAATTACCTATTCAATACTCGATTTTTTAATTTGATTGGTATTATTTTTTAACATTAAAAAGAAACAAGGTTATAATGAGCTTTTAACCTTCACCACTAATTATAGATGTCATAAAATAGATGTCCCGGACATGTAGATTGCATCACCTATGACACGTCTAACCAAAGACATCTCTAGATATGTAAATACGACGTCAGAATTTATCATCAACAGATTAGAGAAGACAGGTCACATTGATGGATGAGAAACTAATCAGACCTTAAGTCACAATGCCACATTACATATGCAGTAAACGATGTGCAGGACACTTAGCAAGTCAACGGTGGCTATTCCCTACCACGCCTTAGGCGAGAACATGCTAATTGCTTATACATTAGGATAGAAGTCTATGGGCTGGTACGAATCGGTATGAAAGAAAATGGTTTATGTATTGAATGATAAATTGGGTGTGGTGTTTATGACGATGGAAATTTTTACTGGTAGTTGATCAGCGTGAGATCTTTGGTTTTCTATTGTAGGTGTTATTACGTTGTGGTGATTTTCTCTTTGTCTTCTTCTCTCTCTATTTCTATTCGCCGGACCTACAGTCCTGGATCTTCGCGGTGGACTTCGAGGACCATGCCATCACCATCTCCTCAGCAGCGAAGTACGCGATCTACGTTTTCTTCGTAGACCGCGAAATACGTGGTGCCGTTGGAGACACGCTGGAAATCTTCAACCAAACTCTGGAGCGTTGGCTGAGGTGGCATGTACATATTCACTGTCCATAGTTTATTTTATTTTGATTTTTCGTTTTATAATCATCATCTTCATTATTGTTAATTTCTCATAAATAGTGCGGAATGTGTATTTTGACCTCTATTGACAAGATGTCAATAAAATATATATTTATTGTCATTTATCTATCTGTTTCTCTCGCTCTGCACTTCTCCATCTAGCTAATCGGGCCTCAGCCCGGGAGTCCTACATCGCCTGTGGGTACGAAGACTTGCCATTGGCCCATCGCTACTGGTCCTGTAGGCGGATCAGGCCTGTCATTGTGAATATCTTCAACATTATCCAGCGGTGTTCTGACCTACAGATCTGGAACTTCGGGAATGACCTGAATAATTTCGCTAAAATATAGTCCCTACCTATAACCTTATATACAATTCCTATATATCACAAATATTTTCTTTAAATCTAGAAAGTTATAAATGGCACTTCTATAGATATTTTGGTAAAACTCAAATATGGCTATTCGAATTCTTTCACATTATTTTTTAAACCTTTCATATATTTGAATATATTTCTATATTACAAGAGGTAAATGATAAAAACGGCATAAAATATAATCACAGAATATAATTCATCATAACATTTTATAGTTTAAAATATTCGAAAAATATATATGAAAAAACACTTAAAACATATTATAACGTTTTATTCATAAAATGATATAAAAAAATAAAACTCCTCCTTTAATTTATAATACCAAATTTGTATATAAAACAAAATTGACAATTCCATTTATATTTAATTTCTAAAAAGCATTAAAGCGATTTTTTTATAAGAATGGAATATTTTATAGAGATATTTTCAAGAAGAAGATAAATTTTATTCGTCTTAAAGTGAATCTAGAAAATTCCGGAGCTTTTCTTTGTGTCTCTCGGCAAATTAAGATAGATTATCCATTCCAAGTTGGGTTGGACTTGGCAAATGGAAGTTGACCTATATATGGCAAGATTGATCGTGAATTTTAAACTGTTCTATATACCTCTATATATTCGCATATATCTATATTATATAGAATAAACGGAGAGTAGTGTTTATATTATATATTATAATAATAATTGTTAGGAATGCAATTTTAATCTAAATTGATTTTATATCATTGAAATCGAATACAAATTACGCTTGGACTTGGAAAATTTAAGTTGACATATATATTTCAGTATTGATCGTAAATTTTAAACTGCTTTATACACTTCTATATATTGGCATATAGCTTTGTTATATGTAATACGGTGAGTGTTTTGTATATATTATATATAATTATAATAATTGTAAGGAATGTATTTTGAATCTGAATAGATTTTATATTTGAATTAGAATATAGATTAAGCTTGGACTTTGGAAACAGAGTTGACCTTTATATTTCAGTATTGATCGTAAATTTTAAACTGCTAATACGCTTCTATATTTTGTCATTAATATGTATAAAATAGCACAGTAAGCGCAATGTATATATTACATATTATAATAATTGTAAAAGGATATGTATTTTAAATCTAAATATATGATATTGTTACGTAGAAATGAAAGCAGATGGAGAGAGAATGTTCTAGAGCGTTTAAGAATCATGTAGAAAAAGCGGAAAACAACTGATTGGCCAATCTACAGCTATTGCGCAACGCTCGGTGCTGGCGGCTTTCTGATTGGCTGACCAACCGTGACCGTTCTGGAAAGATCTACTCCGGGATATATAGGGATGAGAAACTCATGCCAAGGAGGAAGAAAGATAAGAAAAAGAAGTAGAAGAACGAAGCTACGTGGTGGACTCCATGCAAACGCTGCTGTCTCAAGAGGTCGGACTGCTGCTTACCGCCTACGCCGGTGTACTTCTTGGAAGATTCTAGAAGGTTCTATGAACTTCTGTCTCCTGTTCTGCTCCTGCTCTCCCTCACCGTGATGCAGTTGGTGAATTTGTAACTGCTGTTTTCTTTATTGTTGTTCTATTTTTGCACTCTTCTGTAATTATTCTATTGATTAGGCTTAAATAAAGTTCTAAAGATCCTTTGTACTCACGGAAGTTATTCTTTGTCAACCAACAACGCAACAATATATTTGAAATCCAAAACAAATTGGGATATGAATTGGCAAATGGGGGTTGACCTATATATTTCAAAATTAATGTTAATCTATACACATCTATATATACTGGCGTATATATGTAGTATATAAGATATGGTGGAAGTAATATATATATTTTATATAAATATAATAATTATAAGGGCATGTATTTTCTGATTCTGAATAGATATTATATTTGAAATAGAATATAGATTAAGCTTGGAATTGACAATTGAGTGTTGACCTATATATTGCAGTATTCATCGTAATCTATACACCTCTATATATATACAGGTCAATATCTGTATCATATAGAATATACGAATATTAATTTTTATATAATATAATATAATATTTAATAAGAGCATTTATTTTCTGATTCTGAATAAAGCTTGGAATTGCCAAATGGAAGATAACCTATATATTGCAAGATTGATCGTAAATTCCAAGCTGTTCAATACACCTTTATATATATACTGGTATTTATATAGCACAATGAGGGCAATGTATATATTACATTTTATAATAATTGTGAAAGGGCATTGGTATATTGAATCTAAATAGAGGTTATATTTGAAATCTAAAACAAATTAGGTTTGGAATTGGCAAATGGAGGTTGACCTATATATTTCAGGATTGATGTTAATTAATACACCTCTATATATACTGGCCTATCTTAGTATTATATAGGACAGTGAGAATAATGTATATATTATATAATATAATAATAGTAAAGGGCATGCATTTTCTGACTCTGAATAGATATTATATTTTAAATCGAATATAGATTAAGCTTAGAATTGGCAAATGAAGTTGACCTATATATTTTAAAATTGATCGTGAATTTTAAACTGCCTCATACACCTCATGTATTGGCACATATATATATTATATAAGGTACAAAGAGACAATTTATATATTATATAATATAATAATTATAAGAGCATTTATTTTCTGATTCTGTATAGATTTTATATTTGAAATCGAATATAGATTAAGCTTGGAATTAGCAAATGGAAGTTGACCTATATATTGTAAAATTGATCGTCAGTTTTAAAAAGCTCTATACACGTCTATTTGTAATATATGACTATTCGAATTATTTCACAATAGTTCTTAAACCTTTCAAATATTTGAATGTTATTTTAATTACAAGGCTAATGATAAAAACGGCATAAAATAATCGCAGAAGTGAATTAATCATATCGTTTGATATATTTAAATAGTCGATATATATATAAAAACATCATTTAAAATCATATTATAATGTTATATTCATAAAAGATATAAAAAAAAAATTCCTCCTTTAATATATATTACGGAATTTGTATATATAAACTGTAATATATAGGACACAGTATGAGTGATTCATATATTATGTATAAAATATAATAATTGTAAGGGCATGCATTTTTACTCTAATTAAATGTTATTTCTGAAATATAAAACCAATTGGGGCTTGAAAATGGAAAATGGAGGTTGACCCATATATTGCAAAATCGATCGTCATTTTGAAACTATGTCATATATCTATTAAATATAATATAGAGAGAAATACATATATTTGCATAAACATTATGAATGTTATACGTGGGTGTATTTTATATTTTAAACGATGTTATGTTTGAATCCTATACAATTTGGGCTTGAATTGGTAAATGTAAGTTTACCCATCTATTGCAGGATTGATCGTAAATGTAAAACTGTTTTATACACCTACATACTGGCATATATCTATATGATAGTGTTGCATCATGGCTAATGCACCTATTTCATTTTAATTTGTAATATTATTTTTGACATATTTTTAATTCAAATTTATATTTTCTATTTATATATTTTATTAAAAATAATATATATGTATTATAAACATATTTACGTATTATAAAATCACCATTTATATTTAGGTACACTGTGTGACTTCACAGCTCTCTTTGATGTGAGAAATGAATAAATTATTCTGGAGGCTACTTGAAGTAGAGTTATCTCATTATTCGCTTATATAAATTTGTAGGATGGTTGAAACACGCTCTGGTAAGATACAAGACCCGGCACAGGAGAGAATCAAGGTTGAAGTGCCTGCCAAGCCGCAACCTGGTGCAACAATATAGATAATATATATGATTTATTATATATGAATATAGTATGATAACTGTAAGAACGAGTAATTTCTATCAAAATGGTTATGATTGGAAACAAATACAGTTTAGACTTGAAGTTTTCAACTGTAGGTTGATCCATATGTTACAATTTTGATTGAAAGGTTTCAACAGCTCTAGAGCATACTTGATCTGATCTGTTTTGTTTAAAGATAATATATCAGTGATATATTATTACTTTACTCTGTTTTGATTTGAAAGAATCGAAGGTATATCATCATTAAAAAAGGTTTTGTTTATAATATGTATGTCTGCAAGAATTGTGAAATAATAAAATAATCATAGTAGCACATAAAAATTCGCATCTTTTATTTTCCTTTTGAATATATCTAAATATAAATTGCAATTTCTTATGAAAATATCAAATAACTTTCACTATTAATTTTCACCCTATAATAGTAATTTATAAATATTATTAAGATATAATGGTTATATCATAATTCTTTTGAAATATATATTATTTTTGTAATTAAATATTAAACAGTTTTTTCGACTCAAATCGTTTTTTCAAATGTATATTGATGCGTGAAAAGCTTCTCATTTTAAAACGTATGTATACCTAACACAAGATATAAGGGGTGATAAAGCACAATTTGAATTATAGGTTATAGCTACAATAAAATAAGACCTATTCCAAATACATTAATAAAGTATGGCGTTTCGGCAACAGTGTTGTTGTCATATTCAGACAAAAGAATAAACGATCCATTCAATCTTTTGTCTGATGATGGCAGCAAAGCTGTTACCGAAATTACACACTATTAATTTATTTGAATTTGGTCTCATTTTATTGTATATAAATATACAAAAAATGTTTAATTATTCATTTAATACAAAAAAACAGTAAATGCATGTATATATATATAGTAGAAATAAAATCAACTAATGGTTGATTTTTTACATATTTAGCTTATGCTTAATACCCTTTCTTGATTGTTCAAGAAGTAACCAGGTGTATATACAGTCGACTCTCGATAATTTGAAACTCGTTAATTTGAATCTCTCGATAATTTGAAATTATTTACCTGCCCTTGAAAAATATTCGATAAGTTGAATAAAATCAATATCATTTGGTCCCCTCATTATATAAAGTAGAAGGAATAGTATCTTGCCACAACTGAACATTTGCGAATAATTTTACAAATGTTTAAAATAATAAATCACACGAATTTTGATCGAACTCTTGTTTGCTTTTATTTTTCCCTCATTCCTTCTTAGTTGTTCAAACTCCTGTTATTTTGAACTCTTGATAAATTGAATTTTTTCTCTGGTCCCATGAGTTTCAAATTATCTAGATTCGACTATAACTATACAATTTGAATATATGTATATATAATAGGAAGGTACCTACAAGAGGCTGTATATTGTAAATGCAGACATAAATATAAGTATTTTCTATTTTATTTATTCTATTGTTGTTCGGGTATTGTGTTTCTGTAAAAAAAGATCTCGATGTCACAAGTAACTGCCAACATGACACAAACCAACCTATCTAGAGGTGGACCAGAATTTTAAGTAGTTTTTCTCTTTCTTTAAACCCCATTCCTCTTTTATTTCATTTTAACGTTACAAATAAAATTTATGGTATGACATGAGGACCATTATATCAAACATACCATTATAAGATTCTTCTTGAACAAATTTAATTCATATATTATTCAATGGTTATTCAGTTCTCTTTATATCATTGAATCAAATGACCCTAAGCCGAAAGAGAAGAAAATTCTCTATATATTTTCGTGAATTTGGGAAAAAAAGTGGTTTCTGTGGCGACTGGACATGCGTCGGACCTGTAGGCTGTTATTTGGTTCTGTGCTACCTGGAGCATAGGAGCTCTATCTACGCTTCCTTCCTGTAGTGAATCTGTATAAGACTGGTGATCTTAATAAAGCTGTATATGTGTATGTCAGTGTGTTATTCAGTTTTCTATCATATAGTAATATACATAAGATATGCAAATCTAAATACTATAACTGTAATGCAAATATGGATATATATATAATATTAAGTTGCGAAGATATGGAATTTATGTTCTGAAAGAGGCATCTCTTCTATTAGATTCTTCATCGCCATCACATCGTTCTGTAAATTGATTAACCAAATATTTATTGAATAATATCGAATTCGTTAACTTAGTTGATTTTAGACAAGTATATGACGTGTATTCACCTCAAATTTGATAATATTTAATTTCCTCCTAACCTTTTTTTTCACATACTTTACGTTATGTTGCATATATTTATATGAAAATCGATTTGAGAGAGAGAAGATTTTAAATAAGGGTAGATATTAGTAATATCTATAAGAGACCTAATATATATTTTCTACCTTTCGTGTAAATTTAATGAGTCTATAAAGTTCGATGAAGTGTCTATTTCAAAGAAAACGGAAAAGAAAATAGCACATCTTATATTAAATATAATATTTATTTCTAGGAATAATCATCAGTATTTCAATAATGAAATGAAAATATTTTGAGAAAAGAAGTTTATTTGTGCATGAAATCAAGAAATTTCCAACATAACTCTTCAACTGTCTGAAGAAAAAAATCGTTATAAAAAGATATACTCTTTAGACAGTTGAAAAGTATTATTCTCAGTACAATTCACGTTCTAATTTAGAAGAAACGAATCCTCCTAATCACGATACACATTCCACTAAATATAATATATCTTTCAAATATATATTTTCGATAACAGTTTCGATATAAGTAACATCTTACTGGTATTTCGAAATTGGTTGAATTTGCTAATGAATCATTATTAGGCAATAATACATTGTTTATTTAAAGAAGAAATTTATGTTAAAAATGCATATTTTAGGATAAGAATGTATCAAACAATTAATATCAGTTATCATCACTGTGTAGGACACACATATTCTTTAGAAAGAATATATATTTTCAGAAATTTATTCTAAGTTTCAATTAAATTTTCAAAGAAAATTCTCTTTAGAGAGAGAGAGAGAAAGGCAAATATGAATATATATATTAAAAATAAAGAATATATATATTAATTCTTTTTTATATCCTAAATAAGTATATATATTCTAGAAATGATGTTTGTTTTATAAACCTATTTTGTCTTCTCTGACCATACTAATTATTGTCTTTGTTGAATTAATATATTTCGAGATATATTTGAGAATAATTTGAGTTCTTTTTATATTATTTTACTTCCATTTGTTTACATGTTGTCTGCATTTAATGTGAGAATCCCATTTCGTTTTACCATTAACTACCAACGAAAGAATTACTTGAGAAAGGCTTTTAGTATAGAGCCAAGAATAAGCAAATATAAAAAATATCTTGTTAAAAATGTTCCATTTATATAAAAAAGTAATAATTTATATCAGTAAAATATTTAATTAAAAACTTTTTTGTTGGCGCTTACTTTCTTTTATTAAACCTTTCACTGACAAACTCGATATGGTGTTTTGATTACAGAATTCATACCATTGGTGTAAATTGAGTCAGGTGCTTTGCATTCTTTTCAATACAGTTTATCCAATAGTTGAAAAGTTATATACAAAATGTACAATGCGACTTTATTTACAACTAGGTAACAGTTAAGTACCTATACTATTTATGTAAACCTGTACCAGTGGTGGCTTTCATTCTTAAAACCCAGTTTATTCAATAGATAAAAGTCTGTATAAACAAAATGTTCAAATGCAATATCAATCCATAATTAAAGAAATTCTTTCTAATTATTAGTTTTTATATATAAACTTTGTTCTATTCAGAAAATATTTTAGGATGCAAAAACCGTTATTTTATTTAAAATTTAAAACAATTTATATAAATACGTTGGTATAAATAAAAAGAAATATATTTGATAGATAAAAATAGAAGATGGAATTCCCAAAACAATCATTTCACTGAAAAAAATGACAAAGAGTAACTGAAAGGTGGGAAAGAAAGAAAAAATAAGATTTGGTGAAAGTAGATGTATATTTTCAAACGAACTTACAACCAGCAAATGATGTTCAAAACTAATTGATAAAAAATCAATTGAAAAGAAGAATCTGCTGAAAAGAGAAAAAAATATAATTTGGGCAGACGACCTATTACTTCTAATTCAGCGTTTCATATCATTGCTTCTATTTACATAAATAATGGGAATAGAGAGACATATATTTATTATCACAAGGTAATTTATCAACTATCTAATATATCAAAAGATTTATATTTTAATCAAATACCATCAATCATTCGTTGACACTCAAATATATTAGACTCATTCATTAATTTTATTTGAAAGGTTTGCGGTATTTGTTTGGAATAGTTCCTATTTTGGTTATATTTCAATTATTAAAATGTATTTTTACTGATTATATATATTTAGACGAACATATCAAATATAAACATTCTTATCTGTAATTATATTTATCTAAATTGATGTTATATTTGGTATAACTTTATCATTTCATTTGAAATCGTTCATTGATTCTATTAGCGATCGTTTTATGATTCTCTTGTTGAGAAAAACTATGGATTCGTAGAATAAGAGAAAGATCCTTTATTACCTAAAGATATAAAACTATAAAATAAGGACAAAAGATCAAATTTTATGTACATCAGCAGCTCACGCCGGCCTGCCCTATCCAATAACCACTAGCCAACTAACAAACTAACAAAGCTGCGCTATATAGACAGATATGTCAATTAACATAGACAATACTGAAATGCTATGCAAATTACAAATGTATTATATCGAAGAATAATCTATAATTGTCACTTTCAACACGCTTTTTGAACAGAATGTTCATAGAATAGTTATAGAAAGTGAAGGAATAATATAACTTATGTATTGTTATATTCAAGCTATGGACCTCATCAATACAGGGACGGCTTCATTTCCTAACATCCTAAAAAAGGAGTTATTAAAGTCTTATTTGGTAAAAAGGATAGTTGTCTATTTTTGTGAATGAATACCACCATACTTCAATATTTTATCATATATTTACTCATAGACATAAAATTAAGGAAGTTATAACTATTAGCATGTATTTCGGGAATCAGACAATAACTCTGAAAGTTATACTCAAGGACAAAACTTAAGGTAGTTGTACCTTTTAGCATGTATATCGGGATTCTTACAATAAATCCGAAAGGTATTTGGTACACAATGGCCTTTATTGAAGACACACAAGATAACCAAGTGTAAAGAAAATGGCCTCTGTCTTCTTCAAAAACCTTTCTCTTCTTCATGGTTTGTCTATTATTATATTTTTATATTAATATTGCTTATATTTATATTATAATAACATAAGACACAGCATGTATTCTATATAATCGATCATGGGAATATTTATATATAAGAGGTTTATATAAGAAAAAAATATATATATAGATGAAAAACATTAAAAAATAATGATAAATAAGTGGGTCAGGTGTTTATATTAAAAATAAAGAAAGCATATCCTGACCAGGAGCACTGGTGCTTTACAGAAGGCAGAGCGCCATCTGGTGAAACAGAAATCAACTAAACATTGATTTAGTCTGTTCCCTGATATTTGACCAACTCAATATTTTGATATATATATACAGGGGCATAAGGGACTGCCCTGTAGGACGAAGTACGGTGTCGTGAACCCCGAGCCGTTACGGTAAACGTGAACAAGGAACTCTAAAATGTGGCTGACTAACGAGGCAATGGCACCCCCTTTCTATGGAGCAACAAAATATTCATATATATAATGTTTTTATATATAAAATATAATTATAAATAAATAATAATAGCTATAGGAAGACTATACAATATGGACATAGAGAAAAAGAAGAATAGGAAAAAGCCATTCTATAAAAAGTGTGGAGGCAAGGGCAGATATTACTGGGGACATGTGACAGTTGACGGTCCGTTGGATGAGGACTATTTCCTGCATGGATGGACTCCTTTACAGGATATTGCCCGGCTTTAATTGGAATCACATTTTCTGGGCCTACACCTGAGTTGATTGGTTGGTTAGCTAGCTTGATACTTATTGGTGGGAGTAGCATCTTACTGTGTGTGTATTGTTTTATTTCCATTCCATTATAACTCACTTCACTAGCTATGGTCATTTCTAATAACGTTAATATGATATATCTATAATACTATTGTAACTGTAGTAGTATTATTTCTGGGCCTAAACCTGAGTTGATTGGTTGGTTAGCTAGTTTGCTGCTTATTGGTAGAAGTCGCATTCTACTGGGTGTGTATTGTTTTATTTCCATTTAATTATAACTCACCTCACTATCTACAGTCATTTTTAATATCGTTAATATGATATATATATATATGTAATACTATTGTAACTATGGTATTAATATGTTGCATTAGCGCGTCTGTTATGATTTTGATATCACTTATTTTTATTAAAGCTGCAACTTTAAAATTTTAAGAGTTTCTCAAAGTATTCACTCTTAGCACCTATGCAAGATTTCATCTGTGAAAACCAACTATCGGAGCACTTACACCAGTCATCTTCGGGGATGAAATTTACGACTTAGATAAATGACAATGTTGTCATCAAACCAAAATAATAAATATTAGTTTTAAATCACAATTTATAATTTAGTTAATATAGAATGAGCGAGTTTCGCGGTTGTATTTCGTCTTATTTTCATTGTTTGTATTTATTGCATTTTAATGAGTTAGGTACAAGTTCTGAAACAGAACTACCCACCATCCTCAACCACACACCAAATAATATTGTATTATGACCTTCATATATTCACAGTTAGGGAACAATTGAACAATACCATAGTTTAAAGAAATTTGAATTATTTCTGACATCTATTTTTATTTTAAATAAAACATTTTTTTACTGTCTTTACTGAAATGATAGAATGACAGAACTGCTGGGAGGGTTCACCACTGATGTTTCAGGCCCACGCATTATTTTTATCATTACATTAAGAGTAATAGAATATTGTTCTATTTAAAAAATAAAAATATGTGCCAAAATAGTTCATATTTCTTATTGTATTGTATTTGCATGTTTTAACTATTTGTAAAAATGTCAATACCCTCTTTACATACTAAATTGTTGTCTTATAAATAGTATATAAATAGAGGTACCATTTGTGCTAGTCATTCAATTGTGATATTTAAATAAACTATATTCCTTAAGTTTCATGGCCTGATCTAAGCAACACTTCATCCCAGCTACTCTCTACCTAGCGACACAACAGTCATTAACTATGGTATTATAAAAATATCTAAAAACTTTACGCGATAAGTTTATTTATTACAAAAAGGGTTTGTACGATTGTTTGAAGTATTGTTCGATAATACTGAATTAATAGGTTTTCCACATTTTCGAAAAAGCGACAGTGTGTAGCCCAAAAGGTCAGAAAGTCGATAAACATTGATAAAATTGTTAATGAAGTCTTAACTTGAATTAAACAAAATCAAACATACAATTATCTATCTTTACTACCTGCAATTATGTTATTCTTTGCCACCTTTGCCGTCCTCAAGCCCGGATGAAAAAGGAGGAGGGGGAGAAGTAACAAGCTCGCTAAAAAACCTGGGCTCAGCTGGCCCGGCTGATAGTACCCTGTAAGAGCTCCTAATCCAGGGATACAGAATGAGCAGCGTTTGTACTCCATGTTAAGAGCGGCTGCACATGGCGTCTCTTCCTCATGTCAGAGGCGGTCATTTCTTTTGGAGCTAAGTCGGCCTGCCACTGAGTAGTGCTCCCAGTCTTAATGACAAAGACAGACGCATTATACTTCACCCAGTCATGATGGTTGTCAAACAGACACCTTCAAGGGTCACAACCGGATACCCTAATATGATTTAATGGAGATAATAAAGTAGAAGAAGATGTTATTCTTTATAATTACAGATATTTATACATATTATGTATATTTCTTATTTATATTATATATATTGATATATATATCAATTATTATATCAATATATTCATTACATTTTGTATTATAAACATTTGTTTTTATAAATAAAGTGTAAACATTCCTAACCCTCGTCTATAATAGCTTCTTGTTCCATATTCAGAACTTATGATAAAGTAGGAGGTCCATTGGAGATAAAATTCAAGTTGGAATTCCTTGAATTTATAGCTATAAATATTGACAACATTTTATTGGGGTCACGTAAATAAATTTTATTTCATATTTACCCAGGCCAACGCCATTTGACTGTCAGACTTTGGACGCCCCAAGGTCCATATTCCGATGGCTGAGTGCCAAGAAGGCTCTTAGCTCTGGACCTAATTTGGCTCTCTCAGTCTTTAAGATCCATAAGTTTACTGGGGGCCATTCTATTTTTATTGATAATCACATCATAGGGAGATATGTATGCATATACTACCATATATATTAATATTCAACACTAACAAGATTCACAAAATTCAGAACATATTTTAGCTTGCATTAGATACACTAAACAGGACCTTTGGGAGAGGCCGCTGCTTATCACACAAAACAATATTCTTATATATTAATACACAGAAATAACGCGCTATCTATATATAAAGAATAAAGACATTAAGACGCGAATGTTTCTTATCATAAATAAATCAAAATTCTACTGTCCTTACGACGATGAATAAAAGTATTGGGAGGGATTGGCTCATCAATGGTGAACCATCAAGCGGTTTTGCCTTTTTAATCTACCAGACCGTTTCTTTAGAGCTCTAATACTGTTTTGGATCATTCTGATTTTATATGTTACACTGAAGGGTGGAATCTTAGAAATGGTATTTAAGCAAATTATGGACATAAGCTTTTAGAACAGTAGAATTACATTCAAATGAACATTCAAATTCTTATATAAGACAATAAAATAAGTATGATTCTTATAGGATATTTAAAAAATAACAACAACAACAAAAAGGCTTTTTTAGGGCCCATTGCCCTGTATGGATTCGTCATACAACAACAAAATAATACAGTATTTTTTTCTCCCTTTCCCCATGTGCACGTGAGCCTTTGTTTGAAAAGGGATTTATTTACACATCAGTTCTAAACCTTTCCTCACTACCTCTTTTGCGTATGAATCTATTTACAATTGATCTGTAGAAATTATAGAGTTCTATTGCTATATTATTCTTTTCTGAAATATTTCTCAGCGTCTTCAGTGGGTTGCTTAATCTCCAGAAGGTGTTTTTGAGAGTTTTTTTCTCTTTCTTCACCTAAATATTTGCATGGATATTTAAAACACGACAACTAAATTTATGACGCGAATCATTACTCTATTTTGATAAAAGTAGAATAACTTTTACCCATGAATGTTTTATTTAAGGTCTTAATACAATCATTAAATAATATTGTCAAGTAGCTTCATCCAGATGGGACACCTGTCAATCATCCCTGGACCCCGGGGGGGACCACAGGTGTAAGGGGTTTTCGGAGGCTGATCTGTAAATAAGGAAAACGGGACGGTGGCTGACGCCGTTCATTAGGATTATATTTTAACTTGGAGTAAGTTGTACTCTCTCTCCCTATAAATACCCCTTATAATAAATTAATTATTTCAAAACTTTCCCTAGCTTTATTTATCTCCGCGACAATAATGTGAACGTAAGAAAAGATGTGTGGCTTGAAGAATTGACAAGTTTTTTTAAGAAAAGAGAGATCAATCGTTATAATCTTTACTTTAAGGTTTTGAATACTTATCAATTAAAACAAATATTAAAGATGTTTACTTACTAACTAGAATCTCAAGTTTTAAAAGTCTTAAATATGTTCTTAAAATACAGTTTACTTTTACTCAAGATCATCTCTTCTTACCTATGCCTACTTAACAATAGTCGTTATATATAGATGGCGCCTTATTCCTTTGTATAATTATATATGTTAATATATTCGCAAACATAAATGCAAATATCCTAAAATAAATAAAGCTTCCACGGTTAAGTTTCTTGTGCAACCTTTTATTTTCAAGCTTTGGGACTTGTCAGTACTTCAACAGGATTATCACATTAAAAACTTAATAATAAATACAATTTTTATATACACATTATTATATACATATTTTACATATTATACAAATGCAAATAATCTCCATTAAAATTTAGAGATGAATAATATTTTAACCATCGTAGAAATTATGAAAATTTAGATCAGTAAAATCACTGAATAAGCAATTTAATCCAGAAATTAATCAATAAATTGAATAGGTTTTTATTATATTAAATTGTTCAGGTTTTATAAGAGCTAGTTTATGTATATTTGCATCCAGATTTATTACAGAAATATTTAAATGCATATATATAATGGAAAACTCCCTCAAAACATGGCCACAAGAAAAGCCGGATGAAAGGAAATCCTGGGTATTGACCGAGCCAGCCTATGGTGACAGAGAAAAATGCCCAGTCATATTTCTTTAGAAGAAATTTCTTTTCTAATTTTAATGGCTAGTCGATAGTTTAGCTTTTTGATAGAGACCTGTACCTTATTTTCATCGATAAAATATTAGCCATTATACTTCATATAATATAATTACAAATATTAAACTTATTTTTAATTATTTAAGGCAGAAATTTAATAAGATATTACTATAAATACACCTCCTTCCCTGATTCATAATATTATAAAATAAATGAAGCTTCCAGGGTATGTTTTCCACACAGAAATAATGTAATATATTTTCTCTAAATATATAATGTATTTAAAATATGTATATAATAATGTTTATATAAATATTGTATTTATTATTACTTTTTTTAATGTAAATCCTGTTGAAGGACTGACAAGTCCGTAAGCTTGAAAATAAAAAGTTGTACAAGAAACTTAGTCCTGGAAGTTTCATTGATTTTATAAGATATTGTTGACTTTGCTTAGAATTTATAATGAAACTTATTCCAATAATTATTAGTTAAACATTATATTTATTGATTTACAAGAGAGAGAACAAAATATAAAAGGGAAACTAATATTGAACAAAGGAACGTTTTTCTGTTTCGGTTAGCGCCTATTTACCTGTGAACTTACATATACTCTGTGAAACAATTAAATAATATAAATACAACAGATATTACTATAATAATATATATTTCTACAATGAGTAGGTTTTCTAAATTTTAAATGCCAATTTACAAGTGAAATCGTATCGTATGAAATCTTATATACCAAAACATTAACTATTTCCTAACTAGGACAGTTAAAAAAAAATCCTAATTAATTTATAGTATTGTTTGCTAATTTTAGTCTGAATAATATTAAATTTCGCTTTAAAGCTAGAATATCAAATAAGAAACCGATATATACTTGTATATAAAAATATTAGATAATAAAAGGACATATATTGGATTGAATAAAATATTTATTTGCCAATATATCGGTTGGCTGAACGCCAACCTTCATCAAGGTATTACATTTTTATATAAACAAACTCAGCGCCGCATAGTGTGATACTGTGATATTATAACACTATGCGGCACTGAGTTTGTTTATATAAAAAGGTAATGCCTTGATGAACGAAATATTTGCAAATAAATCTTTCATTCAATCCAATATATGCCTTTTTATTATCTAATGATTTAAATATGGACTGCTCTATTTTAAGAACAATATATATATAAATAATAGAAAAAATAAGATATTCTGAATATTTTTGATTATCTTGAGGATTAATCCATGGCAATGCAGTCGTGGTTAAATTATTGAAAATATGATAATAAAATAGTAAAGATTGAAAATTGCTTTTTTTGAGCTTATGGAATATAGAAAACATAATTTGAGAGAGGTATGCCTGACTTAAGGCATAAGAATAAAATAAATAATGAAAAACTTATTTACATAATTACAAAAGGTTTGAACCGGCCATCGGGAAACAACAACAATGAGTTTTTATAGGGGAAGCGTGACCTATGGCGGTCGATTAGACAGCGTATTTGAATCTATGAAATATAATTTTTTTTAAATAAAATAATATTTAAATATAATATATATATTGGAAAATAGAGCTTATTTTGGGTTTCAATAAGATTTTTCATTAATCCAATATTTTGATGGACCAATCGTTCATCTTTTACGAGGACTATTGTTATGAAGATGGACGATTGGTCCATCGAAATATTGGATTAATAAAATATATTTTTACAATCCAAAATAATCCTTATTTAATATATATATATATATTATGGATTGCTCTATATTCAGAATATAATTATGTTATATTAAAATATTATTTTATTTAAAATTATATTTTATATATTCAAATACTCTGTTAAATCGACCGCCAGAGGTCACGCCTACCCTATAAAAACTCATTGTTGTTGTTTCTCGATGGCCGGCTCAAACCCTTTGTACATTATGTAAATAAGTTTTCCATTTTTTTATTCTTACGCCTTAAATCAGGCATACCTTTCTCAAATTATGTTTTTTTAAATATTTCTTCAGTTCAATTAAAGCAATTACTGATTAAAACTATTTTTATTATTATACTTTCAAGATTTTAACTACGACTACATTACCAAAGCATAATCCTCGAAATGGTTAAAAATCAAGCAAAAATCTCATTTTTTATAACATATATATATATGTCGTATATATCTACATATGTGTTGTAGAATAGCAATCAGTAGATCCACACGGAACAACGCACAGTCTGTAGGAATAGAGGAATGTGTCAAGTACCACCTCTGATGGAATCCCAGGAACTTGCTAATGAAACAATCCCGTTGGATAAATCCATTGGACAAACGGCATTCATTAGGTTCAACGCATTTCTTTTAATTGTTTATTGATTAACTAAACACTAGATGGATATATTATATTTGGATAGATATTGAACCAGTATTTTAAAATGTCTTAAAGATAGTGAATATATGATTTGGTATTCTATACAACCTATATATTATTGGTATTACACATTATCTATTCGGTTTTTTCTTATATAATTTCAATCAAAGCAGACTGGTATTAGAAGTTCAAATATATATATATATATATATATATATATAATGTTTCTTATTTTAATTTTATTTAATATTGACTTGGTGAAGTTGGTTACGTGTAAAAACAAAACGGTTTAAATATTGCTAGTAATTTTAAAGATATCCTGTGTACTATCAAATTATCCAGAGTAAACATATCAAATATATATATATATATATTCTAAAAAAAAAGCATATATTGGATCAAAATATCATTTATTTTACCAATATTTCAGTTGGCTGAATGCCAACCTTTATTAAGGTGTTATAACAATTTGAATATAGAGCAATCCATATTTAAATCTTTATATAATAAAAAAGGCATATATTGGAGAATAAAGCATTTAATCACTCCAATTTATGGCTTTTTCTTTAAGTAATATATATATAAATTTACTAGCAATATCTAAACTGTTTTGTTTTTACACGTAACCAACTTCACCAAGTCAATATTAAATAAAATTAAAATAAGAAACATTATATATATATATATATATATATATATATATATATATATATGTTGGATAACTGAATGCTACGACAGCTAGCGCCACACTGGACCTATCATCATCACAACTGTTTTGTTTACCTTCTTCTCTATATTATAATAACTGTTCGCTACCATAACTTTGTCTTTTCTTGCTAAATGGATAATAAAGATTATTATCATATAATCCTCAGCGTCCTCATGCCTTCCTACAAGCCGTAAGTACCTAAATCTTACAACAATTAGATTATGAGACTGAGTATTGCATGAAATTCAACTAACGAGTTAAGACAAAGAAAAAAGGCTTAGCAAAAATGGCGTCACTCCCGAGCCACGATGTAACCCTAAATAAGCTCGACGGCTATAACTACTCACTATGGTCTTTCAAAATTGAAATGCTCTTGCAAAGGGAAGATCTTTGGGAAGTTGTCACCGAAAATATTCCAGATGAACCTAAAATCGAATGGAAAAAGAAAGACTCAAAAGCTAGAGCTATCATTAATCTAAGCATCGCCGACTCACAAATAGTGCATGTCAAAACCTACTAACAGCCAAAGCTACCTGGGACACTCTTAAAAATATCTATTAAAGAAAAACACTCTCAGGAAAAATTTATTTGCTAAGGAAACTATACAGCTTAAAACTCGAAGAAGACAAAGACATGCAGCAGCACATCACTACCATGATGGAACTTGTTGACAAACTGCGAACCATTGGCGAAACACTAAAGGACTCTCACATCACGGCTATACTGCTTTGCTCGCTCCCAAAGAGCTACTCCAATCTCATCACGATGTTGGAATCAAGGTCTGATGACGAGCTAACGCTTGAATTCACCAAGAACAAACTCCTTGATGAACACACACGCAGAGTAGAAAGCTCGAAAGACGAAAGCACCGCATCAAAAGCCTTAAAAAGCCTCCACGGAGCTTCAAGCCAAAGGAGACAAAAAGAGAAGAAATTCTGTTCTTTCTGCCACAAACCAAACCATTCCAAAGAAGAATGTTGGCACTATCAAAAGCGAAACAACAGCAACAAAGAGTACAAATATGAAAACTTCAGAAGAGGAAACGTACCAAAGTACACAAATCAGTCGAGTGTCACCCAAGAACAATCAACAAATCAGAGAACAACAAAAGGACCTAACCCAAAAGCTCTCAATTGCACTCAACGAGAAGCAAGTGTACACAACTGGTTCGTCGACTCTGGAGCCACATCTCATATGGCGTACGATGAAAGCTTCTTCACTGAACTTAACAGAGAACAAACACAAAATGTTGTGGTTGCTAATGGCAATAAGCTGCAGGTCAAAGGGATAGGACAAGGTGAAATCAAAGTCATCACACCCCAAGGAAAGACTGACACCTTACTTCTCACAAAAGTTCTCTACATCCCGGAACTAACAGACAACCTTCTGTCAGTGAGTGCGGCCACCTCCAACGGATGTAAAGTAACGTTCAACAGAGATTGGTGTACCATCGAAAGAGACAACACAGCCCTCGCGAACGGTATACTTGACAATGGAATGTACCGACTCCACCTGGATGACAACCCCCAAACTCGCACATTCAAAGCAAATGTTGCAAAACAAAACCACTGCAAGAACAAAAATTGCCTCATGCTCTGGCACGACAGACTAGGACACAGAAATATAGAATCAATTAAGAAGATTCGAAATGAGAACCTAGCAAGAGGACTAAGTCTAAATAACTGTTCGCACAGCACAGACTGCATTCAATGCATTCAAGGAAAACTCACCGAAACCCCATTTCCAAAGAAGACAGAGTACAGAGCAACTGAAACGCTTCAACTTGTCCACAGTGATATCTGCGGTCCATTACCAACTAACTCTCTCAGCGGTAAGAGATACTTCATCACCTTCACTGATGACTACAGCAGATACACGAAGATCTACCTCCTGAAAGGAAAAGACGAAGCCTATGAAAAAATAAAAGACTACGTCATCTCAGCACACACGGAATTTGGAAAAAATATCCAAACCATACGGACAGACAACGGTCGTGAGTACGTAAACCGACAAGTCGAAGATTTCCTGAACCAAAGCGGAATCAAACATCAGCTAACAGTCCCCTACTCACCAGCCCAGAACGGAGTAGCCGAAAGGAAAAATCGATCACTAATGGAGATGACAAGATGCATGCTGTTTGACTCAGGACTCCCACAGTCTCTATGGGCGGAAGCGGTTACCACAGCTAATTACCTACACAACCGAATACCCTCGAAAGCTACAGACAAGACTCCTTTTGAACTATGGACCAACAGGAAGCCCAGTCTGAAGCATCTAAAAAGTTTCGGATGTAAAGCCTTCGCCTATATTCCCAAGATAAAAAGAAACAAGTTGGATAGCAAAGTTATCGAAGGGATCTTTCTTGGATACGATGATCGAAGCAAAGGATACAGAATCCTGCACGATACAGACAACATCACAATCAGCAGATCCGTAAAATTATAGAAAAAGAAAATGGGTTTCACCACGCTTCCACAAAAACTACTTCACCACAAGTACTAAGTACAGATCTAGCTTCCTCCAATCATATTGGTAATGCAGAGGAAAGTCAGGAACCAGGAACACAATCCGAAAACCTTGAGGACTCAGAAACCGAGGATTACATTCAACCCGGTACAAGCACAGGAACACAAGTGGTCACACAAAGAAGATCCACGAGACCAACAAAGGGAATACCTCCCATAAGAAATGACTACATGCTGTACAAAACTGAAGCTCAAGACATTCAGACACCTACCAACTACTCGGAAGTCCTACGATTACCAAAAATAGAAAGAGAAAAATGGCTACAAGCAATGAACGAAGAACTAAATTCTCTTGAGAAGAACAATGTCTGGGAACTAACGCCTCTACCTAAGGACAAAAAGATCATAGGATGTAAATGGACCTATAAACAGAAACTCAATTCCAAAGGAGAAATAGAGCGGTACAAAGCCAGACTCGTAGCAAAAGGGTTCAATCAGAAATTTGGCCGAGACTACGAAGAAACCTTTGCACCAATTGTGAAGCATTCTACAATTAGAGCCTTCCTAGCTGCATCAGTCTACAAAGGGATGCAAGTGATCCACCTCGATGTCAAGACAGCGTTCCTACACGGCGACCTAGATAAAGAACTCTACATGGAACTCCCAGAAGGACTCCATACAAAACAAACAAACAAAGTCTGCAAACTAAAGAAGGCAATTTACGGTCTAAAACAAGCTGGAAGATCTTGGAACACAAAAATTGCAAGCACTCTAATTAAAAATAACTTCAAACAAAGCATTGTAGACCCATGCCTATTCACCAAGAATGAAGAAAACCATTCCATCTACTTGATTCTATATGTGGATGACATGCTCCTCGCAAGCGATTCCGAAATAATCATCCAAAACACTGTAAAAACTCTCGAAAAAGAATTCGAAATAAAGAACCTTGGAGACCCCACTCAATTCATTGGTATAGAAATCTCAAGGAACAGAGAAGGTGAACTCCTTCTGAGCCAAAAGAATAAAATCCAAGAATTAGTTGAAAGGTACAATCTCCAAGAAGCGAAACCTACTTTCACTCCCATGGAAAGCGGATACCCCGGTATATCTGATGAAAAACTTCTACCAAACAACGTCCAATACCAACAACTGATAGGCTCACTATTGTACCTAAGCGTAGTATCCAGACCAGATATCGCAGCTCCAGTCTGCATACTTAGCAGCAGAAACCAGAATCCTAGAAATTGTGACTGGAATGCAGCAAAAAGAATCGTAAGATATCTAAAAACTACTAAAGAACTCGAGCTACGCATATCTAACCAAAAACCTCCCACGCTGGAAGCATACAGCGATGCCACATGGGCAAGCGACAACACCGACAGAAAATCACTAAGCGGAAACTTGTTCCTACTGGGATCAAACCCCATCTCATGGATGACTGGGAAACAAGGTTGCGTATCTCTCTCATCCACCGAAGCGGAACTTATCTCCGCAGCTGAAGCCTCACAAGAACTGTTATGGCTTCTCGACTTGCTAAAGGATCTCGAACTGGAACAGAAAGCTCCAATCTACTTCCACCAAGACAATCAATCATGTCTCAAGATATGTTCATCCGAAAAATTGTCTTCTAGAACCAAGCACATCGCAACCAAGATCCATCACCTGAAGGATCTTCAGAAGAAGACAGTGATAAAAATGATCTACTGCCCAACTGGCGACATGAAGGCGGACATTCTGACCAAGCCGCTACCAAGGCCGACATTTGAGAAGTTACGCTACAACCTCGTGATGTCTCCACATTCATGCCGGGGATTTGTTGGATAACTGAATGCTACGACAGCTAGCGCCACACTGGACCTATCATCATCACAACTGTTTTGTTTACCTTCTTCTCTATATTATAATAACTGTTCGCTACCATAACTTTGTCTTTTCTTGCTAAATGGATAATAAAGATTATTATCATATAATCCTCAACGTCCTCATGCCTTCCTACAAGCTGGAAGTACCTAAATCTTACAACAATATATATATATATATATTTGAACTTCTAATACCAGTCTGCTTTGATTGAAATTATATAGGAAAAAAAACGAATAGATAAGGTGTAATACCAATAATATATATTTTGGATCAAAAATTTATCAAAATTCAATATTCCGACAAGGCTGTTCGCCTATCTTTTTCTAGGAGAAAAATATATATTACAGTTTATTTAATTATTTTTATTTTGCTTATCCCTAGTACACGTGGTACAGGATATTTATATATGCTATATATTATATATAAATATATTCATATATTATTTATAAATATGTGCATAAATATGCATATATATGTAACGTATATTATATATGTTATATTTTGTTTTAAAATTAAAATTATAAATAATTTAGCGCTGCTTTTAATTTTCATATTTATATATTTTGAAAAATCTATTTCACTAACGGAGCTTAAATTTCGATGAATAAAATTTATATTAATAATTATATCAAATATTCAGCGAAAGATTGTTGATACTATTTGAAAAAATTACATATACATAATCTAATTGTGGATTATCCACGTAAATATTTATATATCTATTTATAATTATTATATTTAAAGCGGTTGATCTTGTCAATACATAGAAAAGTTTCGAATTTTGATAACAGATGACGCGCTAATGCATCATAGCATAGAAAAGTGCACAGTTTGCACTATTTTAGAATTATAATTATATATTTACTTAACATACCTATGTATAATGAACATGGCGCTTTTGCCACCGATGTCGAATTAAGTGGAGAATCGCCAGCGGGTCTCCAGCGACACCATGCTCATACAATTATATTAATCATAACCTTTTCAATTATGAAAATAAAAAGGGGCATCTTCTTATCGGGTAACTGAAAGTTACTGATGGCTTGCGCTATTTATCGGAATAAATAACAACTATTCGTTGATTTTTAATCATTCTAGAATTTGCCAAATACCCATTCCTGATTAATAAAGAAAAGCTAACCACGTACACATTTTGGGCTGTTGTCCCCGTTCAGCGTGGTAGCTGTACCTCAACGACTAAAAAAAGGTCATTCAGGTATCCTGAAAAATCATTAAAAGGGTAGTTAAGGCAAGAAATTCGTGAGATCGCGAAACAATATGAAAAAATAGTACAAATATGAAATTGTACTGAGATAAGATGAATAAATTAATAAAAGGACATCTTCTTATCATGCAGCTGAAAGTTAAAACTGGAAGAATATTGTTATTTTATTATTAATTATTGAAACACCCTACGTATATAGCTATACTTTGCGCAGAATTTGTAAAATATCTAAGTTGTATAATCATAATACCCTTTTAAACTATATTACAAGTCATAATTAGACCCCTGGACACTTTTATTTTTCCGTTAATCATTACTCTTCACATTTCATCCTTTATTCCATAAGGTTAGAAAAATCGTTATTTCTCCTTAACATAAATTTCGATTTTTCGTTCAAAAGAAACACATGCGAGATAATTTTCAAATGTAGTTCTACAATTATAAGCCGCATTATATTGTATTATAGTTGGATATATAATGGATATAATTTCCACTTCAAAATTCGAATTTAAGAGATTGGTGTCAAAATATTTAGATATCTACAATCCACAGAAAAAAATGGGGAAGAATCCATCAGGAAAAATTTCCACCCAAATTGCCAGAGCAAACAACCACATCCCTCCAAGTAACATATTGAACAAGGAGGTAAATAGACTTTGCTTGGAGAATTTTGAGACTGAAAATATTTTATTTTAATATAATTCTAAAATGTTTACTTTTATTACTTTCTCTATTTTTACTATTGACGAATTTTCTTAGTTCTTACACAGTTTGAATATGTATATATGTTCTGTGTATATAAACCATTTAACGTATAAATCGTTGATATTTATTGCTATTAATAATATTTTCGGTTATATTATCGAAATAAGTCATTAGTTAATAATTAACAATTATTTTTCTCTTTAAATGTGTAATTTAAATTATCATTCTCTTAAAATTGTATTATCAGCTAATAATGTGATATATACAATGAAGATTAATTTCAGAACCATATTCACTAATTGAAATAATTGAAATTATTGACACTGTATTGCATTAATATAATATATTATCTATCTTGGAAATTGATAATTACAATTTAAATAAATTATATTGAATGGTTATCTTAGTTCAATTGTATTTAATTTTTTGGAAATCGATATTTCGTTATCATGAAGTTTGTCTTTCCCAATTTTCTACCTGACATCTGTGGAGATGCTGGGTAAATTAAAGAAGACAAACTGAAGATCGCCGAGAAGACGTTGATGCCAAGAGTGCGGGTTATCTACATTTTCTTAGACTATCAGAAACACCAAATTGTTCCTGCGGAGAAACTGAACAAACGGCTCTTCACCTTATCTATGACTGTCCGAACTTTACAGAAGTGAGACATCGATTGTTCCCTAATTTGAATGATTTAACTCTCTCACATCTGCCTCTTTGTCTATACAAATTTTATGAACTTTGTCGATCAATACATTTATTTAGTATATATTTAATCTATTTGTTTTTCTGTTTGTTTCCTCTGTATAAGGCGCAAATACTACAATTTGGAACCTGGTTGATTAATATATAAGATTTTTAAAAGAGTTTATGAGACTGGCTTTTCCCCAGGATTACACCGCCTTGTCAAATAAATACATTTCTGTGTTAAGCTGAAGTTCATCTTTCCTAATTTTCTACAAGAAAATATAATTGTTTCGATATATTTTTTCTTTCGCAAAAATTAAGTTTTGAAATTTCTGACTCGTTTGTATTTGAATATAGACTTTGGCTATAAAGTATTACCATATATATGTCCCAAGCATAATAACGAATTTTATTGATTTAAAATGGCTACTTTAAAGAACAATACAAATAAAACTTTTCAAAGCTTCTTCCCCAACAACATACCAAAATATTTCCGACCAAACTTTCATAATTCTCAATTCATCTCTAATCATAGGAATTTCAGAAGCCTTTTAAAAATAATTAAAGGAGTGGAAGATCGAGTTGTTTTTGTGGAAATGAGGAACAAACCTCTATACATCTTTTACTAGATTGTCCTGTTTTTCAAGACTATAGAATCGACAATAATTTAATAATAACAGACCTAAGTATTTTTATTTCCAGTAAAGAAATATATATTGAATTCAATACCTTTTGTAGATATATTTTATAGTATATATAGCAATAAATATCTTTTAAGAAACTGATAATTTTTGCTATGCTGATTGTACATATTGCCAGACACTTCTTTCCTTTGTACACAGTTATTTTTTTCTCGTTTTTTTCTCTCTTTCTCATTGTTAATATCATATGACTATTCTATTCACGGCCTAAAATTATTGTATATATATGTATAGACGAATGTAAAGACATACATGTATGATAGCCCAAGTGTCCCTAGGGGAACATAGCGCTTTAAATTGATAGAAAAAATATGTATTTTCCATTTATTTATTACGAAACACACGCTATATCCTATGTGGATATTTGCTTGTCTATGTTACCTAATATTTTACTACATTACCTTATACCAAAGTTTCCCTTATACCAAATAACTAAAAATTGGCGTTCAGTCAACTGAAATATTAGTTAATAAATTATTATATTATCCAATATATTCCTTTTTAATTAAATACCTATTATATTGTTCTATTATCAAAAGACCTTTACTATACAATATTTTACTATAATTTTTACCTAATATAATAATATAGTGTTGATAAAATTTCTATTGAATAGTCGTTCTAACTCTGTAAAAATGAAAGATTCTGAAATATCTACGAATCAATGTCGGTATAAAAAAAAGATGGCGGATGTTTCCATGTTGTTGCCTAAATCGAAGCTGAAAGGGTCATCAATAAAAGAATCCCCCACCCATGGGCTGGGTTGAACTCTTTTCAAATCACCGTCTGCGCAACAAATGGAGGGATCGTCTGCAATAAATATTCTGGCTCTTGATTGGTTCCAGCCACACACGCCGACAACATTGTGATTCGTTTAATGTTTACCTTTTGGTGGATATAAACATGGGTATTCTGTGGTGATTCACACTGTATTTTTTTACCTGAGACAATAATCGTTCTTTAGTACACTTATTTATGTTTTATAAACTCTGAAAACTACAAGGCGTTCCCTTTTTTTTAAACAAAAATAATCAAAGGAGGAAATATATTCATAGAATTTTATAAGGGTGGGCGAGTATAATGCTGTAATAAATTTAAAATGCTTTTCTAAAATTTGTCATCATTTAGAGTTTTACAATACTTAACCATTATATATATGTTATGATTATAATGTTTTGATTTTGGAATGATAAAGAATTGGAGGTGCAGACGTGAAAAATATGATAAATATTTACTTCTCAAGTTGTTTTTTTTATTTTCAATTACTTGAAAAGAATTACACATTGAATATTTTTTACAGTAATATATAATTTATAAAATGAATCATATATTCGTGATAAAAAAATAGGTAGGTCAACTATACATAATTAAAACAATATTCAAAAAGTATTCTAAATCTATGGTCAAAAATGAAAGAATAGTCAATGATTAAAATGTTTTCAAAAAAATAAAATATTTACATTTTAGATTATATAATATATATACACTGCGTGACATTGAAAATGGAACACCAAGAAATAGTGGCCAGAAAATTATGCAAATTTCAGGGTAGACGCGCCTAACCGAGTTATGCAAATGATGTAAAATGCGCAGCTCTCGTGCGCACATGGAGTAAGATATAAGGGAAGGAACTTGCAGAAAGGACAGTATTCGTGTCGTTATTTCTTCAAGGAAAATCATTGTAGAAATTTTGTTCTTGTGTCAAAGGACACGTGTAATAACAGAGAATGCCAGGTCATCGTAAACGGAGGCAGTTCAAGCAGACAGACGCTTTTACGAGGGGCATGGTATTCGGACTGAAAAGGGCAGGTTGGTCCATACGTCAAATCGCAGCTGATACACACCTTGGTGCGTCCACGGTGCACCCACTGTGGAGAAGATGGTTGGAACAAGGAAATGTGGCAATTTATAGGAATGTCGGTGCAACCAGAGTGACGTCAGCACGTGTGGATCGGCGTATCCTTCGACAAGCAGTGGCGGCCCCACAAGCCACTTGTACCGCCATCCTGCAACATGTGCAAGACACCCTAGATCATTCCATCTCGACCAGAACCATTTCCCGTCGATTGGTTGCTAATGGTTTGCACTCATGCCGTCCGCTAAGAAGACTGCCATTGACCCCACCGAATAGGCGCCAACGTTTGGAATGGTGCCGGGCTAGATCGACGTGGATGACGGAATGGCACAGGGTCGTGTTCTCAGATGAATCGCCTTTCTGCTTGTCCAGTGATTAGTCGCCGTGTACGCGTGTGGCGTCGACGTGGAGAAAGTCCAATCCGGCAGCAATTGTGGAACGCCCCACCGTGCGACAACGTGGAATCATGGTTTGGGGCGCAATCGCGTATGATTCCAGGTCACCTTTACTTCGTATTCAGGGCACTATGACGGCTCAACGATACTTTGATGATGTGCTGCGACCGGTGACACTCTCCTACCTTCAGGGGGTACCCAATGCCCTTTATCAGCAGGATAACGCCCGACCGCACACTGCTCGCATTAGCCAACAAGCTCTGCAAGATGTACAGATGCTTCCCTGGCCACCGTACTCTCCTGATCTCTCACCAATCGAGCACGTCTGGGACATCATTGGACGCCGTTTGCATGCCTTGCCACAGCCACGTTCAGAAGACGAACTGTGGCAAATGGTTGAGAGGGAATGGAGAGCCATCCCTCAGGACGCCATCCGTACTCTGATTGACTCTCTACCTAGACGTGTTGCTGAGTGCATCGCCGTCCGCGGTGGTCCTACTTGCTACTAAGCCGACGCCGTTCTCGCTCTGTATTATGACTATCATTTTGAAATGAGATCACTTATTGTTTGTCCGTGTCTCTCTCTGTCTGCCGAGTTTCATCACTTTCTGGCCACTATTTCTTGGTGTTCCATTTTAAATGTCACGCAGTGTATATATATATATTTATTAAAAATAAAATAAGCATACCCTGACCTAATCACATGAACTTTTTAGATGGTAGAGCGCCATCTAGTGGAACGCCCTGCCAGCTAAAAAGCTAATGTAAGGAGGTCAGGATATGCCAATTTTTTTCTTTAAAAATCAAAACTTGACTTTTTAAAAAAAAATTGATTTTATTATTTTTCATATATATATATATTATTTTCCCACACTCTACATGCTTGATATACTATTGTTATTGAGTAGATATAGAAAATAAAAATTTTGTTCGCTCCTGACGAGGACAAAGGTTTTTGTCGAAACGTCGAGACAATAAAAAGATTTATTGGCCGAAGTATCTTTAATTTGAAGAAGAAAATAAGGGGTTGTTTTTGTTTATATTAGTATTAGTAATAAATGATATATTAATATAAGAAATATAAACGTGTATAATTATATACCATATATATGTTTATTAGATAGTAAAAAGGCATATATTGGATTAAATAAAAGATTTATTTACCAATATTTCGGCTAGCTGAACGCCAACCTTTATCAAGGCATTAACTTTTAATTTTATATATTTATATATTAACTAACTAATATTTTTATATTCAAAATATTAATAATAATAAATACACATAGAAAAGAGAGATAATAAGAAACAATCCAAATTAATAAATAGTGTGATTAATTGAAATATCACTTCATGTTTCTAATCTATAATCAAAATTGTACCTCATGAATGATAATTTAATATTTTTAACAATGAGAATAACTTTTTATAATACAATATAATGTTGCTTATGATTGCAAAACGACATTTCCCATCCCTGGACACTTTATTTTTCCATTTATCATTACTCTTTACAATTCAACCTTTCATACTTCACCTCTAAGGTTAGAAATAATCGTTATTTCTCATTAAAATAAATTTCGATTTTTCGTTTAAAAGAAACACATGCGGGATAATTTTCAAATATCGTTTTATAACAACCATTTATTTAAATTACAAGCTTTCAAGCAAGAATCCATTTTCATCAGGCTTATATCAAATAATATTTCGACCACATTTATTAATAATGAATATTTGCATTTGTTCACGTAATTGTGTCATGGAAGCTATTGTTTTATATTAAAATACTCATTGTGAAACAATTCATTTATCATATCATAACTTTCCCTATTTTATTTAACTCCGAATTTGCGGGTAAAGCCCGGATAAAAAAGGAGGAGGGGTAGCAGTAACAATCTCGTAAAAAACCTGTGCTCAGCTGGTCCGGCTGATAGTACCCTGTAAGGGCTCCTGATTCAAGGATATAGAATAAGCAGCGACTGTATTATATTTAAGAAGCGACTGTACATGGCGTCTGTTCCTCATGTCAGAGGCAGCCATTTCATATTGAAGCTAAGTCAGTGACCTGCTACTAAGTAGTGCTCCCAGTCCTAATGACGAAGGTAGATACCTTCTATTTCACCCAATCAAACACAAACACTATATATTTTATCTTAAATCATTGAAGAAGTTTACTCTAATTAAAAACGATATATATCAAATTTGCATATTTCCTTATAAAATCTATATTGCTTCCATAATCCCATACTGTTATTGAATCAATATGCCGATATTTTACAGCGAGCAATCAAATAAGGGGTTAGCGCCTTATTTTTTGTGCGCTCAGTGAAATATTTTATTTCGCTCTCTCTTAGAGAGAAATATTCTATATTATTAAATTCTCATTTTTCATTTCTTCTGATAGTTTAAAAACTCGTCTACAGTCGCCGTGATCGTATAGTGACTATCGATTTTAAATATTCCACTTTTTTCTCACTCTTATTATTGCTCAATGACTTTTAAACTCTGAAGAAAGGATTTAAAAAAAGGTGGTGGGACATAAGAAAGTTATTAAAATCGTGGAAATAGTTTTCCGTTTTTTTCTTTTTCAAATTACAGACTTCATAGTCTATATATATGTTGTAATATATTCCAATATATACTTATATCACCATATGTAATATAGTAATAGTGTAATACCAAAACGAAATAATAAAATTAGATTAAGTGACAGCCGGCGCCAGACAGGAGAAAGGTCTCCGAACATACCGTCGGTCCTTTAAAAACAAGCCGGATTTCCAGGGGTGCGCCCCTCGCTCAAATATATATAAGACTCTCCCCCCCCCCTCGACTGGCGTCCGGCTGCATTTACTTGCTAACTCGCCCTTTCGAAGGTGACATCCAACATGTATTGTCATTTTGTGTTATCAATTCACGCCCAAAACCACTCTGAACATTGTGGCTACAACGACTGCATCTAACAAACCAACTATATCACAGAAACCCTACAGGATCATGAACACATCACATCATATATATATATATCGTAATATAAACAATGTGATATGTGAGTAATAAAGTATGACGTCTTTTCTAGTCGTCTCAAAGTGACACCAGCTTGCCACCGGTCACCCGGGGAATCCAGGGAGGGACAAAAAAGGGCGTTGATCCGGATGTTGACAGTTAGTTAGGTTACAGTGGATATTTCGGAAAGGCCCGCTCAGTCTAGGTCCGTTGTCATCTCACGGCGGTCCTCGTGGCCGCCGTTTTGGTTCCTCTCTGCCTCCGCGGCTTCATGCAGGACGCCGAGCTTTCCTCAGTTAATCCTCAACTTTCCCCTGGTCCTGGTGCCACGTGAGACGTACTAGGAAAGCGTCTTTTGATCCCAAACTTTGTCCCTACTGTCCCGTGCGGACTCCCCACTCTGAACGCCTTGCCACTCAACCCCGACTGCTTCCAACTCACTTATTGGCTTACCCGGGTTTACGACATATATATATATATATATATATATATATGTGGTACCATAAGAGCAACAACAGTCATGAGGCCAAGTGGTTTCAGGGTTCTAGGGTTTCTATATAAAGGACGAGAAATAGTGGATGGCACCTAAGAGAAACTAGCGATGCGACACAGGCAAGGTCTAGGAGAATGTTTGTATATGTCGGTATTCAGCAGTCGGTCCTAAAACATAACTAATGACTTGTGGAAGTCTCCGGGAAGAGACCACTTGATAATTTAGGAAATGTCCATGTCTGATTTAATCTCGTCAATGGTTATTCAAACTTGACTTTTCTTTGCCTAGGTCGCTGGGATCAGGCATCTTTGCAGAATTTTTTATATTGTCTCAATTAAGATTACATGATAGTCCACTTACAATAAAATCAGTTATCAGTTTCTACTCACCATGATTATCATGGCCTGTACCTCGTGTACTAGGTAAAAGTAAAAAAAGACTATATGAACACAAAGTTTGCGCGTTGAATTCTAATACATTTGGAACTGTCACACTAATTATTATTATGGTACATGATATTCTCTAGTGTATATTGAAATTTATATTATATACTTCATATATTTATTTATAAAATAAAAATAAAAAGGTCAGGTGTTGATATTAAAAATAAAAATGGCATATCCTGACTAGGAGCACATGTGATTTTCAGAAAGCAGAGCGTCATCTGGTTGAACAGAAATCAACTTTTCATTGATTTAACCTGTTCCCTGATATTTAGCCAACCCAATTTCTTGATAAATCAAGAAAAGCCATCCACGAACGCGTTTCGCGCTTTTGGCGCTCGTCAGCGTGGAGAAAAATAATTTTGTCCCAGTGGCTTTCTGAAAAACCAAGAAATGGGTATTTAAGGCCAAACTTGCGTAGATACGCTTAACACATAAAAAATAATAATAATAAAAAGGTTAGGTGTTGATATTAAAAATAGAAATAAATAAAAAAGGACATGTGAAAAGCACATGTGCTCCTGTCAGGACATGCCTTTTTTTAATATTAATTTTTATTGAAGTTTTAACAATATGGAGCATTAGCACGTTCTACGAACAGACCTTAAACGACAAAAACGCTAAGGTTTATTAAAGCTTTACCTTAACCCTATCGCGCTACACAACACGATATCGTGTGTTGTTATCCAGCGCTGACACTAGTGATGTAAACTTGGCTCAAATACCTGGTGTTCTTTTTTAAACACATTTTATCAAATAACAGAGGACTGTATCGTGTTTTATTCAACAATAGAGGACGTTTTTCAGGCTGTTGACCCTCATCAGCGTGAAGCGAAAAACCAAAGAAACCTGGTTTTTGGATTATCTGAAAAATCGTGAAACAGATATTTAAAACGGATTGGCGTAAGAACGGAAAAGTAGGTGAAAAATCTTAAAATATTTCGACATCATAAAGCTGACGATGATAAAATTTTACCTTAATGAAGCTTAAGCGATAGATTTTTATAGGATAAAGAGAGAATAAAAAATCCAAAAATCAAAATAAATGTAACTTAATATAACTATGAACTTAAAATATATATATATATATATATTTCTATAGAGGATTTTCATGTGGTAAGCGTTTTTATGTAAGTTTGGCCTTATATACTCAATTCTTGGTTCTCAAGAAGCCATTGAGACCAAAAATCTTTTTGGTCGCAGTGGTACAGCTTATTCCTCGCTGACAAGCGCCAACAGCGCGAAACGCGTTCGTGGATGGCTTTTCTTGATTTGTAAAGAAATTGGGTTGGCCAAATATCAGGGAACAGGCTATATCAATGTTTAATTGATTTCTGTTCCACCAGATGGCGCTCTGCCTTCTGGAAAGCACATGTGCTCCTGGTCATGATATGCCTTTTTATTTCTATTATCTATATAAATAGATGAAACTAGAAGCCATTTATTAACTGTAACTACAAACTAGAGGAATGGGTCGATGACAAAAAAGCTACAAAATTAGCTAGAAAAGAAAACGGTCATTAGCTACTTAGTTTCAGCGTCAATTCTGACGGAAAAGGTAAACTTTTATTTTCACAGGAAAAATATTCTCCCATCACAAAATGTCCACATCTTATTTTTGAAGGCACATAAAAAAATTGACTTTTTTTTACCGAAAAGGGTAGTTCAGACTTTCTAGAATCTAAAACATGCAATCTCATTTTGAATATAAATTTCGATAAATAATGCTAAAGAAACGTTGCACTCTAATTGGTTAATGAACTCAATCTTGAATGGTTTGATTAAGGTCAAGAAACAGTCAACAGCCAATAGGCGTCAATCAATTCACTTTTACTTGATCTTAATCAGCTAATCAGAGCTTCGAAAAAGCGGACACCATGTTAACAATATTGTGCATATTATAGTTGGATTGTTACACATATTTAGATAAGGTTGAGGGATAAAATATTTATATAATTTAAAGTTATATTAATGAGAAAAAAAGTTTTATTCATCAATATTTTGATACATTGATGTCCTGACAGAGGTTGACTTTCATCCAACCGAAATTACATTGCAAATAAATATTTTTTAATCAAGCCAATACGAGTTTTTTTGTTTAAAGAATTTTATGCCTGTAGTTTCGCGAATATGGATTCAACTTTGATCAACATGTGAAACATACAGAAAAGAAGTTTAGCGAGGATTTCGTTGTGAAAGAAAAATAAAAAAATATATAAAGGTTAGAGTTGTGGGATTCCTTTTACTCATGAACGAAAATTAAGGACGTTGTACATTTTGGCAGGTAAATCGGTATTCAGATAATAACTCTGAAATATACATTCATGAACGAAACTTAAGGAAGTTGTACATTATAACATGTATATCGGTATTCGAGAAATAATTCTGAAAGATATTTGATATACAGCGACCTTTTTATTGAAGACACACGAGATAACCAAATGTCAAAAAGGCCTCTTTCTTTTTATAAATAACAGACGACAAGCGAAATTTGAAGCCTAACCACTTCTTTAGATTTTTCCCATGAGTATTTATCTTAACACCTTTATGCGTGTATCCTCTGAAATGAAATTCAAATTTGATCAACCTGTAAAACATAAACAAAAAAGTAGTTCGAGGTGGATAATGGTAAAATGATAAGAAGAAAATAGTATGGTTATAGTTATAAATATTATTCTTATAAATGGCAAGTGTGTCTGATCAGAAGAGCCTTTTTATTTCTTTCATATATCTATAAATATATTTATTTGCTCTATATGCGCAAATATTAGATCTTTTATTCAATTTTATATTTGTTTTATGTTCAATATGTAACTAAAGAGAGAAACGTGGTGACTTATTGTTCTTGTGTTCTGAAAGAATAATTCTAACAGATTATCACTTTCTTTCCTCTCTGTAGAAATTCTTCTGTGAAATGATATAGATGTATATAATGATGAAGAATATTTTAAATGAATGGAAATACCATTTCCCAAAGATTCTTATAACAAATGAAGAAAAAGCTTCATCATCTGGCGAAATTAAAAATATTTATGATGCGATACATGAATGAAACGATGTTTCACTATAGAAATATTCCTGTTTAGCTCTCCATATACTATAAAAGACCGAGTAATAACGAACATCCCTATAAAGGAGTGATAATTTTATAAATATATACATATATATGACTATTTCTAACTTTAAGGATGAAGTATGAAAGGGTGAAACTATGAAGAGTAATGGCGAACGGAAAAATAAAAGTGTCCAGGGGCGGGAATCGAACCCACGACCTTCCGCTTACCGGGCAGATGCCATGTCCACTAGGCTACCCTGGACATATCTCTCCGTTCATAAATATTATATAAAGTAATTTAAAATACAATATAACGCGGCTGATGATTGTAAAACGGACACTTGGACAACTTGGACACTTTTATTTTTCAGTTCGCCATTACTCTTCATATTTTCACCCTTTCATACTTCATCCTTAAAGTTAGAAATAGTCGTTATTTCTCTTTAAAATAAATTTCGATTTTTGTTTAAAAGAAATATACATATATATGTCATACTTCAAGCAACATCAGTCATGGGTCTCGTGGTTTCAGGAGTCTAGTACAAGGCAGGTTTGATGGCATCTAAGAGAGACCAGCGAACTACACGGACAAGGTCCAGGAGGATCTTATATGAGATGTTGGTCACCCAGAAGCTGGTCGTAAAACTCACTAATGACTTGCGGAATATAATTTCTTCCAGATACATTGCTATAAAGTAAAGCTTTAGAGAATAGGTGCTTGCTTTATTATTTATTATCATCTAGCTTTTGGGTTTCACAAACCCTTCTAGAGTAATAAATGGTTATCATATACTCTTGTTGAATGGTTTGTGATATTCAAAAGCCTAATGGAAATATATAATATAGGAAGAAACTCATCCTCGGAATCCATTATATTATATATATATATAAATTTCGCTGAATATTTTACTTTTTCGTATAAAGAAAGACAAACGTGGAATGTTTCATTTTATAAATATAACACTAAAAAAACTTCTATTCTTACGAAATATCTTTAAGAGTTAAGATTATTTGCATATCTCTCTCTAAAAAAAAACAGATTCTGTTTGAGAGAAAAATAATAAAAGCAATTTCTCTATTAAAAACAATCCCAGGTATTTAATTTTTTAATTAAACTTCTATTTTTATTCGAAATTACTCAAATTATACTTTCACCTTTTTTTTTATTCACTCAAATTTATGTTAGCTATGTTTTTTTTTTGTTCTTGTATATTTTAATCATGGTAGATGAGATATATCCACGTTTGAAGTGTAAAAGGGAGATCGAGAGGATCGTGGTGAGTTTCTTTATTAAGAGGTACACAAGCTTTATTGGCATGTGTTCTCGCGGGCGTGCATCAGATTGTTTTTAATATTTTTAATACTTTTAAACTGTCGCTTATAAATATAGCATCTCATTATTCATGTCAACACCTGATGAAGGACGGGTGACGTCCGAAAGCTTGTGTACCTCTTAATAAAGAAACTCACCACGATCCTCTTGATCTCCCTTTTATATTTTAATCATGTTCATTAGATATTCGATAAAATTAAAGTTTAACAAAGATAAAAAAGGGCATACAAAAAGTATAAGTTCCTATGAAAAAAATCTTATTTCATTATAAAATTGAAAGTAAGAAAAGGCGCCGTTTATTTAATTATACGACCTATCTTAGAATTTTATAATACTTTGGTATTTTAATTATAAAATTTTATATAAAACTATTTTAAAGTTAATTCTAAACTTTTATAATATAAAGATATATAAAAACAGGTATAGGCTTCGTTTTTATTCACATAAAATAAATTATAGAGGAATTTATAGAGAAAAATTAATATTTTTCATCAAGGCAAAATCTATAAATATAATGGGGACAATATACGAGTATATAAAGGTATTGTCAGTTTAAAGATGAAATCTGACATTCACGGGAAATAAATAATACAATAAAAATATTTTAGACAAAAGTAAATATATATATTAATTGAAAGTCTTATTGTTTTTATATAAAATAAAACATTTTATTTATTAAAAAATATTTCATTTTTTCTCTAAGCTATGCACCTAACTTCGTCAGATGTTTTCTTGTTTTCAAACTGCTTTGATTCATCACGCGACGATATATAAAATATTTACAACTATGGGGCTAAAAATTTAGAATATATACACACAAATATAAATAAACTATAAAAATTAATTAATAATATATGATTCCTAATAATTACAATGATAGAATGTTAAATAGATTGGATCTATAAATAAAACGGAGAGAGACCAATTTTTCAATATATTCTGTTGTTATCTTTTATTGAGGTCCAACTTTCTAAAAAGTCTTGAGTGATTATCTCAAATGGTGCTGTAAATAATTTCTGTCCTTTCAAAATTTGGTAATTTAAAAAAAATAATAAAATAGGCATATCCTGACTGCTCACACAAGCATTTTCAGATATCAGAGCGTCATCTAGTGGAATAAAAATCAATTAAACGTTGATATAGGTATTTTCATACTTATTAAATACTAGCCGAATGACCCGGGCAACGCCCGTGTTTTACCCGATTGAATGTTTTTATTCAAATACTATTTGTTACAATTATAAATTGGCGCCTTAAATAAATTCATATATTAGTTAATAACTATAGCCTATGTGCTTTATCTGTCTTTGTACTGTTGGCTTCCGTAGGCGTCTCTTACTGTAAAAAAGAAAGAGGATTCCATTTAGTTATTAACTAATATATGCATTTATTTAAGGAGCGACCCGCTCCAACACAATAGTTACAAAAACCAAAAGGCGAGTGGGGGGGGGGGGCAAAGGTGGCGTGATCGTAGCCAACCAATAGGAGAGCGCCATACCAAAAAAAAAGCAAACGGTGACAGAGATGAAGAATTAAGAACGCATGACGCTCGTAACTGTATATAGAATATATTGTAGTTTCTTATCGGCGAATTTAATTTTTCATTATAATTTGTTAATAATAGATAATACTGTTTTTTTTTTTTTTGCTTATCCCTAGTACACGTGGTACAGGCCATGATAATCATGGTGGGTAGTTAGCGACTGCTTTTACTCTAAGCGCACCACATGTCTACACATGTGAAAAGCAGTTCGATTTTGCACTTACAAATGTGCCAGAGCCCCGTTTGGTTACTTTAACTCGCTGGTGAGGTTGGACTTTTACAAGAATCGAGAGCTATTGAAGAATTTTTATTTTTTTAAACAGAAAAAAAGTGTCCAATGCGGGAATCGAACCCGGGTCGTAGTGGTCGAAAACCAAACGGTTTAACCAGCCTTCCACCGACCCCCTGAGATAATACTGTAAATGTTTTTAATGATTTTGTTTTAAGATTTCTCTAATTAAATATCTTTCTATATTATAAATATTGAAGAAGGAATCAAAGTTTACTCTGACGAGTTTCGTTTATCTTTTATTAAAGAAATTTGTCGCCGTAAAGTTTGTTTCCTTCTTCAAGATGATGTCTGTCGATTCATTTTCTTATATAAAAAATATATTGAGTTGATTATTATGTTTATTATTTTTATTGGATATTTTCTAATTAATAAGGTATAGCTTGAGTTGCATTATTTCAATATTTCAATAAACATTATACACATTTATAATATGAAGCATTAGCGCGCCATCTGTTATCAAAATTCGAAACTATTTTAAAAGCGTAAGATTATTTTTGAAATTAAACAATTTCTACTGCCCTTACTGCAATGGATTGGTAGATTAAACTGGCGAAACCGCTGGGAGGGTTCACCACTGATGAGACAGGCCCTCCCTTTAATTTTTCCATTGCAGTAAGGGCAGTAGAAATTGTTTAATTTCAAAAAGAATCTTACGCCTTTAAAATAGTTTCGAATTATACACATAAAAATATAAGGAATGAAGTTTCATTATATTTGGAATTTGTTTGATATTATTTATAAAATGTTACAGGCGTTTATTTGCGTGTGCACATACAAGTTTAATGTCAGAAGAATTCAAACGCAAACACTAAAATTATAGTATTATTTATCCATTTAATTTAAAATCTTAGGTTTCAGTGTAGTGTATGAGAGAGAGAAATTGTTTTTATATAATTCTTATAAAATTAGTTTTCAAAGTTAAATGAAAATGTTTTTTTTTTTATATATATTTTGAATTAATAATTTAAATTTTAGATAGGTATCTTTATGAATAATTCTAGATAAATCTGTTTCCATTTATTTAATATGTAAATGTTTATTTGATTAAATAAAAGCTTCTAATGAATAATAAAATGTTTGTGAACAAATATTTTGAACTAAATTCTAGAAATTCTAATAGCTAATTTCAGAAATTTCCTTTTGAATTCATTATGTTGTTTGAAACTTATTTTTTTGCGGACGAATATTAAGTTCCACAGATAATAAAAGCCTCTAAAAAAAGTTAGCAACATTGAAAATGATTCGAAATTCAGCGTAAAGTGACAAAAATTATTTTTAATGTTGTCATTTTCTCTTTCTTTTCAAGTCATTCTTAAACTATTTAATTAAATTGTGTAAATATTAATTATAATAATTAGACGGTGGAAAATTTGGAAGAAAAAAAAATAGTAAAGAGAGTTCTGGTTATATTACCACTGAGTAGTTTATTTAATTAAGGGTTGACAACTCCCTCTGTTGGTGAAGATAATAACTACTCGTTGGTTTGATTTGAGGATCACAGTTACAACTTGTTATCAACCCTTTTTGTCTTAGCAAGCAGAACTGACACTTGTACTGAACTTGTACGTTTCTATTGCAAATTGCCAGTAATTATTAATATTTATATTATATAATTATATACTTTTCATATCTTTTTTATCTTTAGAGTGTTCTTTTATAGACAAATCCTGACAATTTTTGTCATGTGGTTCATTTTATCGTTATTTTTCTAAAGGTGAAGGGTGAAACGTCACTTTACGCTTCGTTAGGAATTAATATTTTACAGTGTAAGAAACCCCTTTAAGTCGTGAGTTTATTTATATTTATATATTGTGAATAAATATAAATTACTGTATTTTTGCTTTATTTATTACTAATTTACTTCTTAAACACCGGATAATAAGACAAAATCCAAAAAAAATAAATATATTGATTTGGTCTTAATACTTTGAGTTTATAAAATATAATCCAAATTGTGCCTTATCATTATTTACTTCTGTTAATATTTTTTGTATACTTTTATATCCATATTGTATTGAGAGCATAAATAAGTTATTACAAATTTTTTCTAAAATTAAAGCTTTATTGTGAAAATTTGATATTAGAAATAAAATGTGCAAAGTATTTTCCGTCGCTAGCCACTACCTTTACCCATCATTCTGGCAATTGACGCATCCCATCGCGGAAAAAAAACTCTGGCCCTTTCCATCGATCCATTTCTTGACTTCATTGTAATTTAAGAGGTGCTGGTCAGCCAAGCCATTTTGCATTGATCGGAAGAGATAATAACCGGAAGGAGCAATGTCTGGGCTATACGGCGGGTAGGGTAAGACTTCCCATTTGAGCTTTTCTAAGTACATTTTAACGCGTGATTCAGCATGTGGCCGAGCATGTTGCAAAATAACATTGTCATGTCTATTGGCGCATTGCAGCCGTTTTTCTCTCAATGTCTGGCCTAAACGTATCAAATGTCTTCGGTAGACCTCCCCTTTGATACTTTCGTTCGGTTGTAGCAGCTCATAATATACCACTCCTAACTGGTCCCACCAAATACACAGTATAATACTCCCGCCATGAATATTCGACTTGGTCATCGATGATGAGGCACGGCCAGGGTATCCATACGTTTCCCGACGTTTTGGATAATTGTAATGTACCCTCTTCTCATCGCTATTTACAATTCGATACACAAACGCCTTTCTTTTCTTTTTTTTTTTTACGTTGGAGCAGTTGTTGACAAAACGGCGTTCGACGTCTCTTGGCTTCAGTTCCTATGGCACCAAATTTCCAGCCTTTCGGATCATACCCATTTCTTTTAAGCGATTAAAAATGGCTGGTTGAGTGGCTTTAAGTGTTTTTGCGAGTTCCTTTTTCGTTTGTGTTGGATATTAATTGAACCTTGCCTCTAATTCCTCATTCTCAAATTTTGGTGGCTCTCCGGGTCTTTCTTCGTCTTCCAAATCAAAATATCACTTTAAAGCCGCGCAAACCACTTCTGACACGTTTTCAGGTAGAGAATAGTCACACTACGATGCCTCTCAGCAGCTTTTCCTTCATATTGAAATAATGAAGTGAAACTCCCATCAAGAACATATTATTTGGTACAAAAGTTGACATTTTAGGAGCAAACAGAAACTAGATTAAAATTACAAATATATTCTCACAATGAGTATCTTTTTTATTTAAAAAAACGCTAGCTTTCAATCGTTAATCACTATTAAACGGGCTTACTTTAATATCGACTTTATCTCACCAGAAATAAAGTCGATATTATAGTAAGCCCGTTGAAGAGCGATTAACACTTGAAAGCTAGCGTTTTTTAAATGAAAAAGAAACTCATTGTGAGAATATACTTGTAATTTTAATACTTTTTACACAATTTTATCAAGAATAGAAACTAGATTGTTTATACTTCAGAGAAATGACGGTTACTGAAAAAGTAAGCCTTCTGATGACGCTTCAAGATAATTTTGTTGCCAAAAAATTATCATTTCAATATTTAAAATAACACATACATATATCTAAGAAAGCGGTTGCTTTGCCACTGAAACGAGGCCGCTAGTTTGCGGCGACGGTCAATAGATTACGTTTATTCATTACGTTTGACGGGAGAGGAGCCGTATACTTTTTTAGATCAATTTTCTCCAGGCAAAATTTTATCTCTATATATAACTTTTATATTAAGTTACATTAACGCGTTATTTGTAATGAAAATTCGAAACTAGTATAGACACGTATGATTATTTTAAAAAATTAACCAATTTCTACTGCCCCTACTGCAATGGAAAAATTGATTAGAAGGCCTAGAAAAAATGCATTCAAATTTATATATTTAAATAAAATATATAAAAATATTAATATATATATATATTAATATTTTTATATATTTCATTTAAATAGATAAATTTGATTCCAAAATACAACAGAAGTTTTTTTTTCTATTTATAATATATATTATAAATAGAAAAAAAAAACTTCTGTTGTATTTTGGAATCAGATTGATATATTGAATTATTATACATTATACATATATTATATACGAGTATTTTACGATATTGTTCTGCAATCGTGGTAATAATTAAATGAAAATAGTTACCAAAAATAGCTTTATTTGTGCTAGAGAAATATATAAAAAAACATAATTTGATAAAAGTACTGCCTGGCTTGAAGCGTAAGAATAAAAAAAAATGTATTTACATAATGTACAAAAGGTTTGAGCCGGCCATCGAGAAACAACAACAATGATTTTTTATAGGGGAAGCGTGACCTCTGGCGGTCAATTTAGCAGATTATTAGAATCTATGGAATATAGGTTTAAATAAAAAATAATATTTTAATATAACATATATATATTATTCAGTAAATATCAGGAGAGAATATTAAAATATAAAATAAATGAAAGTTTTCTCAGTAAATATTCGCGAGAAGCACAGGTTTATTTGGACGATAAGTAAAAACGTCCGGAAGTAGAATTTACCTCTAAGGTTAACAATGTTTTTGGGGAAAGAGAGAGAGAAAAAAAAGGACAAGACCTCTAAAAGAAAAGAAGAGAAAAAAGCGAGTAAGGGACAAAGGAAGAAGTTTGAATGGTCACCAAAGAATAACGCAATTGCCCCAGGATATTGAGGCTGGGGAAGTCAATAGCTGGGAATTTGGGAGTCTGAACTTTGTATAAAAGATAGGAGTAAGTACTGGCTTTTTATTGTAGGTCATTATACGTGCCTTCAACTCTTAATTAATCATTCTCATATCTGATCTTTTCTTTCTTATTATTTCTTTTATATGCGAAAAATCAATAGAATAAATATTTAAAAAAGGTCAGATGGTAATAAAAAAGGCATATCTAGTCGGTGGACGAGTGGGTAACACCCTCGATTCCCGACAGTCATGAACCGAGATCGTATCCCGCGTAAAGATTCTATTTAATATGTGAATAACCTTCACATATTATCCATTGTTGAACATATTATAAGCTAGGTTTATATTGTTGAGCGGTACCTAGTAAAGCGATTCTGGAACCGAAAGGCATATCCTAACTATGCTCATATAAGAATTTTAGATGGCAATGTTCTATCTAGAGAAATAGAAATCAACTAACTGATTTATTCTGTTCCCTTATATTTGACCAACCCATTTTCTTGATATATCAAGAAATTCCAAAAACGTACGTGTTTTGGGCTGTTGGCCCTCGTCAGCGTGGCGCAGGCTTTATATATTGATATTGTCACAGTGATGAAGGTGACGTTTGGGTAGAATAAAATAATAATTTATTAGATGACTTTAAATAGTTAAATAGTTTGAGGGGTAAAAAAGAAATAGAGGTAGACTAAGTTAAATGGATAAAAATAATGGTAAATTAAGGAAGTAATGTCAGAGACCCAAACGGTTGGCGTTCGGCTACACCCCTCAAGATGGCGAATATTGTTTACAAACTTCCCGCCTAGCGCGCCCGCCATCTATCGGAGCTTAGGTACATAACACTTGCCGAGCTGACAGCGCGCGCCACCTACCGGGGCTTAGGTACATAACATTCGCCAAGCTGCCAATTTATTATTTACAGTTACAAGCTATGTACATTTTTGGTTATGACAATATAAATTAAATACGCGACAACTTTTAAGAGTTAATAAAAACATCAAGGAGCACGAATGTTTTTTTTACACAGATGAAAATATATTAGAAGGGCTTGGCTCATCAGTAGTAAACCCTCATTAATGCTATTTATCAATATTCTTCTTTCTTTTTACGACGTAAAAGATTTATTTCAAAAAATTAAAACAGTAAATAAATAAGATATGAAATAAGGTGTCTACATCTGGAAGCAATTCAAGTTATATTTTGGCTATGTAAAAATACATATAAATATAAAACTAGAAAAAAATATCAGGGGTTGATATTATAAACAAAATAGTTATAAAATATGTATAACCTGACCACTCTCATAAACTTTTTAGATAGAAAAGAGCCATTTAGAGGTAAATTTCAACAAAAATCAACTATTTAATATCAGGGAACAAGTTAAAACTATTAAGAAAAAGGCATCTCCTTATCGTGCAACTGAAAGTTGCTGATGGCTTGCGCCATCTATCGGAATAAATATCAACTATTCTCGTTGATTTCTAATTATTCCAGAATTGGTCAAATACCCATTCTTTATTAATCAAGAAAAGCTAACCACGGACGCGTTTCGGGCTGTTGGCCCTCATTAGCGTGGTGCAAGCTGTACCTCAACAACCATAAAATTGGTCATTCAGGCATCCTGAAAATTCATTAAACGGGTAGTTAAGGCCAGAATTGCGTGAGACCGCGACACAATGTGAGAAAATAGTACAAATGGGATATTGTACTAGGATAAAGTGCATAAATTAAGAAAAAAATATCTCTTTATCGTGTAACTGAAAGTTTCTGAAGTCTTGCGCCATCTATCGGAATAAATACTATGTTTAATTGAATTTTGTTATTTAAGATGGCGCTCTTCCGTCTGAAAAACTCATGTTAGCGGTCGTGACATGCCAATTTGGTTTATAACATTTATATATTATAATTATATATAGGATGTGTGTATGAGAAAGCATTAAAGCACGAATTTTCATTTCACACACATAAAACAAACTTCTACTGTCATTACTACTATGAAAACATTGCGAGGGCTTGTCTCATCAGTGGTGAATCCTCTCAGCGGTTTCGCTAATTTTATCTAACAGACCGCTTCTTAGAGCTCTGATACTGTATTGGACGATTCTGCTTATATACCCTACACTGAAGGATGGAATCTCAGGTGTCTATCACTTTTCTTAGTTATAGGGTTTTCCTCTCAAAAGTTCGTGTTTTTCTTATTACTAATAGCATCACGTCGAATGCATAATAATACATAATACAATTACTTTATACATAATACAAATACATTATATATAACGGTGAATAATATTACGGCGAATACATAATAATACACAATACAATTACTTTATACATAATACAAATACGGGCGCGCTCCTGCTCCAACGACGAGGGCTTGAAAATTTACAACCGCCTTTAAAAAGCGGAAAATTGTCGCTGGAAGCAACAAATTTGGTATGGGCGGATAGCCCATTCAACGCCGATCAGTTGCCTGTAAGGCTCGGCTTGATATCACAATCCACTGCAGAATTATCTGTGAAAAACCAATTGCCGATTGAAAGATCTATTGAAATGCAAGAATCTGCCAGTAATGCAAATCTGCCTACTGGCGTACGTTATGCAAAATCTGTCGCGTCGCATGAATTTGCAGCTACAATGCCTTCGTCGGGCGCGCTTCCAAGCCGACAGAACTGGAAGGAAATATCTGAGGATCAAGGTCCTGATTCTGGAGACGACTATACCGTCGTTCAAAACAAAAGAAGACGCCGCGACACAGCAGCACCGCGCGTCACAACCGCACAGTCCAACAGTGCTGGACCGGCAGCCAGGCGACAAAGATCCTCGCCTGCATTCATCTCTCGAGTCCAGGAGATCAGGACCACGAGGACGCACATCGCGGAGGCCAGGGCTCGCTAGGCGACCTGCACCGAGGAGCAGTGCTTCTTCTTGGAGTACTGCCCTGGCTACGAGACCTACCGCTACCTCAGGGCTATTGGAGGTATTGTTGGAGGAACAAAAAACATCGTTCAATTCTCCAAAGTGAACGGCCAGTACCTGGTGGGCCTCACCAGCAGATCCATGGCGGAGCAACTGATCCGGGAAGGCCTCGAGATTAAGGGAACCCTCCTCAGGACCTTCCCCTTCAGGAGAAGCGCAACCCGAATCACAATTGGGAACCTGCCCTTCTTCGTGCGGGACGCCGTTGTGATTGACGCCCTTGCGCGCTATGGGCGTGTGACCTCCATCGCCCCCAAACAACTTAAAGTGGGCGAATTCGACTTTACAGACGGCCGCCGGGAGGCCTTTATCCTCCTCCATGACGGCATAACTGTCGAGAAGCTGCCCACCCGCTCCGATATCAAAATCAAGGGTGAGGCCTGGCCGGCTTATATCACCTATGGCATCAAATGCTCAAGATGCCACGGACAGGGACATAGGAGAGCCAGCTGCCCCCTGCTCCATGGGCAGTCCACCACCTCCAGACGAGCCTCACCGCCCTCTACCACCGGGCTTCCACCATCGACCGCGCCTGGGCTGCCTAGGCAGTCTTCGGCCGTGCCTCCTGCGCCAGCGCCTCCCGGCCCATCTAATAGGGCTTCCGGCGCCCCATCTGACTCCTGCGTTGCGTCTCTGCCATCTGCGGCGCCATGGCCATCCACACCAGCGCCGTCGGCCTCACCCATGCAGGCGGTGACTCCAGCTCCTCCACCGGTGACCCCTTCAGCTGTAGATCCCATGGGCCCTCGCTCGGCGGCGTCGCGTCCTGAGCCGACGCCTCCTGCTCAGCCGGATCTCGTCGCCCTGCCTTGCCCCCTGCCCACCCGGGAGACCCTCGGGCCTGCATCCTCCACATCTGATGTTGAGATGACCCCTGCGGATAAGAACACCGCATCCTCTACATCATCTAAAAAGAAAAACACCAGGGACGACCTTGTGGTCTACCTGAGAAAAACCCCGGCGTGTCCTTCGCTAGGACGGACGCTCATGGCCTTGGGCGGGAGGAGGTCCTGGACCTCCTCTCCTCGAAGACCAGGGCGCAACAGCAGGGACCCCACCTGTCGCCTCTGCAGAGCAATGCTCTTGACAGCCTAATCGACAAAAGCTTAGACCTGAGGCCCGGAGGCACAAGCAATATATATAAAATTTTAAGCCAGGTAAAGACGGAGCTGAGGACTGCAGTGCCTCCAACACCCCCACTGCCTGCGCCTCAGCCTTCTGAGCCGGCGCCGCCCGCTCCCCAGGAGTCAACTCCAACCACGACTACACCTCCGCTTCCACCACCTGACCCGATGGAGGACGACGACGATCTGATGCCGGAGTTAGATGCAATTTTCAATGAAATGATCATTGAGCCCGGCTTTAAGCCCTTGCTGGATTCATGAATTAGCCTGGATGCCGTGATGCTTGCGGTCTTATGCCGCGAAGAGAGATTGGATCTACTCACGGGTCTCTCGCCTGGGCAGGGGAGTACCCTCGCGGGCTTCCTTGACGCTGCTTCCGAGCGAACTCGGAACAACCATCCCACCATTCGCAGGGGAATTCACAAGCTAAGGATAGCCTTGCCCTCCTCATAGGCCCCCCTCGGTGAGGGCTCCGCCCAATGTACATAGTTTGCCCTATTAACTCCTCGTGAGTAATTGTTGACCAGCGGTCAATAAAGTTATTTAATTGTCAAAAATACATTATACATAACGGCTAATATATAATATTATGGTGAATACATAATAATACACAATACAATTACTTTATACATATTACAAAGACATTATACATAACGGCGAATAATATTGGTATATCAATTTTTTTGCAAGTGTTTACGATCTTATAGGACAAGAATTTATGACTATTCTAGAAATAATAGTTCATGGTCAAGATTAAATATTTCTACGAAAATAGTTTCCAAAACTAAATAATTACTTCTGAAGGCTCGTACAATAATCTTACTTTGACATTCCATTTCCTCAATTTGTTCTCAGGAAATTAAATCATCCAGAAAGCAGCACTACACCTAATTGCTTAATGAAGAACTGAAGGAAAATGCTAAGAAATAAGTCTCCTTTGGGTTTCTTAGGGATAATTAAAAGGCATTTAGAAATAAAATAATTAAATTTTACTTAACTTAATTATATATATAGGGAGGTAGGATTACAGTCTTTTTGTATTCTTACTTTGAAACAAATCACTAGTCAATTGAGCATGTGATACAAACCTACCAATAAATATAAACTTTAATGGGTTTACAATTTAAACTGAAATTAATTTTCCATATAGCATAAAAAGACGTATTAAACTAATTATAATTAATGTATAACTATTTTAATAATTTCTAACGAATAAATATACTGGCAGTGTGTTTTTTTTTTTCAATATTATCATTAAATATTATCTCTACAGACCTTACTGCAATGATATAAGTTATTAAGTGTTATTTCAATTACTTTTATCATTGTAGTAAGGTCTGTAGAGATAATATTTAATGATATTATTGAAAAATAAAACACATTGCCAGTGAATTTATTTGTTATATATTTTATCGATAGATGGCAATAGAACTTATGAAATTATATCAATAATTATTTATTAAATTAATCATGTGTTTGTGTGTTTTGAAAATATTTTAGGAAATGAAAGACTTTGATATAGCTGTTTGTCTGTTTTTTAAAGGAAACAGAGGCAATCATGTTCACACTTGTTTATCTCTTGTCAAGCCTTATCAATATATATATTCTTTAATGGGTTTACAATTTAAACTAAAATTCATTTTCCATATAGCTTTAAAAAGATGTTTTAACTATATATAATAAATGGTAGCAATATGAAGCAAGAATGTTTCTCTCTTTTTTTTCAAACACAAAACAAAATCTTCTAGTTCTTTATAATTCTTCCATTTTTTATGTATAGATGGAAGTTTATTTATCTTATAAGTATAAGAATATTTATTTAAATATTTAACTATATTGTAACAAGGGGTTTATTATTTTATTAGCAGTGTATTATTTTTATAAAACGACATTTGAAAATTATCCCTCATGAGTTTCTTTTCAACAAAAAATCAAAATTTATTTTAAGGAGAAATAACGATTATTTCTAACCTTAGGACTGAGGTATGAAAGGATGAATTGTGAAGAGTAATGATAAACGAAAAAAACAATTCATACATTCATACCTCATTCCTAAGGTTAGAAATAATCGCTATTTCTACTTTAAAAAAAATTTGATTTTTAGTTGAAAAGAAACTCATGCGGGATAATTTTCAAATGTCGTTTTACAATAACAAACCGCATTATATTATACTTTGTTTCCATCTTCGGACAAAATTAAGTCTTTTTATTTAATGAATTTGGTCTTATTACCTCGTGTTTATAATCTATAATTCAATATGTACTTCATTATTTACTCTCTATTATTAAAATTCTATCTATGCAAATAGAGGTATCTCACGTTATGTATTTATGTCTTAATATAAATGTTTTAGGTCGTATAAAGGAAGGAAACTATTGATAAATAGAAGAAGACTGAACATTTTTCTCGAAGGACAAAAAAGATAAAATTGACTTAGATATTGGTGCGATTCTGGAAGTGAAGGAAGAAACGGTCTGATATCTCAAAGCAGCTTTATTTCCTTTTATCTTGGGATCAAAGGAAGGGAATATCTAATATATTAAGTGTGTCTGAGATGTTAGCAAGTCTGACCACGTCCCTTCTACTCCCACTTGGATGTTGAGTCTTACCAGCAGCTTTGATTAATGAAGAAACTTTACTACGCTAATTGTTTATTTATTTTTATCAGATTCTAGACTTCTTATTTATCATGTGATACTCTTCGTGAAATTAAACTATTTATAAGTAAGATTTTCGTCAAAAAAACACATTTTCTACTGTTCATAACTGCGATGAAAGAAAGCTAAAAAAGGTTGGTTCATATTAGGTGAATAAAAGTCCAACCCCACCAGTGAGTGCAAGTAACCAAACAAGGCTCTGAAATTCGTAAGTGCAAAAGTCGAATTGCTTTTCACATGTGTAGATATGTGGTGCGCTTAGAGTAAAAGCAGTCGCCAACTTTTACCCATCATAATTATCATGACCTGTACCACGTGTCTGTAATTGGGATAATAAAAAATAAAATGAAACTTTATAATAAATAAACCACTATTCATACAAAAATATTTAATATTCTTAAAAAAAAAAAGGTTCTACTTTCATTACTGCGATAAAATTAAAATCATGGAGAGAGAGAACACGTGTTATACCAAAGAGAAATAACCAAAGTACATTGTTTTAATGTATTTTTAAAGGAAGAGATACAACTTAAGGGACAAATAGCCATTAATAAGCCATTAGCACACTATCTATATACCATAAATTCATTTTTTTACTTCGTATTACATTACAAAAATAAAATTGAAAAAACAATGTTTGGAAGAATTAACCTATTTTTTAAATATTCCTTTTCCATAGCTAATTTATTTGAACATCGACTGAAAAAGAATTTATAATATCAAAAGAATTAACATTTCAAAAAGCAATCCTCATAATGAGAGTAAAAATATCAGAAATGCATTTTTTTCAAACATGAACAGATAACATATATCTTGTTAAATATAAAAGCGATAGAGACAAAAGAAGAAATGTTATCTTTGCAGTATAAAAAATAGAGAAAAGATAAAAAAGAATTTCAGCAATCGCCACATCGTTTAGTACAAGTAAAAAAAAATATTTAATAGAAAGGATGATAAGCTGTGGCTTGTTAAAAATACTTGCCAGGGTGAAAAAACTCTCCTTTGGGTAATCGACAAAAGCCCAGATGTGCAGAATAAAAAAAATAAAGTTAGCTTCATTAATCATTTGTCCAATAGTGTGCGTTCACTTTCGACTCAAAATTGACTTTTTTCCCTGTCCATAACCGCTAAAACAGTTTGGTATACCTTTTAGTTTCAAATATTCCCATTTTTACCATTAAATTCTATCTTTTGATGAAAATTTGTACTATATTTTTCAAACTTTGCTTTCTTCATTTACAAATAGAGTGGTATTTCTTTCATTCTATCTGTTATATATACTTCTTTAAATGTTATAAACTCTTTATATTAAAATTCAAACAAGAACACTCAAGACTTAAAATACGAAAACATATATTCTAAGTATTTTTTTAAGAAACTAAAATTCAACGCGTCTGTAAAATTAAAACATATTAATTTCTTTCGATATTCAAATATTTGTGTATAATAATATTTTAGGCATAATATAAACATATGTAAATTTATAAACAATATTTAAAAATAACTTTTAACTATTTTATCGATTCTTTTATTTTGAAAAATATTTAAATGAAAGACAAAAATATAGAAAATGATAGACAATAATCTAATGAGTTTAATAATCACATATACACTCATGGATAAAACTTAAAGAAGTATAAAGTATTTTATTTTCAGGTCATCTAACTTTTTAAGGAAGCAGACAGACTCTGTTTACAATTGGCTATTTAGTGTGTCTTCAATAAATGTCACTGTAATAATTTTCTGAATTATTGTCTGAATCCCGATATACATGTTAAAAGGTACAACTTCCTTAAGTGTTGTCCATGAGTGTATCTTTCAGAGTTATCCTCTGAATCCTTATATGCATGCTGAAAGGTACAACTTCCTTAAGTTTTGTCCATGAGTGTATCTTTCAGAGTTATTGTCTGAATCCCGATATAAATGTTAAAAGGTACAACTTCCTTAAGATTTGTCCATGAGTGTATCTTTCAGAGTTATCCTCTGAATCCTGATATGCATGCTAAAAGGTACAACTTCCTTAAGATTTGTCCATGAGTGTATCTTTCAGAGTTATCGTCTGAATCCTGATGTACATGGTTAAAGGTACAACTTCCTTAAGTTTTGTACATAAGTTTACTATTGCAGTATATATTTCACATCATTCTTTAAATAGCAAACTAGTGACATAGATAAATGATGTGCAACTTTAAGCATATCAATTGCATATTGGGGTCTTCAATATTTCCATATTAGAAATTGTATTCCCGTATAATTACTAAGATAATTCTAGCAGTTAAATTGTGTGTAATTTAAAATGCAGACTAATATTACTAAATGAATTTAAATATACTCTTATATTTTCGAAATAAAATTTGCAGAGAAGGCGACAAATTAGAATACAAAAATAAATAAATGAAAACGAATCTTTCCCTTTAATTATATAATATAATATTTTTTCGAAACATTAAAACGAGTAATTTCAAATTTATTTATATCAATATGTTTTATTTAATTGATTTTGATTTTGTCGATATTTTAATTAGTAAAGTAAAATTTGTTGGTAGCCCAGTTGGTAAGTAATTTAAGATATGACACGGGTTCGAATCTCTCATTTGCCTTTTTTTTTCTGTAGAAAAGATTGCTTCATTTGCCTCGTTTCTTGCGAAAGGCAAACCTGATCAGTTAGTGCAAGTAATCAGAAAGGTCTTTAGAACATTTGTAAGTACAAAGATCGAAATGTTTCTACGTGGGTAGACTTGTGTTATTCGATAAAACAATCCGTTGAATCAATATAAATGTATTTAAAATTAAAGGAAACTTTTCCCTGGAGGGTTAATAGTCTTATTTTGAGACTTGTTGTAAACCTACTGTAAAAAAGTCATTAACTGCTACTTACAATGGCTATCGTTGTGGGGTTAGTAGAAGTATGGTCTAAACCGCTGGCTTTCGACCTTTACGACCCAGGATCGAATCCCTTATTAGGCACTTTTTATAATTAATAAATTACACCAATGGCCTCCGATTCTTGAAAAGGTCCAACCACACAAGCGATTTCACATAACCATACGAGGCTGTGGCACATTTGTATGTTCTAAAGTTGGACTGTTTTTCAGATGTGTAGACATGTGGTGCACTTACAGTAAAATCAGTCGCAAACTATCCACCATGAATATCATGGTCTGTATTACGTGTACTAGGGATAATAATAAAAAAATACTATCATGACCAGTATGTCGGTTCTATATATAGTGATAATAATAACAATACGTAAACATATATTCTAAATAAATCGCAATTATAATCAACTAAGCTGTCAGAGATAAATTTATCAACAACTAGACATATTTTAAAATTGATATACGTTTTATATTCAAAATATGTTTGGCTAGAGCTTTCAAGACAGCTCTTTTTCAATAGACTATATATAATAAAGCACAATTTGGATTATAGATCATAATACAAGAAAATAAGACCTAATCCAAATAATGTAATAGTGTGTGACATTTTGGCAACAGCATTGTGACCATCATCAGACACACACACACACAAAAGAATATATATATATATATATTTTTTTTAAATTCTTTTGTATGATGATGGTAATAATGCTGTTACCGAAACGTCGCACACTATTAAATTATTTGTATTAGGTCTTATTTTCTTGTAATAGTCTAAATAATAATAAACATATAAAGGTTTTATTTAAAAGTAAAGTACAAACACAACATAAGTACAGTTTATTTTAATAGGGCAATCCATAAATAGATTTCCAATTAAAAAGTTGTATATTGAATCAAAAATTAATTTATTTACTAATATTTCAGTTGGCAGCACGCCAACCTTTTCAAGGTATAAAAACATATTTATTCTATTACAAATTAAATACATTGATGTACTTTGAAAGATGTTGGCTGAAAATATTGGCTGCAATGAAATATTTGTAAATGAATTAATTTTTGATCCAATATACGACTTTTTAATCATAAACAAGTATGAATTTAGGAATAAATTTGTACCTTTCCAAACATCAAAGCAATCAAGCAATTATAGAAATAGCTACTATGAAAGATTTTCTCTAGAACAAATTTCTTAGCGTTCCACTTTAAAAAAGCCATTTAGTTTCAAAATAAAGGTTTTGTTTTAAAAAGGTTTGAAGAGAATCTACTTAAGGGCTTTTTCCATTTAATTTTCTTACCCTCAAAGCAATTAATTAAATTGCTGAATCTCTCTTATTGAATAGCATTGTGTGTGTGTCTATTTTAAGTCAAAATATTTTTCAATATTTCTAGCACACGTGATGCAATTTATGATAACCATTGTAGGCAGTAGTTGTTGACTGCTTTTACTGTAGATACATTACATGTGTTTGTTTAACATGTTGAAAGTAATTTGACCTTTTCCCTTACAAATAAACCAGACCCTGTTTGATTAATTGCATTTACTTGTTGAGTTGGAGCTTTACAAGCATCGGGGACAATTATAGAATTATTTTTTATTCAGAAAAAAAAAAGTTGTCAATGCTGGATTCGCTTCTGATTCTTGGCTAGAATATGTCCATTATGTAATAAAAGAACTGACTAGGAACTGGAGCACTACATAGTTACGCTGTTCAAAGTTAACAAGCCAAAGAGAACTTCTTTTACCTAAATCTGGAGGCTCTGTTGTCTAGGACGACAAATATAAATCCAATACATTAGCCATGTACAAAGTTTTACAGGGCTACGTAAGAGACGTTGAGAAATAAGAGACTTATGTAAATTGCTAGGTAAATAAACGATCACCAGAAAAAACGAACCTATCTTTCTAAGCAATTATCCATTTTGACGAATCCTGTGTAGGGCATAGGTCCCCAATAAAAGGCTAGGACGACAAAGAATAAATCCAATGTATTGGCCTTGTAAAAGTTTTACAGGGTTACGCAATAAAAGAAACACTTAAAAATAGAGCTGTATAAAACTGTAATTGTAAATGATTGGTGTATGTAAATAACTAACTCATATTTTCTATGCAATTATTGCACCTGGGTGTATCCTGTGTAGGGCATAGATTCCGAATAAAAGGCCAGGACGACAAAGAATAAATCTAATGCATTGACTCTGTACAAGAAAGGAAACACTAAGAAAATAGAGCCGTACATAACTGTATATGTAAATAAACGATCAACTATAACTCATATTTTCTAAGCAATTATTTCACCTTGGCGTATCCTACGTAGGGCAATGGTCCCCAATAAAAGGCCAGGACGACAAAGAATAAATCCAATACAGGGCTACACAAGAGAAGAAACATTGACACAAAAGAGCCGTATGTAAATGAACAATCATCTGTAAATAATTAACTCATATTTTCTAAGCAATTATTGCACCTGGATGATCCTACGTAGAGCATAGGTTCCCAATAAAAGGCCAGGACGACAAATAATAATTGACCCTGTAAAAGGTTTACAGTGCTGCGCAAAGAAAAGATACATTGTGAAAAGAGAGCCGTATGTGAATGAACGATGTATTTAAATAACTTACTTATCTTATCTAAACAATTATACACCTGGGTGAATCTCACATAGGACATAGGTTCCCCGATAAAAGGCTTGTTGTTAAGCTAGACGTGAAGTTTGGATTGTAGCAATAAATTCTGGTCGTATAATTGTTCTCTTACCAGGTCCTAATGGAAGGAAAGGTCTTGGAACCATTAAAAGTTTGCAAGATGGCCCAACATTCATACAGTATTTCCTTCCTCTTATAGTTACAGACCTCTTAATATTTTAAATTTATTTTAGTTAGATCTAACTAACTATTCGTAATTCCTTCTTTTTTATTATTATATTATCTTTTTAATGTATATATTCTCTGTTATCGTTTAAATTATTTCAAAATATATTTATTTTGATAGAATTATATATTATGTTGAAATAGTTTTCATGATCGCTTTTAAGAGAAGCCATCTACAGATAGTGCAACTAGAAGTTAATTATGACTTCAATAATTTCTCGGAAAGGAATTTCGACTAATCGTTAATTTTAAAGTATTCCAAAATTGGAAAAATCCTCCCTTTCACATTTCAAAATTATATTATTTTTAGGAGAATTCGATATTATATTAAGCTGAAATAGCTTTCATTATCAATTTCATGATAGATTATACGTGTAAATATTTTAGGAAAGTGTATATTTTTCAAAAATATAAAAGGATTTTTGAATAATATCAAAAGAAAATACATTTAATATATCAAAATTCTAAACTATTATAGACGCGTATGATTATTTTTTAAAATAAAACAATTAAATAAAAAAAAAAAGAAAAATAATCATACGCGTCTATAATAGTTTTGAATTTTGATAACAGATGACGCGCTAATATATCATAACATTTAATGTATATTAAGAAATTTATGATAGGTGAAAAGGAAACTTCCCTAAAAATAATTATCACAAAATTTAACGATAGCCAATATTTATTTAGACAATTAACGTAATGTTATTGACATCTTGTCAATACATTCAAAAGTGCAAAGTATAATTTAAGCGAATAGATTGAAATTATATTTAAAAGAAATATTGATTAATCCAGGTTTGATATATTATCAGTTCGTTTTAATGAGATTTTACTGTATATTAAGTTGTTTTTAATGAATCGACAGTTCCATGGCTATTTGAATCCAATAAAACAACGCCATAAGGGACTCCCACCCATAACTATAGGAATAAGGTTTGTTTCACGATAGTCATGTTTCACTATAGCCATGTTTTAATTTAGCCATTTAATAAGATAACCAACCAATGAAAATTATTTTAGGTTCATTGAAAAAATATTTGCTATATTCTCAATTAGTTTTAGCGAGTTGTTTAGTCTGATTTGAATGCTTATTATTAATTTGTCAGTGTAATGGCTATATAAATATATTAAAACCTGGCTATAATTAGTTTTTATTTCGACAGTTGTCTGTTTGAAGGAGACAGAGGCAATTTTTTGTTCACAATTAGTTATTCGTGTGTCTTCAATAAAGGCCATCTTTCAGAGATATTATCTTAATCTCGATATACATGCTGAAAGGTAAAACTTCCTAAGTTTTGTCCATGAGTCTATCTTTTAGAGTTATTGTTTGAATCCCGAAATACATGTTTAAAGGTACAACTTTCTTGAGTTTTGTATATTATTTTATCTTTTAGAGTTATTGCCTGAATCCCGATACACATGCAAAAATGTGAAAATTCCTTAAGTTTTGTCAATCAGTGTATCTTTAGAGTTATCGCCTGAATCTCGATATACATGCTTGAAGGTAAAACTTCCTTAAGTTTTGTCCATTAGTATATATTTTTCTACTTAGTTATCTCGTGTATCATCAAAAAGTTACTATGTATCAAATATCTTTCTAATTATTGTCTAAATCCCGATACACATGCAAAAATATATAACTTTCTCAAGTTTTGTCAATGAGTGTATGTTGGGCAGATAGAGCGAGATGTCACAATGAACATCGGGAGAAAGCAGGTGATGGTACAATGTACTCACAGTTCATGTCCACGGTGACTGAGGCTGAGGCCGGTGGAGCAGTGAGGTTAGTATTGGTAGCTTGACACGATAACACGGCCATGAGGTCGTGTCTCTGTAGGGCGGGTATCTCCAACACGTTCAACGTCCCTCCGCCCGGCTCCGTCTCGTAGGAATCATCCAGTAGCACGGATTCTCTCCACCAAGTTACACGAGGAGGAGGCTTGCCTGCCACATACTCGCAACACTTAGAATTTGCATACCTAAAGTCGCGTAAACATATGTAAATATTTAATTAAAAAGGCATCGCTCAAGAAATCATTTATTTTATCAATATTTCAGTTGGCTGAACACCAACCTTATCAAGGTATTATAACATTTTAATGTGTGTCTTGCAAAGCGTAGAACGTAATAACCAAAACTGGTTGAAATCGTTTTGAAAATACATTAATAATTAATAGCACCTTGATAACGGTTAGCGTTCAGTCAACTCAAATATTGGTAAAATAAATGATATTGTGATCCAATATATGCCTTTTTAATTGCAGATTTATTTATGGATTGCTCTAATTTTCAATATGCAAATATACCTTTCATAGCATCCTGGTTAATAATGACCCTATGAAAATTGTGTAAAACGATATTTATCATTTTCAATTAATATTTAGTCGTTATTACAAAAAATAACACGCCATCTATATACAAAATATCAAGATATTTATAACGTGAATGTTTTATTTTGGCAAATATATCAAGAGAAATCTATAGAAATTTGATTTATAAGTGAAAGGAAACATTCACGTCCAAACGTAGTATACAAGTCACGTAGTATATTAGTCAATTCAACAATACCATCATTGAGTCATTTTGTAATAATAATTTTAAATGGCATCTGGCTAGCGATTATATTTACATATTTTAATCTATTTATTATATATATTGTCTTTTCATATTGTCTGAATCCCGATATACATGCTAAAATTACAACTTCCTCAAGTTTTGTCCATGAGTGTATCTTCCAGAGTTATGGTCTGAAACTTGATATATATGTTAAAAGGTAAAACTACCTGAAGTTTCTCCATGATTATCTCTCTTCATTATTTTGTCTAAATCCCGATATACATGTTAAAAGGTACAACTCCCTTATGTTTATTCCATGGGTGTATCTCTCAGAGTTATTGTCCTAATCCCGATATACATGCTAAAAGGTAAAACTTCCTTAAGTTTTGTCCATTATGCATCTTTCAGAGTTATTGTCTCAATCTCAATATACATGCTAAAAGATACAACTTCCTTAAGTTTTGTCCATGAATGTAAATGACGTGTTTTTGACTTATGTTCAAATAGCAATATTGATTAATACTCCCAATCATCTAATAGAGGCAATTAACTATTGATAATTAACAACACGTATAAAGTAAACAATATGATAGATAATTTTCACTTTAAAGTGAGAAATATACTAAATACAAAATTTATTAATATTATAACCTAATTATTCTTACAATCGATATTGTAATTATAGTTAGTTATTCACACCAAAAGATTATTGTAGTATTTACAAATGTAATTAACATTCGAAACAAACATCTTTAAAAAGAAAATGTTGCTTTATAAACACATTCCTTTCCCTTTTTATATTAAATATAACATTTATCTTTTATAACATTTTAAAATTATATCCATCTTAAGCGATAAACGAATATATAAAAATATTCTCTTAAAACGCCAACAAAGTTTTCAAACCATTTTTCCTCATCCGAAATAAATTTATTTTTATAACCACACACACAATGAACGCTTGTAGTTTACAGAGTAAAATATTTCATCAGATATAATGTTCTAAAAATAGAATCAACTTGGATGGATTTAAGAGACAAAAATCATCAAAGTTTGGAAAAGAATTTTCTAAGATAGAGGTCATAACATTTCTTTCTAACCTATAAGACGCCCAAATTCCCTAAGGGTTACTTTACTTCTGTAAAGCTATATTCCTTGCGTATAAATTATATACTAGCGCCCCTAGCGGCAATTGATCTAACCAGAAGAAAAGACATCTACTCGTAAATATAGATAATCTGTAAAATGATGATGAGCTCTTTGTATGATGATAACCTTTATTTAGTAGCATTATGTAAAAGGGGCGAAATCAACACATAATATCTTTCCCTTCAGCCAGAGGATATTTGAAAATACGAATTTAAATATCGATAAAATTCACCATAAACGATATATTTTGATAGCATATATTCAAATACATTTAGGTATATTATATTTTAGAAAATAGATAACTATTAAAAGATGTTTACAATTATTTTTATAGAATCTACAAGCATTATGTATCATTGATGATGTCAATAAAGATTTTATGAACTCTAAATGGGTTAAAATTTATATAATGAGGTGTTTTATGGACTATCAGAAGATTTATCTAAAGGGCTTATCTAGAATAATATTACATTGTAACTTAAGGAAGTATACATTCAAGGACAATACTTAAGGAGGTGGAAAGTATTTGATGTTCCTGATTGTCTTTTTTTAAGGAGACAGAGGCATTTTTGTTCACATTTGGTTATCTCGTGTGTCTTCAATAAAGGTTACTATATTGTGATAATATAAAAGAACAAAAAGGAGGTTATTTTGTGGAACATATTTATTCCTCTAGCTTTAACGATATCGTTCTTCAGCGGGTGTGAAGATAAAGCATAATGTATGACAATATATAGAATCACAATGAGAGATAAGTGATATGCAAATTTGTAAATAACATGTTGGCTGATATAATTACGAAGTGCGATTAAATATATGTATTGAAGGTCTTTCATAGTTATTGTCTGAATCCCGATATACATGCTAAAAGGTACAACTTCCTTAAGTTCTGTCCATGAGTGCATCTTTCAGAGTTATTGTCTGAATCCCGATATACATTCTAAAAGGTACAACTTCCTTAAGTTTTGTCCATGAGTGTATCTTCCAGAGTTATTGTCTGAATCCCGATATACATGATAAAAAGTACAACTTTCTTAAGTTTTGTCCATGAGTATATCTTTCAGAGTTATTGTCTAAATCCCGTTATACATGCAAAAAGGTACATCATCCTTGAATTATCCCCATGAGTGTATGTTGAGAGGTAAACTCCAAACAATTTTTGAAAAAGCCAACGTTTAGATTTTAACTGAAAAAGGTCTCGGTCAAAATATATTTCAAATTCTTTGATGAAGAAATGTAATGGCATCATTTATTCCTTTCATTAGATGCGAAAACCCGCAAAATGTTTATCTTTAATTAACTATTAAAATTTATACCCGTTAACCTTTTATATACTAAAGCCATTCAAGGGGGGATACTATATTTTAATTTGCATATATATATTTAAAAAATGAAGTTGAAAGAAGCAATTTAATTACGCTCATATATAATAATTAATATGCATATCTAATTTAATTAAGTTTTTATTCGATTTTTTATTCATTATATTTTAACTCCCTACTACAAATTAGTTTGTATACCTATATATATAAACATATTAACGCATATCATTTTCTTTGAAAATGTTTCAAAGAATCTAACTATTAAAATTGGTATTTTAGTTTTCCAAACAAGTTTAACATGTTAAAATAATATGCTTGAACGAACAAACTAATAACTTTGTATATTATATAAACCTGAACATAAATTTTCTTCTTCTTCATACATTATGGATATACAAGAATGTTCTTTTGAATATAACTAAACATCTAAGGAATTAGTCCATATCAATCATTGCAATTAATGAAAAGGTTATTTACAAATCGTATTTGGTAGTTTAAGGTTTATCATATGAGAAATTTAAGCTATATTTTGCTATGTATGATTATTTATAAATAAAATAATAGTGAACTGTCCTTATTGCAATTAAAGAGTAATGGGAGAGCCTGTCTAATCAGTAGTTGACTCTCTAAGTGATTTCTCCAGTTTAATTTACAATAACACTATATTTTATTATGAGCACTTTTCTTTTCATACCGATATTGAAGATAAACTCCTGGAAAATATATTTTGAATACACTATTGAGAAGCGAAAAAGTTGGGAGGATTTATCACTGATATGCAAAGCCCTCCCATTTTTATAATCATTGCAGTAAATGTAGTAGATGGTGCTCTTTCATCTGGAATGTTCAAGTAAGCGGTCAATATAGGCCTTTTTCTATTTATAATATATATTAAGTAATGTGAACGGATATGGGAGTGAACACTTCCGAGGTTATTGGCGAAAAGAAGGCTACGACCCTAGAAACAGACGTAATGAAATAGCTCCAAAAATGAGACTGTCCAGTACGGACAAATCTCTTTTGAACCTTTCCTCCCAACTGTCTTGGTAGTTTAAACTTCTGTTATTTTTAACTCTTGATAAATTGAAAATTCTCTCTGGTCCCTCTTGAGTTTCATAATTATCTAAAGTCGACTATATATATTCCTTGTGAATTCGAAACTATTATAGATGCGTATGTTTCTTTTTAAAATTAAATAATTTCTACTGCCCTTATATAATAATTTAATAATAAATTGGATAAATTAATAGATAATATAGAAGTTCTATAAAAAGTATCTCCAGTCAGTAAATGACAAGTACTCGGCCTGCCAAGACTAAAGTTTGAGGCAAGTTGGATCTATTGTGTGGAGGGAAAGCTGATTGGAACAGGACTTTCTTGTTTTCTAACAAATGGTTTATTGATTCTATTATTTGACGCATTGATTTATTTTCTCCATTTCGATCTATATCGCGCTACTTGTAATTTTCTAATTTGCTTTCTCAGTTCAACTTGGATTTTCTCAATTGATGGTTAAGAGAGAAAGTTCTATTGTTTTGAGATAGTATTGGAATTGTGAGTTGGGATATATCACAATTGGATGACAATTTCGATATATAATTATATATAATATAATGCTTAAGCATCAGTATCACTATAAAAGGAAGATCGAAAAATACAATATAACAGCGGTATGGTAGATTAAACTGGCGAAACCGCTGGGAGGGTTCACAACTGATGAGCCAGGCCCTCCCTTTAATTTTTCCATTCCAGTAAGGGCAGTAGAAATTGTTAATTTTTGAAAAGAATCATACGCGTCTATAAATTGCTTCGAATTTTGATAACAAATGGCGCGCTAATGCATCATAAAACAATGTTATACAGATTATATAAAAGGGCGTACCTGGATCTGTAAAGAAAAAAAACATTTTTTTTTTAATATTTCGAGAGATTGCTCCCCCTTTATCAATTTATTGCACAGTGAATTTAATTTACAAATTATTTTACATCATATGAAAACAAATTTGTCATTGGTCAAAAATAATGATTGATAATAATACATTAAAAAATTAATAATAATAATAATATCTACTTATATATTTGCCTTATTCTGTCTGTCTGTCTGTCTGTCTGAAGCTCACGGATAGAATGCGCGCCCATTGGCCGCCAGCAAACACGTGACCTCCCTGCCCGCCCCCCTCTAGACAACCCTGTTATCAGCTGTGTGTTACATGCACCTGTCTATACAGACCACCCTGTCTATAGCGGTCACTTTCGGCAACCCTGTTATCATCAGTGTGATACATCCACCTGTCTATACAGACCACCCTGTCTATAGCGGTCACTTTCGGCAACCCTGTTATCATCAGTGTGATACATACACCTCTCTATACAGACAGACCACCCTGTCTATAGCGGTCACCTTCGGCAACCCTGTTATCATCAGTGTGATACATCCACCTGTCTATACAGACCACCCTGTCTATAGCGGTCACTTTCGGCAACCCTGTTATCAGCTGTGTGATACATCCACCTGTCTAAACAGACCACCCTGTCTATAGCGACCACTCTAGACAACCCTGTTATCAGCTGTGTGATAAATCCACCTGTCTATACAGACCACCCTGTCTATAGCGACCACCCTAGACAACCCTGTTATCAGCTGTGTGATACATCCACCTGTCTAAACAGACCACCCTGTATGTAGCGGCCATTCTAGATAACCCTGTTATCAGCTGTGTGATACATACACCTGTCTATAGCGGCCACTCTAGACAACCCTGTTATCAGCTGTGTGATACATCCACCTGTCTATACAGACCACCCTGTCTATAGCGGTCACTTTAGGCAACCCTGTTATCATCTGTGTGATACATCCACCTGTCTATACAGACCACCCTGTCTATAGCGGTCACTTTCGGCAACCCTGTTATCATCTGTGTGATACATCCACCTGTCTATACAGACCACCCTGTCTATAGCGGTCACTATCGGCAACCCTGTTATCAGCTGTGTGATACATCCACCTGTCTAAACAGACCACCCTGTCTATAGCGACCACTCTAGACAACCCTGATATCAGCTATGTGAAACATCCACCTGTCTATACAGACCACCCTGTCTAAAGCGACCACCCTAGACAACCCTGTTATCATCAGTTTGATACATCCACCTGTCTATACAGACCACCCTGTCTAAAGCGACCACTCTAGACAACCCTGTTATCAGCTGTGTGATACATCCACCTGTCTATACAGACCACCCTGTCTATAGCGACCACCCTAGACAACCCTGTTATCAGCTCTGTGATACATCCACCTGTCTATACAGACCACCCTGTCTATAGCGGTCACTTTAGGCAACCCTGTTATCAGCAGTGTGATACATACACCTGTCTATACAGACCACCCTGTCTATAGCGACCACCCTAGACAACCCTGTTATCAGCTGTGTGATACATCCACCTGTCTATACAGACCAACCTGTCTATAGCGGTCACTTTAGGCAACCCTGTTATCAGCAGAGTGATACATACACCTGTCTATACAGACCACCCTGTCTATAGCGACCACCCTAGGCAACCCTGTTATCAGCTGTGTGATACATCCACCTGTCTATACAGACCACCCTGTCATAGCGGTCACCCTAGGCAACCTGTTATCTGCTGTATGATACATCCACCTGTCTATACAGACCACCCGTCATAGCGGTCACCCTAGGCAACCCTGTTATCTGCTGTGTGATACATCCACCTGTCTATACAGACCACCCTGTCATAGCGGTCACCCTAGGCAACCCTGTTATCAGCTGTGTATTACATCCACCTGTCTATACAGACCACCCTGTCTATAGCGACCACTCTAGACAACCCTGTTATCAGCTGTGTGATACATCCACCTGTCTATACAGACCACCCTGTCTATAGCGACCACTCTACAGCTTTGTGATACATCCACCTGTCTATACAGACCACCCTGTCTATAGCGACCACCCTAGACAACCCTGTTATCATCAGTGTGATACATCCACCTGTCTATACAGACCACCCTGTCTATAGCGTTCACCCTAGACAACCCTGTTATCAGCTGTGTGATACATCCACCTGTCTAAACAGACCACCCTGTCTATAGCGACCACTCTAGACAACCCTGTTATCAGCTGTGTGATACATCCACCTGTCTATACAGACCACCCTGTCTATAGCGACCACCCTAGACAACCCTGTTATCAGCTGTGTGATACATCCACCTGTCTATACAGACCACCCTGTCTATAGCGACCACCCTAGACAACCCTGTTATGAGCTGTGTGATACATCCACCTGTCTATACAGACCACCCTGTCTATAGCGGTCACCTTCGGCAACCCTGTTATCATCAGTGTGATACATCCACCTGTCTATACAGACCACCCTGTCTATAGCGGTCACTTGCGGCAACCCTGTTATCAGCTGTGTGATACATCCACCTGTCTAAACAGACCACCCTGTCTATAGCGACCACTCTAGACAACCCTGTTATCAGCTGTGTGATACATCCACCTGTCTATACAGACCACCCTGTCTATAGCGACCACTCTAGACAACCCTGTTATCAGCTGTGTGATACATCCACCTTTCTATACAGACCACCCTGTCTATAGCGACCACCCTAGACAACCCTGTTATCAGCTGTGTGATACATCCACCTGTCTATACAGACCACCCTGTCTATAGCGGTCACTCTAGGCAACCCTGTTATCAGCAGTGTGATACATACACCTGTCTATACAGACCACCCTGTCTATAGCGACCACCCTAGACAACCCTGTTATCAGCTGTGTGATTAATCCACCTGTCTATACAGACCACCCTGTCTATAGCGGTCACTTTAGGCAACTCTGTTATCAGCAGTGTGATACATACACCTGTCTATACAGACCACCCTGTCTATAGCGACCACTCTACAGCTGTGTGATACATCCACCTGTCTATACAGACCACCCTGTCTATAGCGGTCACTCTAGGCAACCCTATTATCAGCTGTGTGATACATCCACCTGTCTATACAGACCACCCTGTCTATAGCGGCCACCCAAGACAACGTTTTTGAAATATATTCGCACTCGGGTAAACCCCGGGCGTTGCCCGGGCCTTTCGTCTAGTAATATTATATTTTGAAAATTAAAGGCTTTTTAGTAATGCAGTATTTTATAATGTTTTTGAAACAAAATTTAAGGAAATAATAATAAGAAACAAATAAAGTTGACTGTGATTATTAGAAAAAAAATTAAGTTAAAAGAGACAAATAAGGTTCAGTTTTTTTTAATTATTTTTTTTTCTAATAATCGCAGTCAACTTTATTTGTTTATTATTTTTATTTCCTTAAATTCTATTTCAAAAACATTATAAAATACTGCATTACTAAAAGGCCTTTAATTTTCAAAATAATATATTATATTATTTTTTTTTATGTATTATTATCAATAATTATTTTTGACCAATGACAAATTTGTTTTCATATGACGTACAATAATTTGTAAATTAAATTCACTGTGCAATAAATTGATAAAGAGGGAGCAATCTCTCGAAATATTTAAAGAAAAAAATTGTTTTCTTTTTCTTCACAGATCCAGGTACGCCCTTTTATATAATCTTAATTAATGGATCGCTTTTTGACTCAAATGTTATACAGGTTGGCTTTCGTATGAATATTTGCCCTAATAGGTGTTGTGGTTTATTTTTTATCAGTAAAGGTTTTTTACTAGAGTGATGCACAGTGCCAACGTTCTGATGTTTAATTAAAGGGAGTGGTGCCTCTTTTGATACATAAATGTTAAACTCCGCAATCTTTTTTTTTTTGTATTCTAGCCTGAAAATTGGTCCTTGTTACTTCACCAGCTTTAAAACCTTTTTGGTAAATTTGACCCATTTCCTTAACCCCTCTCGTAGGCTGTTATCAAATCGAAGCCACCCTGTACTGATGAGGGACAAAGTTCGACTGTTAACAATGTTGACATTTTGTCTGAATTTGACAAAACTGATGTTGTGGCTCATTTTACATCATCACTATCAAGGTTCTTTACTAAGGTGATGCACTATGCCATTTTCCGATGCACAATTAAAGAGAGAGGGGCCTCTTTGGTACATAAATTAATATACTATAAATAAAGAAATGCATTGTAATATATATGATACTCATTTTAGAATTTTCATTGAGTATTATTTGAGGTATTAATAAAGAATTAATAACAAGTTGAATAAAATTCCAGTGAGTGTAATTCCTGTTGTTCTTCTATGAAATGGTATAGTAGCAAGGTTTAGCAAGGGCTACAGATATAAGAACTGGAAATCTGAAGATAAAATTTGCTTATATACAATCCAATATGCAAAAATCGATTAGAAATAAATGTTAAGAAAAATCATAGATTCATAAAAGAGAAAGAAGGCTGATAATTACAAAGATCCTTTATTGCTTAAAGGTATTTAATAAACAATAAGGAAGGACAAGAGATTGAATAAATTGAACTAGATAAAAATATAAATACACTAGCAACTCACGCCTATCAGCGGCCTGACCTATCCAAGACCCTTACTAACCAACTAACAAAGCTGCGAAATATATGCAGAGATGCAATTTATCATAGTCAACATTATAACCTTATACAAATTTATAATACAATATAATGCGGTTTATGATTGTAGAACAACTTTGACAAATTTTACCGCAAATGATTATTTTGAACGAATAATCGTAATAATAAGAATAAATACGAGTATTTCTATATTTAGGGATGAAGTATAAAAGGATGAATTGTGAAGAGTAATGGTAAACGGAAAAATAAAAGTGTCCAGGAATGGGAATCGGATCCAAAGTGTTCCGCTTTCTGGGCAGATGTCATGTCCACTAGGCTACCCTGTACATATTCTTACGTTCGTACATATTATATAATGTTAATTTATAATACTGTTACGTAGAAATAGAAGCACATTACAGATAGAGAGAGAATGTTCTAGAGCGTTTAAGACTAATGTAGAAAAAGCGGAAGACAACTGATTGGCCAATCTACAGCTATTGCGCAACGCTCGGTGTTGGCGGCTTTCTGATTGGCTACCCAACCATGACCGTTCTGGAAAGATCTACTCCGGGATATATATGGATGAGGAACTCATGCAACCAAGTCGAAGAACGAAGCTACGTGGTGTACTCCAAGCAAGCTTCTGTCTCAAGAGGTCGGACTGCTGTTTACCGCCGACGCCGGTGTACTTCTTGGAAGATTCTAGAAGGTTCTACGAACTTCTGTCTCCTGTTTTGCTCCTGTTTTCCCTCACCGTGCTTCAGTTGTTGAGTTTGTAACTGCTGTTTTATTTATTGTTATTTTATGTTTTGCATTATTCTGTAATTATTTTATCGATTAGGCTAAAATAAAGTCCTAAAGATCCTTGTACCCACGGAAGTTATTCTTTGTTAACCAACAACGCAACAATACAATATAATGCAGCTTATGATTCTCAAACGTCAACTACAATATACAAATTATAACAGAGTAGTTTATCGTAGGAATATCCCGGAATTTACACTTTCAACAATAATATTCATTGGAAAGAGAGACGGAAACAGCACTGAGAGAACCAAGGAAAATGAGGTCATTGATTGACTGCCTGAGAAATGCGGTAAACTGGAGGTCGCCATGGACAGTTAATTGTTGGGCCATGGTGAAGCTCCAAGATCAGCCAAAGAATGACCAGCTATCTGGTTAATATTTCCATATATAATAAGGTAAATAGAATTCATATACAGTAGATTATCGATAATTTGAAACTCGTTAATTTGAATTTCCCGATAATTTGAAAATATTTCCCGGTCTCTTGAAAAATACTCTATAAGGTGAATAAAACCAATATTAATTGGTCTCCTCGGTAATTTGAAGTTGAAGGAATAGTATCTTGCCATTAATGAACATTATTTAAATAATTGTATGCATATTTAAAATAATAAATCACAAATACTGAGAGATCAAACACTTGTTTACTTGATTTTTTTCTCTCCCTCCCTCTGGGTTGTTTAAACTCTTGTTATTTTGAACTCTTGATAAATTGATATTTTCTCTGGTCCCTTGAGTTTCATATTATCTAAAGTCGAATATATATACTCCTTGAGAATTCGAAACTATTATAGATGCGTATGTTTCTTTTTAAAATTAAAATATTTTTTACTGCTCTTACGTAATGAAAAATTAATGGGAGTGCCTTGCTCATTAGTGGTGAACCCCATCAGCGGTTCCGCCAGTTTAATCTACCATACCGCTATTATATTGCATTTTTCGGTTTTCCTTTTATACCAATACTGACGCTGATCTCTTGTGAAAGGTCTTTTGTATTATAATGGACATAAGCTTTGAGGACAGTAGAAATACATACAACGTATCATATAATTGGTTTTAAATATATAAAGAACTTGTAACGACCATTGTATATACATCCGTGGACAAAAGGAAATTCATATTTTAGGCATACACCATCCCTTATTTGCTTATTTAAAGGCGGATTTCTCATCATGTTAATCAAATGTTATTCTTTATTAATAAATAAAATACATAATAATATGTTTTATTAATATTGATGACAAAGGTACAACTTCTTTAAGTTTTATCCATGAGTGTATACATAAATGTTTTGTCGATTAGTATATATGACGTTTTTCCCTTTATTTTTATTCTGCGGGGTAAAAAAATAATGCAGAACTATATATTTTAAAAGAAACAATGTTAATAGAGCGATATATATCACTCCTAAATGTATTTTATTATAAATAGAGACATTAATAATGTCTTTATCATAGCAAGAAGAAAACAATAATTTTCCATAATGTGATTGTATTATCATACTAAGCCTTTTGTAATGTGTAGTTTGGCTGAATGGGGATTTCTAGATTGAAGTGATACGGCATTGCCAAATCATAATTTGAAATATTTTTATACATATTGTAGATCATAGATAATCTTCCAAACGATTATATAAAATTCATCGTGAAGCACAACAAATACAAAGCATAAAATATTTAAATTTTATATATTATCAACTATTTATGTGAAAATTAAAATGAGTAAATAAAAATAGAAAAGGTCAGGTGTAGATATTAGAAATAATTTGCATAAATATACCTATTGAATTATTTATAATGTTTATTATTATTATTATTAAAATTCTCTTGTGAGCGGTCAGATTGTGTTCTTTTTTTATTTTATATTTACATATTAATAATTGTACCTAAAAATAGAGGCCTATATTTCTCTCTCTATCTCTCAATATATATTATATATATATGTATATTTATCAATTACTTCATATATTTACTAGACGGGTGACCCGGGCTTCGCCCCGGGATTGACCTGTGTGCATATCTACCCGAGTGATATATATTTAGATAAGATTTTTTTATAATTGTTTGTTATTAGCATTATATATTTGTTTTCATCAGCATAATTTAATATAATCTTTGATAGAGGGCGCTGTTCGTGAGCTAAGTAGAATAATTTGAATATATAGTTTTAATAATTGATATATATATATTTTCAAAAGAGCCTATCGTCTTCCACGTATTTTTTTACCTATGTATGGAAATTTTGGTTTGAATTAGTGAACTACTGCGAATTTGTATACCGAACATACAAACGAACAAACATACAAACATTGATTTTTATATATATAGATATCTATTTATTCATGTATTGATCAATTATATAATCATATTTATATTTATTATGTATTCAACCTTATTTACTGGCAATGCGTTTCTTTTTAATATCATCAAATATTATCTCTACAGATTTGATGATATTAAAAAGAAACGCATTGCCAGTAAATTTATTTGTGTAAAATTTTAACGATAGATGGCAATAAAATCTAATTCAACTTTATATAATCTTAGATGTACTTTGAAATAAAGTAGTTTCAATCTCAATCTCTCTCTCTTTATAACTATTGTTTTATATACCTAAATATAAGTAGAGTGTTTAATTTTTGGAAATTAAATTTATTGTTTCTTTATTATTCATTACATAAATTATAAATTCAAAAGATGTTGATTTCAAATATTCCTTTGGTACTTTTTTTATAGAAATATGTTTTTAATGTCCCCCCATTCTTGTAAAAAGCCTAATTTCCCAGTGAGTACAAGATAACAAACAGGGATATGACACACTTGTAAGTGCAAAGTTCTAATTGTTTTCTACATGTGCAGACACGTGGTGTACTTATAGTAAAGGCATGTGTCTAACTACTTACCATGATTATCACGGCCTGTACCATGCGTAGACATGTGGTGTACTTATAGTAAAAGCAGTGTCTAACTACCCACCAGGATTATCATGGCCTGTACCATGCGTAGACATGTGGTGTACTTAGAGTAAAATCAGTCTCTAACTACCCACCAGGATTATCATGTCCTGTACCATGTATAGAAACATAGTGTACCTACAGTTAAAGCAGTCTCTAGCTACCTACCATGATAATCTTGGCCTGTACCATGTGTACTTGTGATAAGTAAAAATAAATAAAGGTTATTCTGTTCTATTATCGAAAACATTTATAGCTTTTTCTAGAATTATTTTTAGAACGTGCACATCGCATTTTTAACTTGCATCATTTATAAGTAAAACTAAATATATATATTTTTGCTGTTTTTATTTTTGCAATTATCAACACTAGTATTTAAAAACCTCATAGTAGACAAAACTTAAAGATCTTTCACCTGTTAGTATGTATTTCGGGATTCAGACAATAACTCTAAGAGTTATTTGTTGCACAGTGACCTTTATTGAAGACACACGAAATAAAAAGTGTGTGAACAAAATTGTTTCATCCATTGCATCCATGTATACATTGATATATATGTTATATAAAAATTATTTTATTTAAAGTTATAATTTATAGAACAAACTACTATATGAAGTCGACCGCCAGACGTCGCGGCTCTCCTTATATAAACCCATTGTTGTAGTTTTCCCGTTGGCTGGCTCAAATCTTTCTGTAGATATGTAAATATGTAACCTTTTAGAGTCTTATTTGCGCCTCAAATCAGGTATATCTTCCATAATTATGTTTTACATTCCTTAAGTTCAATTAAAGCTAATTCGTAACTAAACTATTTTATTAATATTAACACGACTACAATATCATAGACATACTAATGTATCCTTAAAAAACCTAAGCAAATTATATATCAAACGATTTTTAACATAACATATATAATATGCTTTAGTAGGGTATTATAATTTAGAAGTTCAAGAGTTGTATGCATGAAAGGAAAATAATCTTTTCAGAAACTAATGGCAATCAAGTAATTAGGAACAAGCTAAAACAACATCACTTTACTCTGGTTAAAAAAATGATACCAGGTTTAGTTTACAGAATGGGAGAAATACTTCATCAATGACAGAGGTTAAAATTTCTAGATGGTGTATACTAGAATAAGAGTTATATATATTTAATGCTTTGTGTTTGTCTATTCATTAATAACTTGAAGATATTTCACCTTTTAGTATGTATATCGGGATTCAGACAATAACTCAAAGAGTTTTGTAGTATTGATAGTTAGTATTAATACACTAGCGTAGTTATACTTGTCGATATGTATATATTGCCGATATATATGTTTAAAAAATCTTCGCTGAGCGAAATGTCTTTTATTTATAATATTAGTTGTACAAAATAGTTAAATGATAATTGACTATATTTTGTGTTGGGAAAACCACCAAACCTAAATGACAAATGGTATATAGGCTACCCACGCATAGTACTATATCTGTTATATATGTTAATATGAAAATTGGAAAACCGGCTATAAAAAGACTTCCCTCTAAATAAACTTTACAAAAAAAGAATATATAATATAAAACTATAAAGAAAAAAACTTTGAAATGAGACTTTTTCATCTCCAAAACTAAGATCTATTCAGCTTTAATAACCTTAAAATATCGTGAAAGTTTGATTTGCATAAAAGTAGAGGGTGTAGCTGTGGAGATTTACGAGCGTCGAGTTTTATGCTGGCAGAAACATGGATGTCTATCCCCACAGTGTCGAAAGTTGGACCATAAAATGGGACTGGAAGGTCGTAAGACAACTTTATGGAATTGTTTCTGACAAATATAATTTGATCATTTGGATTCTTAACTGACATTCTGACATAGAATCAATTTTGACTAAATATTCTTTGGTGTGTCAAAATTTTGAATAACTTTTCATCCCTTCTGTGAATTTGAATTATTTATAGCACGATCTTTTTTAAAATAAGAGAAAGGGCTACTGCCCTTATATATAAATATACATATATATGAAAAACAATAAAAAGAATAATAATAAGTAAGTGGGTCAGGTGTTGATATTAAAATAAAAAAATAAAAAATAAGTCCTACTCCACTCTGACGAGGGCCAATAGCGCGAAACGCGTTCGTGGATGGCTTTTCTTGATTTATTAAGAAATTGGGTTGGCCAAATATCAGGGAACAGATTATATCAATGTCTAGTTGATTTCTGTTCCACCAGATGGAACTCTGCCTTCTGAAAAGCACATGTGCTCCTGATCAGGATATGCCTTTTTTATTTTTAATATATATATATATATTAAAGACAATAGAAAAATAACAAGTGGGTCAGGTGTTGATATCAAAAATAAAGAAGGCTGATTCTGGCAAGGAGCACATGTGCTTTTTAGATGGCAGAGCGTCATCTAGTGGAAAAGGAATTGGGTTGGCCAAATATTAGGTAACAGTTTAAATCAACGTTTAGTTGATTTCTGTTCCACTAAATGGCGCTGTGCCATCTAAAAAGCACATGTGCTCCTGGTCAGGATATGCTTTCTTTATTTTTAATACAGGCAGTATATATATGTGATGAGGTACCCTATCGACTTATCTGTGATGTGAGATCCTGTCGACTTATCTGTGATGAGGTATCCTGTCGACTTATCTGTAATGAGCTATCCTGTCGACTCTCGCTATAGCTGTGATAACCGAGGGTCAAGCCAGTAGTAACCGAGAAGGACAGTCAGGGCGTGGAGCGTTTTTCAGTACCTCTCTGCACCTTGGAGGACCTTTAACAGTTCTCACAGAGTACAGGCAGTCGTGGTCGAGGCAGAGTGGAAAGCTTGGGAATGTCCACACACAAAATACGAAGAGACACAGTTGTAGTAGGAAAGTTCCGTGAACAGATAGGAGCCGAGCTAAGAGCAAGATGGAGATAGAAAGTTCTTACTGTTCTACGTGATCGATGAGGTGGACCTGGGTATGACCGACGAGGGCTCACGCTGATGGTGAAGTGACTATTATTTCGGCTAGGGCAGATGTTTTATATATCTTTGCCCGAGGGAGGGAGAGACATGCGGGAATTTGGACTTTGAACGGGTGCAAAGGGCGTGGGGTGTCTGCGGTATTCTACACCCAATGACCTTGATAGAACGACCTGCCAAATTCCTTTTTAGGGTTGTTGGATTTCTCTCTCGATTTTTATTTTTTTTATCCTCAGTTTGTACAAAGTGCATTACATATGGTGAGGCAATGACACATATCAATCATGCGTATAATCATTTACAGATGTGTTTCTATATACAACATGATAATCCTGTTATAAGTATTATACAATATTGGGTTATTGGTTTAAATTACCATATATATATTAAAAGACAAAGGTCGCCTCTTTTGTCAAAATAAACGTCAAAACTAGACGCCATCTATTGACCGTTGCAGCAAACTAGCGGCCTCGAGTCGGTGACAAAGCCACAACACCAGCTTTGGCAAACCGAGAGATGTCCACCAAGAGACCATGGTTTCAGGCTAATGGCCCTCTTTATACTAGAGGCGGACTTTATACAACTTCCTTAAGTTTTGTCCATGAGTGTAATTGAAATATGAAACTTGATAAAAATAAAATACCATGACTTTACTCTAATTATATTATTTCTTCTCATACTCAAAAGGATTTTAAAATATTATAGCAAATATTTGTTATTTTATGAAAAATTATGACTTTTTCTATTTATATATTTTCTACTCTCTCTTCTTTAAACTTTCTTATTACCATTCTGGTTATTTATAGAAATTTTGATTAATATTGCATTTATATATATTGTCTTTACATGGTATCGTCTGTTTTGATTTATTCACTACGTGACAATATTCAAAACATTTATTCGATTCTGAAACATGAACAAAAGTTAAATATAATTCCATATATACCTCCAATGTGTACAATATTATACATATTTGAAAATATATATATATCAAATATATACACTTAAATAGTATTACATCATATATATATTTATATATTGGAAATATAAACGAAATGGGATTATAATATTTTTTGGTTCGGTAGAAAAGCTTCTTAAGAAAAATAATTCTATTTTTATAATATTTACAAGATGCTTTGAGAACGAAAAAGGTATATTGCAAAAAGAGCACTATATTTTAATAATATATAATATATTATTTGTATGATATATTATCTTTTAAAATACATTATATATATATATATAATTTATATTCTATTTAAGATATTGGAAAGAGAGAGAATCTGGAAGGATTTTAATATTTCATTTTAGAATATTTTTAAGGTAATCAAAAACGAATATTTGCAAGAGATGGTGTTATGGTTGTTTCTTTCTTAAATGTTGTGCATTCTCCATTAGAGTGATAAATTAAAATGCATTGTTTTTTTTGGATATACAAATAGAGATACGGCGCTGAGTTTGTGTATACAAAAATGTAATGCCTCGATAAAGGTTGGCGTTCAGCCAGCCGAAATATTGGCAGAATAAATATTTTATAAAATCCATTATATGCCTTTTATTATCTGATATATATATATATATATATATATATATATATATATATATATATATATATATATGTTATATTAAAATATTATTATATTTAAAATTATATATTTCATAGCTACAAATACTGCTAAATCGGCCGCCAGAGGTCGTGCTTCCACTATAAAAACTCATTGTTGTTGTTCCCCGTTGGTCGGCTCAAAACATTTGTACATTATGTAAATAAGCTTTTCATTTTTTTTTATTCTTACGCCTTAAGCCAGGCAGTACTTTTGCCAAATTATGTTTCTCCTAATGCTCAATTAAAGTAATCTCTTATCAAAACTGATTTTACTATTTTACTCTCAGGAATCTAGCCACGACTGCATCACCAATACCATATAATACTAAAAAGAACCAGCAAATAACTGCATTATTATAATCCTCAACATGATCTAAAATTCAAGCAGAAAATCAAATCTCTTTACTTTATATATATATATATATGTGTTTCTATTCCTATTCATGATAAAATAGTGAAAATATAATTGTAATTTTAATATATATATGTAATATACAATATAATATAATGCGGCCTGTGATTGTAAAACGACATTTGAAAATTAACCCGCATGTGTTTCTTTTGAACAAAAAATTAAAATTTATTTCAAAGAGAAATAACGATTATTTCTAACCTTAGGGATGAAGTATGTAAGGATGAATTGTGAAGAGTAATGATAAACGGAAAAATAAAAGTGTCCAGGGATGGGAATCGAATATTGTATTATAAATTACTTTATTTTTTTTACGAACGGAAAAATATGTCCAGAGTAGCCTAGTGGACATGGCATCTGCGAGGTAAGCGGAACACTGTGAGTTCGGTTCCCATCCCTGGACATTTTTATTTTTCCGTTTATCATTACTCTTCACAATTCATCCTTTCATACTTCATCCCTAAGGTTAGAAATAATCGTTATTTCTCCTTGAAATAAATTTCGATTTTTTGTTCAAAAGAAACACATGCGGGTTAATTTTCAAATGTCGTTTTACATATATATATGTATGTTGTGAAATATATACTTATATCCATATATGTAATATCGTTATAGTGTAACAACCAAAACTGTAGACACAATCCAACTCGCTAGTTTTTCCATCATGTAATACAAAACAAAATAATAAAATTAAATTGAGTGACAGCCGGGGCTTAGGCAGGAGAAATGTTTCCGATTACACCATCGGTCCGAAAAACAGTCGAATTACAGACAGTCTCTCTCTGGCTATAGAATAGATCAGATCTTCTTCGACCGGCGCTGGCTGCTATCTCTGAAATGACATCCAACATGTATTTTTGTGCTATCTCATTGACGCCTGAAATCACTCTGAACATTGTGGCCACCACGACTGCATCCACCCAAACATACCTGTACATTCAGTAAACGGGTAAACATACTACACTACAGTCAGTCGACAGGATAAACATATCACGACCTATATACAGGGTGTACCAGGTAAATTGGGACTAACTTTGACAGTCCATAAAACAAAAACTACTTGAGATTAAAAACTTGTTTTTTTTTTCATTACGTAGCCATATTCATGTAAAATGCAACAGTACATGTGTGCGCAGTGTAGTGATGAAGAGTAACCGAGAATTTGAAAATCGAGCTGCCATCATCGTTGCTCTGCGCGCCGGAAGGAGCCCCAAAGAGATAGTGGATTTTCTTAAGTTGCCCAAAACCACTATTTATCGTGTCAAGAAGCAGTTTGATGAGGCCGACAGTAACAAAGAGGGGATAGCTACAAGGAAAAAGCACTCGCGTCGATCGGACAGGGTAAGAGGCGAAGAATTTGTCAAAAATGTCAAGGAGAAGATTGATGGAAACCCTGGGAAGAGCATGAGGGCCATAGCCAAGGAAATGGACGTTGGCTCTATGACAATTGTCAGAACTATCCATGAGGACCTTGGTCTCAAGTCTTATGCCCTTCGGAAAGGTCAGTTGCTGACTGAGAATATGAAGAATAACAGAAAAGGAAAGGCTGCTGCCCTCCTCAACAACCTGTAACACGACTCTTTTGGCATGCTAAGGTTCTTCTCTGACGAAAAGAACTTTGACGTGGACCAAAAGGTAAATCCCAGGAATGATCGCTGGATCTGTAAAGACCCCTCAGAGATACCTGTCGTGATGCACACGAAATTTCCTGCCTCCGTAATGGTCCTTGGCGTTATCAGCAGTGAAGGTGATGTCATGCCTCCCCATTTCTTTGAGAAGGGCCTTAGGATGAACGCTGACACCTACATCAATGTTCTGGAGACCGTGAAGCCTTGGATGGACATGGTGGCCGCAGGAAGGAAGTATGTCTTCCAACAGGACTCAGCTCCAGCCCATAAGGCAAAAAAGACACAATCGTGGCTGACACTTAACGTCCCTAGTCACTGGGGTCCTGATATTTGGCCCCCTAATTCTCCAGATTGCAATCCCCTCGACTACTATGTATGGGGCGTTGTTGAGAGAGATGTCAACAAAGCTCCTCATACCACCATCCAGTCTGTCAAGAAAGCAGTTCACACGGTGATGACCCAAATGGACAAGGTCATCGTCGCCAAGGCCTGTGCTTCATTCCGCACTCGCCTCGAGACTGTTGTAGCTAATAATGGAAACTACATTGAATAAATAAAAACTATATCATTTTATCTACTACTGTGTCAAATTTCTTCCGGATATTTTAATTTTTACTTGCAAAAAATTTCAGTTAAAATACCATTGTTGAAATTCCCAATTTACCTGGTACACCCTGTATATAATACCGTTACGAGAATTCAAAGATTTATACAAATTTTTATTTAGTTTAAACATGTGAGGTTTGCTTTTTATTTTTGTAATAAATAAGTAGTTAGAATATAGTAGTATAAAAAAAGAGTAACACCAGCAAAACATCGGCGGTTAAGCGTCATAGGCTGGGTATAAAAAGGAATAAGTGAAGAGAAAGTGTAATAGAAAAGAGCAAAGACAGAACCATGATAATATGTATTTCTTAATTTTTTACTTTTCCTTATTTTCCAAAAAAATAATTACTATTAATATATATATTACATCCTCCCGTAACTTTATATGTTATGTTGAAGAAGTAAAATGCGGTATTTATTTCTAAAATTAGACTAATAATAGACAAATAGGTATAATCTTAGGTGTTTAATAGATTATACCTCTGGAAAAAACTTATGGAAGTTGTACCTTTCAGCATGTATATCGGTATTCAGACAATAAATCTGTAAGATATTACAGTGGCTTTTATTGAAGACACACGAGATAACCAAGTGGGAAACAAATTTTTTCCGTCTTCTTAATAAAACAGAATATGAGTGGTATCAAAGACTTATGTTTTGTCTTTTCAATGAGTAGATACAATATTATTTTGGTTAAAGAAAATATACTATATTCAAATATATAAATTGATTGTCTTCACATATGTAATAAATTGCATAAATTCTGCGTTTTATTAAGGATATTTTATATATAAATTAAATATTTCAATATCATAAATTAATATCTGAAAAATAATAACACTAAATAGAGTATATATATTTATTTAGCTTCAAAAATTATAGAATGTGGTTCCAAGAAGTTAACCCTATTAATAAGAAAAATAAATTGTTAAATAAATAAATAAAATAGAAAGAGAAATTGAAGGGGATACTCTGATAAATTTATGAAAGTAAATATGAGAAATTTCTGGTATTATTAATTTAAATAGAATTGGAAAAGGTCCAAGTTAGATGTCAAAACGAGATGAAGATTCTAAAATATGGGCAGCCGAATGTTGTAATCTCAAACTTGCCATTAGCCCACTTGCCATTAGCTTCGTCTGCTTCGAAATTGATTAAAACTGTCATTGAACTAGGCCGTTTACAAGTTCACAGACGATTAAAATTTATCAATTTCTTCTTTGAAATATATCTTTCAATTAATATTAAATGTATAAATAGCTTGATATTTTTTTATCGTCAACTATTTAGAATTATTTATTAGATATTTATTTTAAATTATGGATACATTAAAAATTGTTTTCTTCAATTATATTTACTCGTTGAAATATTTAATATTCTCTATTCCATTTTAAATTCAATTTAATTAACTCACAACAAGAATTTATAATTTGTTCCCTGAATGTTTTGACTTTTTATTATATAATATATATTAATGAATAACTTTGAAGTTATATAATTAAAAACATATTTGTTATATAAAATGTTCTACTCTGACCTTTGGAATAAAATTATTTTAGTGAAATATTTAGAGTTATTTTTCCCTCTTTATATATCAAGATATTGCACAAAAATACAAATTGAAAAACCTTCCTATAATTATATTAAATCGATAGATATTTGTTTTTAAAAATACTGTTGTTTTTCTAAAAAAAATATGTTTAGATATTTTAAGATAACTAATTTGAATATTCATAGTTCTGTATTTTAATCATTTCTTTACTCTTGCTTGCTTTAATTATTTCTTACCTTTTTTTTCTATTCATCTTCAATGACGTGTAATAGCCGAAACATCAGTTTGAAATCTTATATACCTAAAATTCTTAACCAAAAAAAATAAATATTAAAAAAAACTTTTAGAACCCTATATATCGTTCAATTTACTACTGAAATACTGAATAAATTACTTTCTGATATATAAATAATAAAACTATAATTTTTAAATATATATTACTCTATAAATTTGAAAATGATAATAAAACATAACCTGGTTATAATCAAAAGGCGAATTCTCTACACGGTTCGTTACCGCAAAAGTTGCCCTTTTAAATATTCTTTTTCCACCAAATAAACTTCCTCGAGTAGCAAAAAAAAAAATCTTTAGAGCGCCTTGAATTTATTTCAGATATATTTTTTAAAGTTATATTTTAAAATATATTCCTTAAATCCCTTTCTCTATCCTCTTTTTTTCGCAATTCATATGAAATCAATATACTATTATATATTTAAAGTATATATTTAACTATATACACATACACATATATACATTATAATAACGAATAGATTCAAAAAGGATAAGTTTCTTTATTTGAAAAATCAATTCGAGCTTTCGGGCGCAAGCTGCCCTTCTACAGGAATAATCATTTCTTTACTCTTGCTTGCTTTAATTATTTCTCACCTTTTTTTATATTCATCTTCAATGACGTGTAATAGCCGAAACATCAGTGTGAAATCTTATATATCTAAAATTCTTAACCAAAAAAAATATTAAAAAAAACTTTTAGAACCCTATATATCGTTCTATTTACTACTGAAATACTGAATAAATTACTTTCTGATATATAAATAATAAAACTATAATTTTTAAATATATATTACCTCTATAAATTTGATTAAATATTTTTGACCAAAGACTACGTGGTATTTAGAGTGGAAAAAAAAATTAGCTGCTTGTAAACCTTTTATTTAAGCACTAATATATTTATAATCAATTATTTTGATTCTACAAAACATAATTTATCACAATACATTGCAAATACAACTATATTTGGATTCATAAATGAAATAATAATTCGTTTTTGTATATTGATGCACCTAATTTTCAGACGATTCTCAAATTTAGAAACTTTGGTAAATATTTCTACTTTATAATATGGTGATAAATTTAAATTCAATTCTTAAAGAATTATTGGACATAAAATTTCCATAATCTTTATTTAGTACCTCTTAATTTTCTAATCATACAGCTCATTATTTATAAAATGTATTAGAAATACCAACAACCTTATATATTTCAAGTAATTTGTCAGAATAATAGATTCTTTAGGATATTTATTATTATTAATATATATTTATTATCAAATCAGAAGTGATATCCCTACAAGGGATGCTTACGTCAAGAAACAACACTAAATTTAGATACTATATTACATAAGCAATTGAATAATTACATGGTTTGAGTAGAGTTTAAAGAAGAAATTATAAAGAAATTAAAAATACATTTTTAAAACAAATGGTTTATATTAGCATATTTATTCTTTTAATATTTAGAAATAACGTACTTGAAAAGATAATTTCGCAAAAATATTAATCAATAATTAATTGCAAACTTGATAAATGGGTATTGTTATTTATTTCTTTCTGAGAGAGCTAATGCGTTCTATGATTCGGAATAAAACATTTTGACTAAGGACTAGTTGCCATAAATCTAGAATCTTATCTGGTGGGATTACTGGGCGGTCTAATCCAGAATCAGACGAAAGATGGACTGGATACTATCGTCTGAACTAATCTCACAGACTTACAATGGATAGCTTGGTCCTTCAGAGCTCTGTGTCTTGGTTTGTTTCATTCACATAGGAGGCATATATAGCTGTGAAGATCTCTAAATGTCCCTTTCTATGCCATATTTTAGGAATATCTTTATTTTTCAATCAGAAAATTAGATTTTTGAACAAATACTTCCTTTTTATTCGAGATATTGCAAGCTTTCGACCAAATTTTGCTTTTCAATGGGCAAATACATAAAACAAATGAAAAGAGATGTTATCAGGCGTTAATCAATCTATATTACAGTTAAATATACATATATAATAACATTGAATAATGAATTGAAATATTATTGACCAAATTTTGATTTTCAACGGGAAAATCCATAAAACAAATGAAGAGAGATGTTATAAGGCGTTAAATCAACCTATATTACAACTAAATATACATTGATAATAACATTGAATAATGAATTGAAATATTTATATGAATAGACGTAAATTCACATAGTTAATTTTAGATAGTTGATAAACATTATGTTTCGTTATAAAGAACCATATTGCGTAAGGTTTTTCGAATATTTTATAAAGGTAAATCGCAATTTTTTTATATCTGAAGATAAACATTATGATATATTTTAGAATTTTCACGTCATTTTCAGCAATCGAAAAAATTTGTTCGATTTATTAATCAATATACAAGTAACTAAACGAGGCTCTGAAAAATTAATAAGTGCAAAAGTCCAACTGTTTTTGCACATGTGTAGACATGTAGTGCATTTACAGTAAAAGCAGTCGCCAACTTCCATGATTATCAGGCATGTACCACGTATACTAGGGATAATAAAAATAAAAATAATATTTTAATATTTTCAGTAGAGTATCGCGATTCTTTTATAATTATATATTTGCACATTTTTTGCGTAATTATAAGCTTATGTTCATAGATCCCTATATCCTCCTCAACTGTCTTCTTTTGTAAATACAAGGTATTTAGGAAAAACGATCCAATATCATAATAGAGAGGTATAGATATTAATTTTAACGCACACCGCTAAGAGATTTCAACACTATTAAACAAGGATCTCTCATATAATCATTTATATCCTTATAATAATTTAAGTGTAGAGAAATAATAATAAATAATAGACACCATGGACAATATTTGAGTGAGTTGTACCTTTCAGCATGTATATTAGATTTCTGACAATATCTCAGGAAGATATTACAGTGACCTTTATTGAAGACACACGAGATAACCAAGTGTAAACAAATTTGCCTGTCTCCTTAAATAATTAAAAAGACGACTGTAATCATAAAAATATAAAGCTACTTCAAGTTTGCCAATGAATGTACATCAAAGGCGGTTGATAACTTCTCACAATGATAATCATGGAATAATTAGGATAAAATAAGCTCACCTCCTCTTGTCTTGCAGGTAAGCTGGAGACGGTCCCCTTCATTATAGGGACCGATAAGGCTCTGTAGACGGTCGCCTTCTGTATCCAAGATGATAGGGGGCTCAGGAGGTACTGGAAACATACACAATTATCATTTACAATGCCAATATCTATCAATTTTTGTAATACAAATAGGATATATGGGACCCTAAACGCATACGTGTAGTTATTAGCCTTTATTCAGGAGCCTATATGATGCTTCCTTGATATCTAAGATTCATCTTTTTTAATTCATGGAAAAAAGGTTAAGTATGTTATACCTTGAGCATGTATATCAGGATTCAGAAAATAACTCTTAAAGATATTTGAAAAATAGTGATCTTCATTGAAGATACACGAGATGGCTGAAATATTTGCACTCTCTACAGAAAATAAAAACAACAATACGAGTCGTCATACGTATATCAAAACAAAATTATCAAATTCAACAAAAATAGAACAAAGCATCTTGAAACACTGTATGTATGCGAATATATTTGATTCAACTCATTTTCCCTATATATAATTCCTGTTCCTCTAAAATCCATGGAGACAAATCTTAAGGAAATTGTACTTGTTGGCATGTATATCGGGATTCAGACAATAAGTCTGAAAGATACACTCATAGACAAAAATTAAGGTATTTGTATCTTTCAGCATGTATATCGGGATTCAGAAAATAACTTTGAAAGATATTTAATACACAGTCACATTTATCGAATACACACGAGATAACCTAAGCTGAACAAAATTGCATTTTCTACAGAAAACCACAAGAATATATCAAAACAAATTTTTAAAATTCAACAAAAATAGAACAATGCTTCTATAAAATACTGTGTGTATGCAAATATAGTTCATTCAACTCATTTTCCCTAAATTACAATCCTGTTTCTCTTAGAATCATGGACAAAACTTAAGGAAGTTGTACCTTTTAGCATGTATATCGGGATTCAGACAATAACTCTGAAAGATACACTTATGGACAAAATTTAAGGAAGTTCTACCTTTTAGCATGTATATTGGGATTCAGACAATAACCCTGAAAGATATTACAGTGACGTTTAATGAAAAACACACGCGATAACCGAAAATGAGAAAAAATATTTCTGCCTCCTTAAATATCACAGATGTTCGAGGATAATAAAGACTTTCCACTTCCTCAAGTTTTGTTAATGAGTTCATTCAATTTGTATTTTATTCTTACTGTATTTGATTCTACGTGGGATATAAACGTTGTTAGCTATATCCAAATTACTATTGTCTTGACTATATATGCATATATACCTTATTTATTATATGAATTGTGCTGTAAAAGAAAATACTAACACTTGGCGTAATTCAATTTATTTAGTAGTGGCACTGGCTAATAACACAGACTAGCTCATTTGTCAGCGAAAGAGTTAAAGGCCTATTGAGATAGAAATTCATTTAATCATATTAAATGTTTTTTTTATTTTAAAGAATGAAGAGATTATTAGTCCAATTTATATAATATTAGGTATATATATAATGAACTCATTTTGACCCTAAACCTATCTTTTATTTAGGAAAAGTAAGCAGAAAACAACTACCTTATCATTATGATTATATAAAAAGGAATCTGTGAAAGGAAAATAAATTTATCATAATATTTCAAGAAGGTTTGCTCTCTCTCTCTCTATCAATTTATTGCACAAAAATTTTGAACTTTCAAGTGTTTTTGTGCAATAAATATATAAAGAAAGAGTAATCCCATTGATATATATTTTTAAAATATTTTAAAATATTATATCCAGGTAGATGGCCTTTTAAAATATTAAAATGTTATAATACCTTGATAAAGGTTGGCGTTCAGCCAACTGAAATATTGGTAAAATAAATGATATTTTGATCCAATATATGTCTTTTTATTTATATATAATAATATTTTATTCTATATTCTCTCTTTTACATTGAATTTAAGAAAATATAATGTGTTCAACTATATTCTATTGAAATTATGTAGCGCCGAGTTTGTTGTTTACCTAAATACATTGTTATTCCTTGAAAAGATTTGGGGTTCAGCCAACTGATATATTAGTTCATATATTAAATTTTAATCTAATATATACCTTTTTAAATAAATAAAAAATAAATATTATGAAAATATTCGTATTTATTTTATATTAATCATAGAAATATATTAGAGTTAAATATGATATCACACATTAATACTAACATAAAACAAAACTAAACTCCAAGGAAACTCAATGCCTATAGAAACATTTTATTTCAGCCAAGTTGTTTATCTATAATTTTCCATCTGTTCCGTTACTCTGTATTTCTAGAATAAAAGACGTGTGAAGCGACGCTGTGTTAGGACGCCCAAAAAAATAAGAAAAACTGTTTGTTAGCGAGAAAAGAGAAATATTTATTTGGAATAGAGACTACATTTCTAGAAATCCTTTTGGTTAGTTTCACATCATACTGAACAAAACTTATTATATATGGCGTACCTGCAATATATATTTATATATATGTTATGTTAAATAATTATTTTCTTTCAAATATATTTCATAGGTTAAATTACTATGTTAATTCGACCACCAGAGGTTGCCGTTTTCACTATATAAACTCTATTGTTGTTGTTTCCCGATGGCAGATTAAAACCTTTATAAATTAAGTAAATACTCTTTTTTTCTTGTTCTACTCGCCTTAAGACAGGCAGAACTTTTCTCTAATTATGTTTATATTAATGAGCAGAATTAAAGCATTAATGATCTAAACTATTTTTAGCATTATTACCACGACTGCAAAAACACTATTGTAAAATACGCATGGATACCATTCTCATTATTTTCATAATATACATATATATATATATATTTTTTTTCATTTCAATAAAAAGACATATATTGGATCAAAATATCATTTATTTTATCAATATTTCAGTTGAATGAACACCAATCATTATCAAGGTATTATAACATATTAATAAGTTATATGGGGCACATTAATATGTTATAATACCTTGATAAAGGTTGGCGTCGAGCCAACTGAAATATTGGTAAAATAATGATATTTATTTAATCAAATATACCTTTTTATCTAATATATGTTATATAAATATTATTTAATTTTAAAATTATAATTTTTATAATAAACTACTCTGTAAATTAGACCGCCAGAAGTCACCGCTTTTCCTATATAACCCTATTGTTGTTGTTTCCCGTTGGCCGGCTCAAATCTTTCTGTAGATATGTAAATTGGCTTTTTGTTTTCTTTATTCTTACGCCTTAATCCAGGTGGTACTTCTCAAATTATGTATTCTATATTCCATAAGCTCAATTAAAGATAATTGTGATTCTTTATTGTTTTTTATTATTTTTATCATGACTGCAATTTAAATACTCATGTATACCAACATCAAGCAATTCTATATCTCAATAATATTCTAAATTCAATAGAAAATATTTTTATTTTGTAATATATATATATGCCTATGAATAAATAAAAGGCATATATTGGGTCTGAATTTATTATTCAACTAATATTTATAAGGGCAAAACGCCTCTCTTTATCAAGACTTTTCTTTGATTTAAACTTAATCACGTGGGTATGTGATCCACTCATTATATACAAGATCAAATTAAGAAACTATCTGATGATTGTATAGCATGAGTGGATCACAAACCTACGTGATTTAGTTTAAATCAAAGAAAAGTCTTGATAAAGATAGGCGTTTTGCCCCTAGAAATATTGGTTGATTAATATATTTAGATACAATATATGCATTTTATTTATTTATATATATTATTATTATGGAGTGCTCAATCTTTGAAATACAGAAGGTATTTTAACAAGTATTTATATCCTACCTCTCAAGATGACTTCAATAATTCACACATAGGATATGATTTACTCAGTTTATTTTTATTCCATTAACCATTTCAATTTATTTAAGAAACCATTAGTCGTTTTTAATATTTAATTACTTTCTATATAGAATCAACATACATTTATGGTTTTTAAATTATTAATGGGAATCTATTTTGGTATAAATTCAATAAATATATTTCCCTCTCGAACGCTTACAAATGGGAGAACAAATTTCGAATAAAAAAATCTATATATTGAGTTTATCATTAAAGTAAAATTTCTAACAAAAATAACTTTATAAAGTACACATTTCATATATTTATATACTACAAAAGTATAAAAGTATATTAATCAAATTTTATTATATTATTCAATAGGATATATTTTATCTTCATTTTTTCATATTTCTATATTTTTTATCATAGTTTTGAAATATGGCATTTTTGTAATTGTTGTAAATATGTATTATTAATTCATCAATTTCCTTTTAAATTTCATTAATATAGAATTAATTTTAGATAATCTATTCAGCTGTGAAATATATTTTATTTTAATTTTTTTTTTTGTAATTGAAATAAAGCTATTTAATAGTAAATAATTATTTTTCTATTTTTATCACGACTGCATCTTCAATTCTTTATGTTATGAAGATATAGCAAAACATATATATATGTTATAAATACAAAGATAAATGAGATTTCTGTTGTATTTTAGAATTTTTGAGATTATGCTATGGCAATGCAGTCGTGGTTAAAATCTTGAAATAATAATAATAAAATGGTTTTGATCAGTAATTGCTTTAATTGTGATGAAGGAATATATAAAAAAAGACATAATTTTATAAAAGTAATACCTGGCTTAAGGCGAGTAGAATAAGGAAAACAAAATATTATTTACATAATGTACAAAAGTTTTGAGCCGGCCTTCGGGGAAGAACAACAACGAGTTTATATATGCAAAGCGTGACCTCTGGCGGTCGATTTAACAATATTTGAATCTATGATATATATTTTAAATAAAATAATATTTTTATATAACATATATATATGACATTTTAGATGGTATAGCCCTCTGTCATAAAAAAATAGCTCATGTTAGTGGTCAGGATATGCCATATTCGTTTTTTAATATATATATATATTTTTCTTGATATTTAACACATATAGATATTTTTTTGAAGATTGAGCATTTCGTAATTTTTTTTTTTCAGAAAATATGCATATATAGGATTTATAATTTTTTTTATTTATTCCGATTTTTCGAGGGGCAAATCGCCTCTCTTTATTGGGGATTTTTTGTGGTTCTAGTATAGTATATATACAAAAAATGTAATATTTAACTGTTATATTTCATTGGTCTTGTAGAACGAGAGTGATACACGCGTTCTCACGTGTTTTAGTGAGAAACATCCTCGATAAAGAGAGGCGATTCGCCCCTCGAAATATCGGAATAAAAATAAAAAAATATATAAATCCAATATATGCATGTTTTATCAATATATGTATATTTATATATTCATTTAAAAAAAAAGAAAGAGTTTGGTTTGCTAAGATTTTATTGAATAAACGCAATCCATTAGATGGAGCTCTGTTATAAATATTTTCATATTAGCGTTCAGGGTAAGGCCTTTTTCGTTTTTAATATCACCTCAAAATATTTCTATCTTACTTTTTACACATTGAATAGTATATGTAGATATAATTTTGTATAGTTTGAATCTATATATTAGAACCCTTTAACTTTTATAAATAGGAAAACTTTCAACTTTCTTTTCTGCAATGAAAAATAATGTCTGGTTTTCAAACTTCAAGAACAAATTGCACGCCATACCATTATATCTTATATATTGTTATGCTTTATTTTTAAGATATATTATCCATAGAAATATATTATAAATTCCATATATTTCGTATTATTTATTAGTAAATAAGATCCCAATGGTTTGTTCTCTTATCGAAAAATATAAGTAATATATTTGGCACACCGACATCTCTAAGAGAAAAAATGAACTAAACCTTGAATTCATGTTTATGTCCAAATGTATATAACAACCTATCCAAAATCTATAAGATATATGTCAAAATTCGAAACTATTATAGAAGCCCCTCCCTTTAATTTTTCCATTGCAGTAAGGGAAGTAGAAATTGTTTTATTTTTAAAAAGAATCATACGCGTCTATAATAGTTTCGAATTTTGAAAACAGATGGTGAGCTAATGCATCATAATAAGATATATGCAGGTATATCAGCATATACTTCAATATATAAACGTCTATATGGAAATAAATTAGATATATGATCCAATACTGGTATATGTATTAATATTGACATTTATTTCAATAAATACATCAATATAGGGATATATCATTTGACATATTATCATTATGATTGGTAAAACAACAGTTCATGGTATATATATATATATCATTATTTTAATAAATTCACACACACGAGTACGAAAACAAAAATGAATCCTTATATTTAAACATATTTTGGATTAATATATTTTGTTTTATAACGTTTTGATTGTATTTTAAAAGAACATCTACAACCACTAAACTGAATAATGAAATAATATAAATGGAGGGCTTGGATTATCAGTGGTGAACCCTCCTAGCGTTTTCGCCAGTTTAATCTGCAAGATCGCTCGACAATCATTACATTTTTAATTTTTCCTATATATATTCTTCATATTGATTCTTAATTAGGAACTTGGTATTTATCTATTGAGTAAATTTTGAAAAATGTGATTTTTTGTGGTTTAAATATATTTTTTATTTAATATTTGATTTAAATATTTCGACACAATAGACGCGCTATTCTTTATCAAAACGAGTTTAGGTATCGAATTGTTTAAAAAAAATTATGCCGTTGTTGAAAACTATTTACAAAGTTTTTTAATATTGAATAAACGCCTCCAAAACTTAATAATTGTCACAAAAAAATCTGGGTTCAGCTGGCTCGGCTGATAATACCGTGTAAGGGCTCCTAATCCAGGGATACAGGATGAGCAGCGTTTGTACTCCAGGAGCGGCTGCAAATGGCATCTGTTCTTCATGTCAGAGGCGACTATTTTTTTGGAGATAAGTGGGCCTACTACTGAATAGTGCTCCCAGTCTTAATTACAAAGGCAGACGCATTCAAATTCACCCATTCATGATGGTTGTCAAGTCTCAAGCTCTACAAGCTTGATACCCTAATATGATTGAGTGGATAAAGAAGAAGAATGATTGTGTATTTTAAGTGTATGAGAACAAAATGGTTGATGATAAATAGTACAAAGGCTGTACTTAAATCAGTTTGATAAATTCTCATAGAAAAAAGGCATATTCTGATTCCAATACAATTCCACTATTTATAAACTCCATCCTTTGACTTATATTTCAATATCAAAAAGCATTCAATACAAAAAAATTAGCCCTGGAACCTTTTTGATATTATCAAATTCCAATTAGATACTATTTTTATTATATAAATTTTGTCAAATAATTCCGTAACTCTCTAAAATAAAGCCCAATTTAAATTATAGATTATGAATAAAATAAAATAAGACGTATTCCAATAAATTAAAAGTGTTTAAAAATGCCTGAATGTTCTCTCACAATGAGTTTCTTTTAATTTTTAAATGCTAGCTTTCAAGCGATATTCGCTCTTCAGCCAGCTTAATAAAAAATGTTTTTCACAATATCAATAATAATAAATATTAATGGTGTGTTAATTGATAACATACTATTACTATATTTGGATTAGGTCTTTTTTTCTTAGTAAATTAAATTTAATTGTCATCTATCGTTATATTTTACACATATAAATTTACTGGCAATGCGTTTCTTTTAAATATCATCAAATATTATCTCTACAGACCTTACTGCAATGATATGAGTTATCGATGATATTTAAGAAGAAGCGCATTACAAGTAAATTTATTTGTGTAAAATATTAACGATAGATGGCAATTAAATTTAATCAACTAATATATATTTGTTATGAAAACATATTTTACGGAAGAGCTTTGTTCGATGCAATACCGTGAAATTATATGTATGTACCTCTACAGATCGATAAGCTTATGTCCATAGTTCATTAAACACCCCTAAGCTGCCTTCCATAGAAAATACAGGGTATATTCCAAACCAATCCAATACAACAGTAGAGCGGTCTAGAGATTAATTTGGCGAAACCGCTAAGAGGGTTCACTACTGATGAGCCAAGCCCTCTCATTCAATAACTCATATCATTGCAGTAAGGTCTGTAGAGATAATATTTGATGATATTTTAAAAAAGCGCATTGCCAGTGAATCTTATTTTCTTGTTTCTTAACTCTTTAATAAAGAATTAGTTGATTGTATTTCCTTGTAGTATAAGCACCTGTATAAGTTCTTATAAACATATTTATGTAACAAGGATAAAATGTCTTGAATAGAGATAACCTGGTTTGAAGAAAGACGTTCTTTTATCCCTAGTACACGTGGTACAGAGATTGATTATTCATGATGATTAGAAGTTGGCGACTGCTTTTACTGTAAGTACATCACAGGTTGAAGAAGTTAAAAATGTCACCTAAGTTTTTAGGTAGTTTTTCATTGAATCTCTAATGAAGCTATGTATGTTTACAGATGTGTACGTGTGTCGTATGCAAAAAAGGAGTGTCCATCTTCATAAGAATTATGTAGGCAAAGTGCATAAAAACTTACATAGCCATAAAAAATGAACTCTCTAATTAAAAAACTTAGGCAGTGACAAAATAATCTTAAATATGATAATATCATGCACAAAGTTGGGCGTAAACATGCAAATTTATGTGGCCTATCTTGTTTAAATGCAATTAAACTTAATTGATCAAAGATCCTAGAATTCCCTTTAAAAAAATGAACTCTTTAATCTTCAACTTTTCTTGGCTGTCAACTCATGCTTTTTCTACGAAATTTCATTTCCTTAAATGATAAATATATTTTTAATTGCCAGAGCATTTTCCTATCTTCAAAAGATTTGTTTTTATTTGTTGAAAAGTTTTAAAAAATAGTTTAATTTTTTCAGGAAAAATTATAGATTCGTATAAGAAGAGAAAGTCCTTTATTACTTAAAAATATAAAACTATAGGAAAGAACAAAAGAACAAACTATATGTACATCAGCAGCTCACGCCAGCTTGTCCTGTCCAATAAACGCTAGCCAATTAACAATCCAACAAGGCCGCGCTATATAGACAGAGATGTCAATTTGCATAGACAATACCAAAACTCTATGCAAATATCTGCATATCAAATATCGTAGAAATATCTGCAATTATCAATTTCAACAAATTATATCAACTGATAAGGAACCATAGAGATAGTTTCCATCATTCTTGATACCAAGTAGAAAACCTCAAAAAAACAGACCCTCCAACTAAACAGAAGGAAGTCGACACAGTTGGCCAGATGGAAATCTGGTCACCTGCGCCCTCTAGTCTATAAAGAGGGAGCCAAAAGATTCCCCATGTGTACTAGGTGCAGAACCGAAGAGACCACTTCATAACATATACTAAACTGTATTGAAAAAGACAAGAGATCCCTGTACAGAGAACCAAGAAGAGTTATTGAACTTCTTTATGAGCACGACCTCCAAGATCTTGTTTAATTCAGACTAATAAGAGGATAACTAAAAAAAAACAAATTATATATATTTTATATATTTTATAGAAAGCAAATTATTATATGCTGTTTTTGAATATAAAAGTATTTTGCCAATGTATTTTATTTATTTATTTCAATTTAAAGCGTTATGTACCCCTAGAGACACTGTTATACATGCATGCCTTTACATTTGTCTATACATATATACAATAATTTTAGGTCTAAAAGAATAGTCATAGAATATTAACAAGGAGAAAGAGAGAAAAACCGAGAACAGAGATCTGTGTACAAAATTAAAAAATAGGCCTGTCATGTAGTTGTGACATCTTGGCAAATATTATTAAAAACACTTTCAAATCACTATTTGATTTAATTAAGCTAACAAATATAATGATAATATTGCCACTTGGAAAATTAGGTAAGACCAACTTCGGGTTCAGACAATAATTTATATGAGGCAAGAACAAACTATGAGTGATAAACAAAAGATAAGCAAAAGAGGGAAGTGTACAGAGTTAAGCAAAATATAAACATAAAGTATAATATTCTGCTAATAAAGTAATAAATACTTTGTGTCCGTGGTTGCCTTTTCTTGATTAATCAAGAATGGGTATTTGGCTAATTCTGGAATAATTTTTTCTATTGTTTTTTCATATCTATCTATATATATATATATATATATATATTTAAAAACAAAGTTTATTATGGATTTTATTAAGAATTTTTCAATACAATATTTCGATGGACCAATCTTCCATCTTTCACGAGGTTTTTGTTTTTTGTTTTCAAGCGCACAGCAGAAATAATTGCTTTATTTATATTCATAATATAAAATTTCTATGTACATTATATTTGTACATTTTCTCTGTTTACGGTTCAGAGTAGTCCTTCAGATTATCACCTAATTCCACCATGATCCTACAACCATTAACGGCTATGGCTGTTTCCAGTACCTAATCTATGTCTTCGTTTACCTTGTTTCTCTCAGAACTGGCTTTGTCTTTCTCTTCTCTTTTCAACTGATAATATTTCAATTACTTTTAGCACTATAATAACAATTATAATGATAAGTTTTACTAAGTTCTAAAAGTCCATATGAATGTGGTCAGGATATTCCTTTTTATTTTAGTAACAAACTCCTGAAAATTTTTATTATTTTATTTTAAATTATTTTTTATATGTTTAGCGTATTATTTAAGCAAGTTTTGTCTTAAATACAAATTTCCTAATTTCTCAGGAAGCCTCTGGGACCAAAATAATTTTGGTCGTAGAGGTACAGTCTGCACCAGGCTGACAAGAACCAACAGCCCGAAACGCTTTCGTGGTTGACTTTTCTTGATTTATCAAGAAAATAGTTTGGCCAAATATCAGAGAACAGGTCAAATCAATGTTTAGTTGATTTCTGTTCTACTAGATGGCGCTCTGTCATCTAAAAGTTCATGTGAACGCGATCAGGATATGCCTTTTTTAATTATAATTATAAGAGTATGAATACTACATTGATCACACACAACACAACGCACATAAAATATAAGAGAGATTACTATTTGTATATATGGGGGGTCGGTGGAAGGCTCGTTAAACCGTTAGGTTTTCGACCATTACGACCCGGGTTCGATTCCCGCATTGGAGACTTTTTTCTGTTTAAAAAGAAAATTTAAAAAAATGCTCCAATGGCCCCCCGATTCTTGCAAAGGTCCAACTCCACCAGCAAGTGCAAGTAACCAAACGGGGCTCTGGCACATTTCTAAGTGCAAAGTCGAACTGCTTTCACATTATAGACATGTGGAGCGCTTACAGTAAAAAAAGCAGTCGCTAACTACCCACCATGATTATCATGGCCTGTACCACCTGTACTAGGGATAAGCAAAAAAAGAGTATAAATAATACATTGTGATCACACATAAGACAACGTACATAAAATATAAGAGAGATTACTATTTGTATATGAAAACTTTGTCTATGCGTCTTATCCTGCCAAGAGGAAATATACAAATTTATATATATTCTCTGAGAGACAATAATAAATAACAAATATATAACACCGGCTGGACGGCTAGACATATAGGATTCCTTTCACTCCAGAAAACAAAAAACATCTCTTCGAACAATATATGACATGACATAGCTTTATGAAATATATCTTTTTGTCCAGCTGACGTTATTCCTTTATATCGTTTTTACGCCATCCCTTCATAAGGAAAGGTTGTTTTTAAGTTACTAGGATGATTGTTAGCTGACCTGAAAAAGTGCTTTTTTGTTCACACTTAGTTATATCATGTGTCAACAATAAAGGTCACTGTGTATGAAATATAATTTAGAGTTATTGTCTGAATTCCTATATACATGCTAAAAGGTACAACTTTATTAAGCTTTGTCCATGAGTGTATCTTTCAGAGTTATTGTCTGAATCCCGGTATACATGCTAAAAGGTACAACTTCCTTAAGGTTTGTCCATGAGTTTGTCTTTCAGAGTTATTATCTGAATTCCGATATAAATGCTAAAAGGTAAAACTTCCTTAAGTTTTTTCCATGATTGTGTCTTTCAGAGTTATTGTCTGAATCCTGATATACATGCTGTAAGGTACAACTTCCTTAAGTTTTGTCCATGAGTGTATATATTTCTAATTGTGTGGTTATCTCGTTGTGTCATCAATAAAGGCCAATCTGTATGAATATCTTTCAGAGGTATTATCTGAATTCCAATATACATCTAAAATGCACAACTTCCTTATGTTTTGTCCATGAGTGTATTACTAGCTTACTTGGTTATCTCGTGTGTCTTCTATAATGGTTACTATGTATCAATTATCTTTTATAGTTATATTGTCAGAGTTTTATATACTTGTGTAGATGCTAAAATATAAAACTTCCATATGTTAGTGCAGACTTAAATTTGTGACCACTGTATTTCAATTCATTTTTATTAACCCAATCTGGTGAATCTTGTGGCCTATTATTCAGAAGCAGTGCGGAACCAGAATTGAAGGATTAATAGGGTTTCAAACATCAATTTCCACATTTTAACCCATATATATTTATTATATACTAGCCGAATGAACCTGGCAACGTCCGGGTTTTACCCGAGACAATTTTCACTCGAGTGCATATGTATTTTAAAAAGTTATTTTTCATATAGTAAGATATTTAACCATGAAACTATATAAAATAATTTTGGTAAACTTTAAGATGTTGTCTCAAAATATAAAAATAAATACCCGTAATATTTTACAGCGATATTTGAAAATTGTATTACTAAATTCTCTTGTCATAGGTGCAATAGGCTTAATGCCAAAACCGAAACCTATCTCAGTAGCGCAGTGGAGCGCTGGTTGCGAGTGAAATTGGCAAATGTGTAAATAACTTAAAATAAACCTAACGCGATATCCAGACTAGGGATAATTGCGTCGATTTACATTTTTGAACAGTAGCAGTTATAAACATATTATACAAAAAAATGAAATTAATTTAAAAAATAAATAAAAAACAATAACAATAGAACAATAATAAAATAATAGAAATCTGATGCTTTCAGGTTAGAAATATATTTATAAATATATCTACAAAAATAGTTAAATCTGTGATAATTCTATCTGCTATTTACAAATTGATATAGATCTACAACTTTGTCTATTGTCTGTTGTCTAGCGCTAAAGAAGAGTGGACATTCCAGCAGTAGGTGTCTTGAGTCCTGGATTTCCTTGCTACAATGACAGCTAGAGTTTTCAACCGCTCTGTTTGTTGCTAAAAATCCCTTAAAATGTTCGTGATTTGTTGTAAACTGGGTATTATAAAAGTTAGAACGGAAAAAATGATATATTTAGTTATTTATTGATCTATATAAGACTGGTGGTCTTAATAAAGATGTGCGTATGTGTGTGGGCGTAAGAAGCTGATATCCAAGTAACCAATATATATTCCAGAAACATCTAGCTAGATATAACAATAGGTGGACCTCGTAAAGACGCCGGGCAGTTTGATTAGCTTTCCTACTAGACCCAAGAGACCTGTATATACCGCCAATGAAAATGCAGGTTATGGCAAAGCAAATGAATAAACCATTGCTCTTAGCTGCCATCAAGTTTCATATTATCTACCCACCAAATTCATAATTAAAAACATTATTAACCTATTTAGATATTTCCATTAAGGTATATATCAAGTGAGATAAAGATATTGAGATCGATATTACTTAATTACATCGTTCCTATAAGGTTCTATGAGGTTACATATACAAAATAATTTAATAAATATATATTAATAAGATAAAGAGAGATTGAATATACTTTTATTAATCGTATATGAGATTATATAGGGTTAATAGAAGAAAAAAAGTGAAATAAAATATTATTTTCATCAAACGAATCCCACTGAGGGTCATCTGGTATGAGGTCACATTCCGTTCTGAAGTCGAACAGCGTTATGTGTAAATCGGACCTTTCCCAGACATGTGCTATTGCCATGTCGAGGAATTCCTTCAGAGCAATGAGAGAGAGAGAGAAAAAGTGTTTGTTTGTGATATAATAATTTTCAATCGTTATAAAGTTTACACTCATGTTTTTAGTACCGTTTAAACATATCTATGGTCCAGTGTGAATGTCTTAGACGACATTTAAGGATATTTATCCATAACCACATTGCATTTATCTAACGCACTGCTATAATATGCACTTATTGACAGAAATTAAGGAAGTTGTACGTTTTACCATGTATATCGGGATTCAGACAATAACTCTGAAATATACACTCATTGACAAAACTTAAGGAAGTTGTACCTTTTAGCATGTATATCGCGATTCAGACAATAACTCTGAAATATATTTGATTCATAGTGCCCTTATTGAATATACACGAGATAACCAAGTGTGAACAAAATCGCCTCGTGTCTCTTCAAAAAAAAAAAAGAAATAAAACAGACGATTAATGATAACAAAGACTTTCTATTTCCTTATATTTTTTCTTTGAATGTATTTCGCCATCTATATATATAATTGCCTTATTCTGTCTGAAAATCACGGATAGAATGCACGCCCATTGGCTGCCGGCGAACACGTGTCCTCCCTGCCCCCCTCTAGACAACCCTGTTATCAGCTGTGTGATACATACACCTGTCTATAGCGGCCATTCTAGACAACCCTGTTATCAGCAGTGTGTTACATCCACCTGTCTATACAGACCACCCTGTCTATAGCGACCACTGACCACCCTGCCTATAGCGACCACTCTAGACAACCCTGTTATCAGCTGTGTGATACATCCACCTGTCTTTACAGACCACCCTGTATATAGCGGCCATTCTAGATAACCCTGTTATCAGCTGTGTGATACATACACCTGTCTATAGCGGCCACTCTAGACAACCCTGTTATCAGCTGTGTGATACATCTACTTGTCTATACAGTCCACCCTGTCTATAGCGGTTACTTTAGGCAACCCTGTTATCATCAGTGTGTTACATTCACCTGTCTATACAGACCACCCTGTCTATAGCGGTCACTTTAGGCAACCCTGTTATCAGCAGTGTGATACATACACCTGTCTATACAGACCACCCTGTCTATAGCGGCCACTCTAGACAACCCTGTTATCAGCTGTGTGATACATACACCTGTCTATACAGACCACCCTGTCTATAGCGACCACCCAAGACAACGTTTTTAAAATATATTCGCACTCGGGTAAAACCCGGGCGTTGCCCGGGCCATTCGTCTAGTATAATCATACCTAAAGAGATAAGTTACATCAAATTATATAATGGAATATAAAGACATCTCCATATCAAGATATTTAATGTTACTGATGCCATCTATCGGAAAATATAACAATTATCTCTTGATTTTCAAAATTAATATTCAGTTGCTAAATTTATCGTCTATTCTTCACCAACAACTCACTTTCCAATATACATAGTTGAAACAAAATAAACAATATTTATCTCTTCTATTTATTTTAAAGTTAATTTTGATATAAAATAATCTAATAATTAAAAAAGTGTCAAAATATATATTTGAAAAAAATATATAGTATATTAAGAGAAAAAGAGAATCACAAATAATAAAAGAAACAATAAACAATAGATATATCGAAAAAGAAAGAATGTTAAATAAAAAAGGCAACAATACACGCCAGCTATACTTCTGAAGAAATATATTAGAAACAACACCCTCTGGTACACAATCAATATCTTCACTTCAGTTCCACTTTATAGAAAAAAGGGAAACTTTCCACGACCACAGCAAGCTATAACTGACAACAACTATTGGGGAAACAAAGTAAATTTTACCAGCGATAATTTCTTCAAAATGTTCCAATGGAGAGCCGTCTTGGTTCATTACACCTGGAACAGACGATACTGTGGGTCCCAGGTGAGATATTCGTCTGCTACCATTTCCTTGTGACGTAAGACAGATGTGTGATTCAATTTGGGATCGCGATGTCAAACGCTACTGTTGCAAGTTGACATTATCTGTTACTTGATGTTGTCGTTGAAATTTTAACTTCTTTAAAAGAATATTGTTTATCTTATTCTATTTATTCGTTGATATTTCTTCATCTATTTTTTTTTTTCGGTAATTTATTTTGGAGCAATAGTTATCCATGATTTCTTTAAATAGGTAAATCTGTCTTTATCAATATAATTTCCTGACATTTGTTTTTGTAAATAAAATATTTTTTTTATATGTCATTGTTTTTGTGTCCAAAGAAGAGCGTTAAATGTCTCCGTACATCTCTATCACAGCATTGTCCTCTATCTTGGGTGTGTAAAGCTGCTGTTCTGGGTTCCAGTCATTTTTCTGTTGTTGTCGTGTCCAATGAAGACAATTGACAATTCAATATATTTTATTGTCACTCTTGGTGTATTTTTACGAATGAAGAGCCTCTGATATCTCCATACATCTTTAACACAGCACATTAATCTTTCTTGGGTTTGTTAGGCTGCTGTTCTAGGTCAACCTTTGTTGTTGTCGTGTCCAATGAACAGCCGCAGATGGCTCTGTACATCTCTATCGCAGAAGTAGCAATGCCCGCTATCTTTGGTGTGTAAAGCTGCTGTTCTGGGTCCATGACAATTTTCTGTTGTTGTTGTGGTGTCCAATGAAGAGCCTCCGTACATATCTATCACAGCAATATTCTCAATCTTGGGTGTATAAAGCTACTGTTCTGGATCCATGTCAATTCTCTGTTGTTGCCGTGTCCAATGAAGAGCCTCAGATTTCTCCATACATCTTCATCACAGCAGTCAAAATGTTCGCAATCCTGGGAGTGTAAAGCTACTGTTCTGGGTCCATGTAAATTTTCTGTTGTTGTTGTTGTGTCCAATGAAGAGCTCAGATGTATCTGTGCATCTCTATCACAGCAATGTTCTCTATCTTGGGTGTGGAAAGCTGCTGTTCTGGGTCAATGTCAATTTTCTGCAAGGATGCGGCCATTGCTGGGCATTAAGAATATGTGTATTTTCATTATTTTACCAATGTAAAATTAACATCCGCGCTTATAAATGCTCATTTCCTATTTAATATATATATATATATAAAAATATATATATATATATATATATATACATATATATATGTTATATTGAAATATTTTATTTAAAAATGTTATATGTTAAAATGTTATTTTATTTAAAGTTATAATTTCATTGATATAAATACTCTGTTTTAATCGACCGCCAGAGGTCACGCTTCTACTATATAAACTGATTGTTGTTCTTCCCCGCTGGTCGGCTCAAACCATATGTAATTATGTAAATATTCTTTTGTTTTTCATATTTTTTATTCTTACGCCTTAAGCCAGGCTGTACTTGTACAAAATTATGTTTTTAATATGAATTCATTTCTCAGCTCAATAAAGCAATATCTGATCAAGACCATTTTATTATTATAGAAAATTAGCCACGACTGCACCACCATTACAATAATCCTCAACATGATCAAATATCAATCAGAAACTCACTCAACATATTTTAAAATTAATATAATATAAGCCGACAGGATATTTACCTGTTCGTTCAAAATTTTCAAAAGCAAAATTATTCAATATCAAAAATACAAATACTTTAAACAAAGATTTCTTCCACCTGATAGCCTAATTCATTCAAAGTCATAGCTTCGAGCCATGGTCATCTCCAGCGGCCATCTCCAGTTAACTCCAGACAACTCAGGATAACTTCAACCATCACCCGCAACAAGCAGCCTTTTCCCATGCAACACCAGTCAGTCATCTCCCGGAAAATCCACTCCAGCCATAACCATCCTTTTCAAGGTACTTTGTGTCTACCTTTTACTTATTTATCCCTTTTTAACTTTTAATCCTTATCCATGATTTACAATAGTTTTAAATCGCCTATTATAGTTATATACTCCTTTTTCAAATTGATTTTAGATACCAATTTTGCCATAGCTGTTTTTCCTTTTGAATAGAGCCACACCTTTTAATTATTTTAAACCTTTTATTTATTTGTATGATTAGTTCTCTCTTCTAGATATATTTCATTCTATATTTTATTTTAAAAACATTTGCAATTAAAGCATTTGCACCTCATCGTTTTTATAATTCTAAATATAAAACAGTCGGCCGGGAGGACAACAACAACAAATTAACATATTTCTCACAACATTCAATTTCTTTATTAAAATATTAGCTAAACTTTGTTTTTTTTTTTCATATTTTTCAATTTTTCTTTTTCAATATGTTTAAAATTCCCTATTGCTTATCATATGACCACAATATCCTCTATAGCTTCACACATATATTTAAAATTCCCTAACTTTGATATGTTATTTTCTTATTTAATCTCGTATCAAAATATGTTTTATTTTTAAAAAATTGCATTTTTACCCCTTTTAAATTTCTTTTTAAATGCCATAATTTTTTAATGTTTCTCATTTCGCCTAACAGATATGTAAATTTACCGTAGTAAACATATGTAAATTTTAACTTTTGTTTTTGTTCACCATGATTCTTTTTTTTTTCAATGCCCATTCTTTATTCTTGCCATTAATTCATTTATCTTTAACATTATAATAATTTATCTTTATGTTCATTCCTTGTTTTCACATTTACTTTTTGTACATAAACTTTTGTCTCTACTTATTGCCTTTTCTCATAAATGCCTTTTTCTTATAATCATCAAATGCTTATAGCATTTCCATATATCTTTGCCAATTATTTTTTATCTTGTTTTCTATGTTTTTATTCTTTATTTTTCATTCACATACTTTTGCAATTATTTTGTTTTTAATGTTATCTTTTCTTTAAATTTTCCTTCCTCATTTTTGATGTTATATATGTGCATTTTTTCTTGCTCTTTCCAATCTGTTGGTTAATAACAAACCAATATGATTAGGGAATATCACATTTTTACTCTTCACCATATTTTTATTATCATCATTCACACTTGTAATTTCCAATCTATTTGTTAACAATAAACCAATATGATTATGGATTATCACATTTTTATTTTAACTTGCTCCCAATTGTTTTGTTATTATTCACATTTTTATCATTTATATAATTTTGTACTTTCCTGTCTATTGGTTACCATACAAAACCCAATATGATAAGTGAATATCACCTCTCACATTATTTTCTTTCCATAAATCATTTTATCTTTTTTTTAACAATATTATTTTTATCACTTTTCTCTGAATGAACCCATGTTATTTTCTTCACAGGGGGGAAATGTTATATTGAAATATTTTATTTAAAAATGTTATATGTTAAAATGTTATTTTATTTAAAGTTATAATTTCATAGACATAAATACTCTGTTTTAATCGACCGCCAGAGGTCACGCTTCTACTATATAAACTGATTGTTGTTCTTCCCCGCTGGTCGGCTCAAACCATATGTAATTATGTAAATATTCTTTTGTTTTTCATATTTTTTATTCTTACGCCTTAAGCCAGGCTGTACTTGTACAAAATTATGTTTTTAATATGAATTCATTTCTCAGCTCAATAAAGCAATATCTGATCAAGACCATTTTATTATTATTCTTTCAAGAAATTTAGCCACGACTGCACCACCATTACAATAATCCTCAACATGATCAAATATCAAGCAGAAACTCACTCAACATTTTTTAAAATTAATATAATATATATATATGTCGTGATCGAATGGAAGGCTGCAACCGTTATGCATGCAATCCCAAGAATTAGTTCCAGCCAAATGAGCAACGCGACGTGTCGTAGCATTCGCCCGCGATGTCTGCCACGTGTATTTTTGTACAGTTTTCATAGATGAATGAATTTGCATATTTGCATTTTAACACAAACTTAACATATTTACATACTTATTTTGGCGAAAAGAAATTATACATCTTGGATATTATACAAATTATGACATATATATACATAGTATTATATATGGAGTGGAATAGAATGAATGAGATATATATATGTAAACCAAGATGGATTCCTAACACATATGATTGGATGGAGTCAAGCAGATAATAACTTGGTCCTCGACTGGGAAAGTCATTTATCTAAACCCTGGGTGAAATATGGCTTCTCGAGAATGCTATGTTCCATATATTGGATAGCATATCTCTTGAATAGCAAGATTTATAACTTGTGTCTTATATTTGTCTCTATATATATAGGATTATATATTCTAAGCATCTCTCTTTCTCTCTGGCGTCGTTGGAGTAGTATAAAGCGTTTATTTGTAACAGCAACGAACTGAGTTCGAATCCCGAATTGGACACTTTTTATAATCTTATTTATTCATATTTATATTTATTCTGTATTTAACCTTATATAATCTTATATGTACTAAGTAATTATGAAGTTACAAACCCAATATCTCTCTCTTCGTGCTTTTCGATTTATGCGTGTGTTTATATCCTTCACATACGTTATATAGGATTTGAGAGATAGAAATATTTATATTGTCTTAAACACATGAATAGCCGTCCAATGTTATGGAGTCATGAACCTTATTGTAAAAGAAAATAGTAAAATCAATTTTAGATTACTCTTTGTAACGTATAAATTTACTGGCAATGTGTTTATTTTCAATAATATCATCAAATATTATCTTTACAGACCTTACTGTAATGATATAAGTTATTGATTAAAGGGCTTGGCTCATCAGTAGTGAACACTTTATTATCACTAGTTGCTTCAACGAGCTGATATTTATTTGAGGAAGAAAAAATAGACTTGAAACGTGAAGAAGAAAGAACTTAAAAGACTTGATAACGTATATACATATTTACAAAGGTTTTTGTGCCGACCAAAGAAAACAACAACAATAATTTTATAGAGTTTTTTTTAATTAAAAAGGCATATATTGGATCAAAATATCATTTATTTCACCAATATTTCAGTTGGCTGAACGCCAACATTTATCAAGGTGTTATAACATATTTGATGTATGTCAACAACATACTCAGCGCCACATAACATCAACAGAATTATGTTTTAAAAAATATTTTGTTATATTCAATGGAGAGAACATTTTTATATATATAGTTGTATGTAGTGTAAATGTGTTGTGTAATTTTCAAATAAAATTTGATTATTGTGTGTTTTTTCATAATGTAAGCCATAAGAGTTCAACTGGTTTAGAAAGAGTTTGGAAACAAGTGTACAACGGTTTCATTTCTCAAATATAGAAGGTGTATTATCTACTTATATAATTGCCTTATTCTGAAGCTCACGGATAGAATGCGCGCCCATTGGCTGCCGCCGGCGAACACGTGTCCTCCCTGCCCCCCTCTAGAAAACCCTGTTATCAGCTGTGTGATACATACACCTGTCTATAGCGGCCACTCTAGACAACCCTGTTATCAGCTGTGTGATACATCCACCTGTCTATACAGACCACCCTGCTATAGCGGTCACCTTAGGCAACCCTGTTATCATTAGTGTGTTACATTCACCTGTCTATACAGACCACCCTGTCTATAGCGGACACTTTAGGCAACCCTGTGATCAGCAGTGTGTTACATCCACCTGTCTATACAGACCACCCTGTATATAGCGGCCATTCTAGAAAACCCTGTTATCAGCTGTGTGATACATACACCTGTCTATAGCGGCCACTCTAGACAACCCTGTTATCAGCTGTGTGATACATCCACCTGTCTATACAGACCACCCTGTCTATAGCGGTCACCTTAGGCAACCCTGTTATCATTAGTGTGTTACATTCACCTGTCTATACAGACCACCCTGTCTATAGCGACCACCTTAGGCAACCCTGTTATCAGCAGTGTGATACATACACCTGTCTATACAGACCACCCTGTCTATAGCGGCCACTCTAGACAACCCTGTTATCGGCTGTGTGATACATGCACCTGTCTATACAGACCACCCTGTCTACAGCGGCCACTCTAGACAACCCTGTTATCGGCTGTGTGATACATACACCTGTCTATACAGACCACCCTGTCTACAGCGGCCACTCTAGACAACCCTGTTATCGGCTGTGTGATACATACACCTGTCTATACAGACCACCCTGCCTATAGCGACCACCCAAGACAACGTTTTTAAAATATATTCGCACTCGGGTAAAACCCGGGCGTTGCCCGGGCCATTCGTCTAGTAACCCTGTCTATGCTCATTTATTTTATTTATGAAATATAAGGTTGTCCCATAATTTCGAATATAAACATATTAATATTTATATTTCGCAAGCGTTAACAACTTTTGGGACAACCTTGGTAATATTGATATCTTTGGTAAGATTATAACATAATTCTAATAGATGAATGATTGTATGATTCTAATAGATGAATGTACCAAAAACTCTTGGATTCACCCGACCTCGAAATTAACCCAATCCTACAGTCTCCCCCAAAACATAGACTAAAATCAAGGAATCCGATATGGTCCAGAGGAAACCAACTTCTCTCCCAAAATTTTAATATCTCAGAAGCATGGACAAATTCCTGGATCAGCTCCGATATCCCAAACAAGAACCTCATCACAAGCCCAAGTGTCAAGATCCCAGGTTTTTCCCTCCCTCGACGAGAATGGGTGCTTCTAAACCGCTTTAGGACAGGACAGGGAAGGTGTGCAGAGCTGATGAAGTTATGGGGCTACACCAAAGATCCAAATTGTGCCTGCAACGTCCCACAATCAATGTCCCATATACTAGATGACTGTCCGCTGTACAAATTCAATGGAGGAATCTCCAATCTCCACTCTGTCACCCCGGAAGCCCTGAACTGGCTGAAGGCCTTGCCTCTCAGACTTTAATGACCGAGAAGTCCTCACTTCTTTTTTCTAGATTTGATTCATTTTGTCTCCTCTCTTATTGTAAAGACGTTGCTGTATCACCTCATAAGCATAAATAAATGAATGATTCTATCTCTGATGTTCTATATATCAAGGGTGGCCAATCAGCAGGTAGGCCAAGTTTCAGAATTACAAGGTTGTCCTAAAAAAGTTCGTAAACACTTGCAAAATATAATTCATAATATGTTTACGAACTTTTAGGATAATACTATAAATGCCCTAGGGGGAATGATATTCCTAATGGAATTTGTATAATATTTGAACAAGGAGATAAAAATCAACACCGAATTATTATTGTTATTTTATGTCATTTATGTTATTTTGATAGCTTTTATATAAATGACTAAGTTTATCTAAATAATATATATATATTTATAAATGACTTCATTTTATAAAGTCAATAAAGAATAAAACGGCACAATCCGAAAAAAATGCTTACAAAGAAACTCAGAGAGTAAATTTATAAAATTGAAAATTTTGTAATTTTTTTTACAAAGAATACGATTGATAAAAGAAACCTTAAAAATCACTTTTACAATTGGAAACCGTAAAATGGGAAATGTTACAACTAATATATTTTTTTACCTTCTTGTGTGATTTACTCTTGTATTTAGAGAGAAAAATAGAGATTTTCTTCTGAAGAATGTTTTTTTAAGAAATATTCGAAGACCTTTTTATTCGTTCTTTTATTTACGATTATATGTGAAAATTATTATATTTATTTATCCGTTAGATGGCACACATCTATCATTAACGTTTAGGTAAATAATCAGAGATATATTTTGATCATAAAAATTATATTTTTCTTATATTTTCAAAAAAATATTATATATATATGTCGTACCACAATTATAACAGTCATGGGCCTCGTAGTTTCAGGAGTCTAGGATTTCTACACAAAGGACGAGGCAGGTTAGATGACACTTTAGAGAGGCCAGAGATCAACTTCAAGAGGGTCTGTTATGAGATGCTAGTCGTCCAGTAGCTGGTCGTAAAACTCAATATTGACTTGTAGAAGTTCTCCGGGAAAGGTCCACATGATAATATAGAATATCTCCACTTTGTCTGATGTAATCTCGACAATTACTTACGATTTGAATTTTGCCTTTCCTCTGGGTCGCTGGCTTAATCTTTAACTTTAATAATTTATTTTTATTTAAGATAAAATGTATTAATAAATCGAATCATTTAAACGCAATGTATCTTTTGTACATAAAATAAATTTCAACAGTCCTAAATACAAAATATTTCGGGAAGGTTTGACTTATCAGTGGTGTACTCTTAGCGGTTTCGTCAATTTAATCCATCAGACCACTTCTTAGAGATCTAATACTGTATTGGACAATTCTGATTATATATTCTACACTGAAGGGTGGAATCTCATAAATGGTATTAAGGCAAACTATGGATGTAAACTTTTAAGACAATAGAATATAATATGATATGTATTAATAAACTGCTTCTATCATGATAAGAAGTTGAAACTATTTTTGACCCGTATGATTCTTTAAAAAAACCTTTTCTACTATTCTTACTGCAATAATAAATGAATGTGAAACCTTTTATCGATCTTAATAATCATAGAGACTGCCTGGCCAGCATTCATTGTTCTTGAAAATAACGATACTTCGGCCAGTAAATATTTTATATATATTATATAAGTTATAATTTTTGCTTTTTCCTGACAAGGACAAGATATTTTTGTCGTAATATCGAGTAAATAAAAAGATATACTGGCCATATCTTTATTTTCAAGACGTTAATAATGTTCATTATGTCATTATCTTATTACTATGAAAATAATTGACCACAGTTCTCTATAATTATTTGATTCAATGTAAGTATATGAAAGGGAACTGAAGAAGTTTGCAGCCAAAGGACCCTACAGCTATCAAGATTCCTGTGTCATCCAAAAGATAAGATCCAAGGCAATTATAGCACCATCCTAAATGTATGAACACAACTACTTATCTGACAGCTAGATTAGCTGGTTATATCTGCGCCTTTACTAAGATTTTCTTCTCTATTTCTAGCCCTAGTTACCATCTTCTATTATATCTATACCTACATACTATACCTAAATGTATTCCATTTAATGAAGGTTGTCATATTTCAATTCTTTTCCACATAAAATAATTCAACTAGATAATATTTAAAACTATAATAGACATTTTCTAATAAAATAATACTTTTACCCTAGTTATAGGATGTCTAGGAGCCTGGCAGAGCTGATTTAATCGGCCGAGTAATCTCTAGAAGAGGGTGGAGGCTGACTCGAACGACCCGATGTTGGAGCTCTGTGTTAGACATTTTCTAATATATAATAATTAATCAATATTCTATATACTGCTTCTTCTATTCTGTGATAAAGAATATAAGGGAAATCGAACTTAATTTGGAGGAAAAATGGTAGCCATGTGCCAGAAAAGGTACATCTCTCTTTAAATAGGCATTAGAATAATGCATTATGTTTATCACGCAGTAAAAATACTTAATGATGGTAATAAACAAAGTGCCACAGCACCAGTTTTGGCGAATTCTTACAATAGCCAACCTATATATTTATTTTTTTTTCTTTTAATAGAGCAATTCATAAATAGATCTTCAATTAAAAAGGGATATATTGGATATAAATATATGTTTGAAAAGTACATGTGCTCCTGGTCAGGATATGTCTTGTTTGTTTATATATATATTGTAAGCATAAAAAGGCATATCTTGACTGCTCACGTGCAAATATTTAGATAGCAGAAGACCATCTAGTGGAACAAAAAAAAAACTACTAAACTTTAAATTAATTATGTTATTGATAAAAAAAATTTGAAATTAGCCAAATACAATACTAGCTTATTCAGTGTCATAAAAAAGTGAAAGGGAATTATGATGGTTAATAATGCATTCATAATGATACATATTAATAATACAATATTATTATATTAATATATTAATACTATTAAAACATGCGTCTGTTCTATATCTTGTCTAGACCACCGGCACTTAAAATTCTTATATTATTTGACCTTAATGAATCTAAAAATAAAATATGTGTGATACTATATTTTCACTAATGAAGCTTTAGATTTATACCATAAAAAGTTAATCAATATATGATATATGAAGACATATGCCACCCAATACTCCCAATTTATATTTAAGCCATATAAAAGTGATTTATATCAGATACAATATCAGAATTTTTTCTATGTGCTTACTAGCGATGGCAATTCTATTTGAATAATCATTATTAACTTAGCGCAATCTATCGATGAAAAATATAAACATATTTTAACTCTATTTTTTAATATATAATCAAATAACTATTTATGGATTGCTCTATTTTCAAAATAATTAAAGCCCTTATCCTTCTATGATTATGAAATGAAAAAGGAAGGGCATGACCTATCAATGGTGAACCCTTCCAGAGGTTTAGTCCAGAGGGTTAACGACTGATCAGCTATGCCCTCCCTCTTTCAATTTTTTTTATCGCAGGAAAAAGGCAGTAGAAATTTATTTAATTATATATATTTAAAAAAAAATAGCGTAGATATATATTTATAATTTTATTCAGACAATTTTGTTGGAATAATCAATTTCAACATTCTACTCTTCTTTTATTTGTTTTTGACCACTTGACCGCCATGTATATAAATTATTTCTATCATTGTCGTAGTGGAGTATGTAAAGCAAGCTGCTTTAACTTTATGTAAAATTACAGCATAACTTAATAAAACTTTCTATCTTTAAAGACAATTTCCCGGCATTCTCCTTCCTATTTTTTAACAGGTTATGGGCCCAGGACTGATTGTCTAAGAAAATTAAGAATTAAGCATGTCCAGTCTATATCAAATTGAGAAGTTGAATAAGCAAAACTTTGAGACATGGAGGCTTCAAATGCAAATGATTCTTGTTCACTCTGATCTGTGGATTTATGTGAATGAAGCCAATATCAAACCTGAACCCGGTAACCAAGAGTTTAATAATTGGCAAAATAAGGATCAGAAGGCTCTTGCTACAATTGTATTGAGCTTGAATCCATCAGAACTAGTTCATGTTAAGAATTGCAAGACTGCCGAGGAGGCCTGAAAAAGATAGAAGAAGTTTATCGTCCTAAAGGACCTGCGACGAGAGTTTCCCTAACCAAAAGGCTAATACAGATGAAAATGAGGCCTAATGATGATTTGAAAGATTACCTGAGTAAATTTACCTCATTAGTGGACAATCTAGGTGAAATTGGGGCTCAAGTACCCGAAGACTTTTTAGTTATACTCTTGTTGCGTAGTCTTCCAGAATCGTACGAAGGATTCAGAACTGCAATAGAAACCAGAGATGAGCTCCCAAAACTTGAAACTTTAAAGGTCAAGATCATAGAAGAAGATCAAAGACAACGTGATATGGAGGGAACTTCGTCTGGAGAACAGAATGCATTTTTTGGAAATCCAGAAAGAAAAACTACCAATTCCACTAAACCACCAACTCGGAAGGATTTTAAATTTAACTGCCATTACTGTGGCAAGAAAGGCCACAAAGCGGCTGACTGCTGGTCAAAAAGGAACTTTAGAACAAACAATACGCGAATGGCTGCTTCTCTAGGAATTCGAGATGAAAATATTCTTGATGTTAACGAGTGGTGCCTGGATAGCGGTGCAACTGCACACATGTGCTGCTTAAGAACAGCATTTTCAGATTTAAGAGAAACAGAGCCAATACCCGTTAAATTAGCGAACGACCAAAGCATAGAAGCTTTAGGTACAGGAACGGTACAATTGGAAGTTCTCGAACATGGTGAACCATTTTTATTGAAATTAGAAAATGTGTTGTTTGTCCCAGGACTGAAGGGAAATTTGATTTCGGTCAGCACCTGCACAGAAAAATCATTTTTTGTAAAATTTATGAGAGGAAAAGCGGAAATTGTGAATCCATTGAGGAAAATTTGCATAGAAGCTTACAAAAGAAACGGACTTTACATACTCCGTCAAACTAAATATGCAAAAACGCAATTTACCAGAATGTGTATAGACAAAAATAGCAGTGAAATTTGGCATAATAGGTTTGGTCATCTTAATTTTGATGACCTTAGGAAATTGCAGAGAGAAAATTTAGTTAATGGATTACCCAAGGGTGAATTTAAAAGTATAACAAGTTGTGAAACTTGTATTAGGGGTAAACAGACTCGAGTACCATTCCCAGAAATCTCTCTGACAAAGTCAACAGAGCCACTGCAACTTATTCATTCTGACATATGTGGACCGATGAGAACAAAGTCATATGGCGGTGCATTGTACTTCGCAACTTTCATTGACGATTTCTCACGAATGATATTCACTTTTGTTATGAAACGAAAAAGTGAAATTTTCAAAGGATTTAAACTATTTAAAAGATTTTCTGAGAAACAAACTGGCAAGAAAATTAAAGCAATCAGAAGTGACAATGCCGCAGAGTATTTGAGTTCAGATTTTAAAGAATATTTAGCGGAGGAAGGAATTAGACATCAGCTCTCAGTTGAATATTCTCCGCAACAAAATGGAGTTGCTGAAAGAGCGAACAGAACTCTGGTAGAAATGACCAGATGTTTCATAATTCAAGCGAACCTCCCAGATCCACTTTGGGCTGAACTTGTGCATACATCTACATACATTAGAAACAGATGCCCAAGAACTAATGAAAGTCGAACTCCGTATGAAATATTTACAGGAAGAAAACCAACCGTTTCTCATTTAAGAATTATTGGATGTAAATGTTTCGCTGTTGACAACCGTCCAAGAAGAGGAAAATTCGCTCCTCGCAGTGAAGAATACCGACTGATTGGCTATTCTCCCGAATCAAAGGCGTACAGATTATGGAAGCCTGGAACAGGCATGATGATAAAAAGTCGAGATGTACGTTTCCTCGAATCTGAAAACTCTACCTCTAGGAATGACGTGGTGCAAATTGAAGCTATACCACAGAAAAAGGTAGATATATCATTGGAGGAGGAAAGTCTTCAGGATGATGAAAACACTTTGCCCGGAACTGATTCGGATTTTTTAGGCGAACCATCAGAAACAATGGAAGTCATCTCGCAGAGAGGAAGAGGAAGACCAAGGTATATTAGAACGGGAAAACCTGGCCGACCAAGAAAGGAATATCCTACGGCAAATTTATCCACGCAAGAATTTTCAGAAGTGAAGTACTCCCCAGATCCAAAAGACGCAGAGGAAGCGCTGTCTGGAAAAGATTCTTATTTTTGGAGGAAAGCAATGAAGGAGGAGTTTGATTCATTGATTGAAAACAAAACTTGGGAACTGGTTGATCCCCCTAAGGGCCAAAACGTAATTGGAAGCAAATGGGTATTCAGGAGAAAGTATAGTAGTGATGGTTCTCTTGAACGGTATAAGGCTCGACTTGTAGCAAAAGGTTATTCCCAAAAATACGGTATTGATTATGAGGAAACCTTTGCACCAGTTGTACGCCACAGTACGATCAGAACAGTTTTAGCCTTGGCCGTTGAATATGATTTGCTGGTCCATCAAATGGATGTTCAGTCTGCCTTCTTGAATGGTGATGTCAAAGAAGAAATTTACATGACACAACCAGAAAATTTCGAGTCAAAGAAATATCCAAGAAGGGTATGTAAACTAAAGAAGGCTATATATGGTCTGAAACAGGCTGGAATGACTTGGCATGCAAAGCTCGATTCAGTATTAAAAGAAATGGGCCTAGAACAGATGAAAACTGATAACTGTGTCTACATTAAAAGAGAAGAAGGAGTTCTTCTGGTCGCAATCTATGTTGATGATTTGATAATTGCAGCTGAAAGAAAAGACACGCTGATATCCTTTAAAGAAAGTATGAAGAAGATATTCAAAATAAAAGATCTTGGAAAGATAAATTATTGTTTGGGTATAAGAATACAAACGGAAAAGGATGGCTCAATATCCATAGATCAAGAGAAATATATTGAAGAACTTCTGGCGAAATATAGAATGAAGGAGGCCAAGCCGATTTCTACACCCATGGATTCGAACTCCAAGTTAACAAAGATTTCATCTATAGAGGGTGAGAATGAGCCAGTAAAAAAGGAAGAATACCAATCACTGATTGGATCGTTAATATATCTTTCAGTGTCGACAAGGCCTGATATAGCCTATGCGGTTAGTGCTTTGGGACAATTCAGCAATGATCCTAGGAGACAGCACTGGAATGCGGCCAAGCGAGTCCTCCGCTATCTAAAGGGCACTTTATGTTTGAAAATAACTTACGAGAAAACTAATGAGACCCTTTATGGTTGTGTCGACGCTGATTGGGGTGGAAACCTCGCGGATAGAAAGTCTCAAACGGGACTTGTTTTCTTCTTGGCAAGAGGTCCAATAGCTTGGGAATCGAAGAAGCAGCAGACTGTCGCTCTTTCGAGCACGGAATCAGAGTACATAGCACTTTGTGAAGCGGGAAAGGAGGCAGTCTATCTTAGAACGCTGTTGGATGAGATGGGATTTGGTGAATTATTGAATGAACCTACGGTTTTAAAGACTGATAACCAGGGCGCTCAACAGCTGGCGAGAAATCCAGTCCATCATGCCAGAACTAAACACATTGACATCAAATGGCATTATATTAGAAGCATTTGCAGCGATGGTCTTATCGAGGTCGTTCACATACCAACCCAGGAAAATGTTGCCGACATCCTTACTAAAGGTCTGCCAAGAGTCTTGTATGATAAACATGTTGCTGGATTGGGAATGTAGAAATTGAGGGAGTGTGTTGGAATAATCAATTTCAACATTCTACTCTTCTTTTATTTGTTTTTGACCAGTTGACCGCCATGTATATGAATTATTTCTATCATTGTCGTAGTGGAGTATGTAAAGCAAGCTGCTTTAACTTTATGTAAAATTACAGCATAACTTAATAAAACTTTCTAACTTTAAATACAATTTCCCGGTTATGGGCCCAGGACTGATTGTCTAAGAAAATTAAGAATTAAGCATGTCCAGTCTATATCAAATTGAGAAGTTGAATAAGCAAAACTTTGAGACATGGAGGCTTCAAATGCAAATGATTCTTGTTCACTCTGATCTGTGGATTTATGTTAATGAAGCCAATGTCAAACCTGAACCCGGTAACCAAGAGTTTACTAATTGGCAAAATAAGGATCAGAAGGCTCTTGCTACAATTGTATTGGCTTGAATCCATCAGAACTAGTTCATGTTAAGAATTGCAAGACTGCCGAGGAGGCCTGGAAAAAGATAGAAGAAGTTTATCGACCTAAAGGACCTGCGACGAGAGTTTCCCTAACCAAAAGGCTAATACAGATGAAAATGAGGCCTAATGATGATTTGAAAGATTACCTGAGTAAATTTACCTCATTAGTGGACAATCTAGGTGAAATTGGGGCTCAAGTACCCGAAGACTTTTTAGTTATACTCTTGTTGTGTAGTCTTCCAGAATCGTACGAAGGATTCAGAACTGCAATAGAAACCAGAGATGAGCTCCCAAAACTTGAAACTTTAAAGGTCAAGATCATAGAAGAAGATCAAAGACAACGTGAAATGGAGGGAACTTCGTCTGGAGAACAGAATGCATTTTTTGGAAATCCAGAAAGAAAAACTACCAATTCCACTAAACCACCAACTCGGAAGGATTTTAAATTTAACTGCCATTACTGTGGCAAGAAAGCCCACAAAGCGGCTGACTGCTGGTCAAAAAGGAACTCTAGAACAAACAATACGCGAATGGCTGCTTCTCTAGGAATTCGAGATGAAAATATTCTTGATGTTAACGAGTGGTGCCTGGATAGCGGTGCAACTGCACACATGTGCTGCTTAAGAACAGCATTTTCAGATTTAAGAGAAACAGAGCCAATACCCGTTAAATTAGCGAACGACCAAAGCATAGAAGCTTTAGGTACAGGAACGGTACAATTGGAAGTTCTCGAACATGGTGAACCATTTTTATTGAAATTAGAAAATGTGTTGTTTGTCCCAGGACTGAAGGGAAATTTGATTTCGGTCAGCACCTGCACAGAAAAATCATTTTTTGTAAAATTTATGAGAGGAAAAGCGGAAATTGTGAATCCATTGAGGAAAATTTGCATAGAAGCTTACAAAAGAAACGGACTTTACATACTGCGTCAAACTAAATATGCAAAAACGCAATTTACCAGAATGTGTATAGACAAAAATAGCAGTGAAATTTGGCATAATAGGTTTGGTCATCTTAATTTTGATGACCTTAGGAAATTGCAGAGAGAAAATTTAGTTAATGGATTACCCAAGGGTGAATTTAAAAGTATAACAAGTTGTGAAACTTGTATTAGGGGTAAACAGACTCGATTACCATTCCCAGAAATCTCTCTGACAAAGTCAACCGAGCCACTGCAACTTATTCATTCTGACATATGTGGACCGATGAGAACAAAGTCATATGGCGGTGCATTGTACTTCGCAACATTTATTGACGATTTCTCACGAATGATATTCACTTTTGTTATGAAAAGAAAAAGTGAAATTTTCAAAGGATTTAAACTATTTAAAAGATTTGCTGAGAAACAAACTGGCAAGAAAATTAAAGCAATCAGAAGTGACAATGCCGCAGAGTATTTGAGTTCAGATTTTAAAGAATATTTATCGGAGGAAGGAATTAGACATCAGCTCTCAGTTGAATATTCTCCGCAACAAAATGGAGTTGCTGAAAGAGCGAACAGAACTCTGGTAGAAATGACCAGATGTTTCATAATTCAAGCGAACCTCCCAGATCCACTTTGGGCTGAACTTGTGCATACATCTACATACATTAGAAACAGATGCCCAAGAACTAATGAAAGTCGAACTCCGTATGAAATATTTACAGGAAGAAAACCAACCGTTTCTCATTTAAGAATTATTGGATGTAAATGTTTCGCTGTTGACAACCGTCCAAGAAGAGGAAAATTCGCTCCTCGCAGTGAAGAATACCGACTGATTGGCTATTCTCCCGAATCAAAGGCGTACAGATTATGGAAGCCTGGGACAGGCATGATGATAAAAAGTCGAGATGTACGTTTCCTCGAATCTGAAAACTCTACCTCTAGGAATGACGTGGTGCAAATTGAAGCTATACCACAGAAAAAGGTAGATATATCATTGGAGGAGGAAAGTCTTCAGGATGATGAAAACACTTTGCCCGGAACTGATTCGGATTTTTTAGGCGAACCATCAGAAACAATGGAAGTCATCTCGCAGAGAGGAAGAGGAAGACCAAGGTATATTAGAACGGGAAAACCTGGCCGACCAAGAAAGGAATATCCTACGGCAAATTTATCCACGCAAGAATTTTCAGAAGTGAAGTACTCCCCAGATCCAAAAGACGCAGAGGAAGCGCTGTCTGGAAAAGATTCTTATTTTTGGAGGAAAGCAATGAAGGAGGAGTTTGATTCATTGATTGAAAACAAAACTTGGGAACTGGTTGATCCCCCTAAGGGCCAAAACGTAATTGGAAGCAAATGGGTATTCAGGAGAAAGTATAGTAGTGATGGTTCTCTTGAACGGTATAAGGCTCGACTTGTAGCAAAAGGTTATTCCCAAAAATACGGTATTGATTATGAGGAAACCTTTGCACCAGTTGTACGCCACAGTACGATCAGAACAGTTTTAGCCTTGGCCGTTGAATATGATTTGCTGGTCCATCAAATGGATGTTCAGTCTGCCTTCTTGAATGGTGATGTCAAAGAAGAAATTTACATGACACAACCAGAAAATTTCGAGTCAAAGAAATATCCAAGAAGGGTATGTAAACTAAAGAAGGCTATATATGGTCTGAAACAGGCTGGAATGACTTGGCATGCAAAGCTCGATTCAGTATTAAAAGAAATGGGCCTAGAACAGATGAAAACTGATAACTGTGTCTACATTAAAAGAGAAGAAGGAGTTCTTCTGGTCGCAATCTATGTTGATGATTTGATAATTGCAGCTGAAAGAAAAGACACGCTGATATCCTTTAAAGAAAGTATGAAGAAGATATTCAAAATAAAAGATCTTGGAAAGATAAATTATTGTTTGGGTATAAGAATACAAACGGAAAAGGATGGCTCAATATCCATAGATCAAGAGAAATATATTGAAGAACTTCTGGCGAAATATAGAATGAAGGAGGCCAAGCCGATTTCTACACCCATGGATTCGAACTCCAAGTTAACAAAGATTTCATCTATAGAGGGTGAGAATGAGCCAGTAAAAAAGGAAGAATACCAATCACTGATTGGATCATTAATATATCTTTCAGTGTCGACAAGGCCTGATATAGCCTATGCGGTTAGTGCTTTGGGACAATTCAGCAATGATCCTAGGAGACAGCACTGGAATGCGGCCAAGCGAGTCCTCCGCTATCTAAAGGGCACTTTATGTTTGAAAATAACTTACGAGAAAACTAATGAGACCCTTTATGGTTGTGTCGACGCTGATTGGGGTGGAAACCTCGCGGATAGAAAGTCTCAAACGGGACTTGTTTTCTTCTTGGCAAGAGGTCCAATAGCTTGGGAATCGAAGAAGCAGCAGACTGTCGCTCTTTCGAGCACGGAATCAGAGTACATAGCACTTTGTGAAGCGGGAAAGGAGGCAGTCTATCTTAGAACGCTGTTGGATGAGATGGGATTTGGTGAATTATTGAATGAACCTACGGTTTTAAAGACTGATAACCAGGGCGCTCAACAGCTGGCGAGAAATCCAGTCCATCATGCCAGAACTAAACACATTGACATCAAATGGCATTATATTAGAAGCATTTGCAGCGATGGTCTTATCGAGGTCGTTCACATACCAACCCAGGAAAATGTTGCCGACATCCTTACTAAAGGTCTGCCAAGAGTCTTGTATGATAAACATGTTGCTGGATTGGGAATGTAGAAATTGAGGGAGGGTGTTGGAATAATCAATTTCAACATTCTACTCTTCTTTTATTTGTTTTTGACCAGTTGACCGCCATGTATATAAATTATTTCTATCATTGTCGTAGTGGAGTATGTAAAGCAAGCTGCTTTAACTTTATGTAAAATTACAGCATAACTTAATAAAACTTTCTATCTTTAAAGACAATTTCCCGGCATTCTCCTTCCTATTTTTTAACAAATTTATTAATTTGGAATATTTTAAAATGTGTCATATTTTCTCCCCGAGTAAATATATTTGCTAGAATCGGAAGCCATTGGAGCATTTTTTTCAATCAGAAAAAAGTGCCCTATGCGTGAATCGAACCCGGGCCGTAGCGATCGAAAACCAACGGTTTAGACCATCCTTCTACCGACCCCCCTAGAGCAATAATGAAAACTAACAATAATAAATAAAAATAAAAATATATATATTTAACTGTCAAACATTCACTCGAGAAAAAGCTGGGTCATTTAGGTAGTATAAATAATGATATATATTATACAATATAATGAATATAATAAAATTTATTAACATTTAATAATACCATAATATGAAAAATATATTGATATGTATTTAATTTGATACTTTGTGATTAACCTTTATATCTATTAATATATTTATTAAACTACATACATGTAAGAAACTACAATGGTTCCTTATAGACATTTTGGTAAAGAACAGTAACAAACATCAATTCATATTTAAAAGAATGGATTTAGTAATTTTAATATTCATTTATAAAAATAGACAAACTTTCAAATTTCTCTCTCTCTCTCTCTCTCATGGATAAATAATATATTTGATTCAAAGCAAATATATTTATTTGATACATATATATTATTTTATGATGCGTTAGCGCGTCATCTGTTATCAAAATTCAAAAGTAAGGACAGTGGAAATTGTTTATTTTTAAAAAGAATCATACGCTTCTATAATAGTTTCGAATTTAAATATATTAATTTCAAATTCCACTCCAGTAAATTCTGGTCATTGCCTGGATTATTTGACTAGTGAAATATAATAAATCATTTATTAAACGGTTTATATCATAAAGGAAAAAGGATTACCATTTTTGCTTACTCATCCTACTGCAATGCAGCAATATAAGCCAATACTATAGATGATCCAATAAATACCAAACGATATTTTTGCTACGAAATACAAAATTACCTTAACTAAATAAAAATAATAAAATGTATTTATAAATTACATAATATATTTTTGTTTTCATAATAAAATATTTTATATAATATTCTTTAAAATGTTATGTAGTTCCATACATTTATATATTTATTTATTATATTTATTTTTGTGTAAATTCATAGAGTAAACTATATATGGCTTTTTAATTTTCCATTTCATTGACTATTTTTATATTTAAAAATATTATTAATCTAACAAAGCAACATTATAATATATATGAATTATATATTTTGATTTGAATATGTTTGTTATTTTTATTTAATCTTATATATATAAAAGTATATATAGAGAGATATATCTATGTTATATGGAAATTTTATTTTATTTTATATTTTTAACTTCTAGAAAAACTAATATGTAAAGTCGACCGCTCCCCTTATATAAACCTATTGTTGTTGTTTTTATGTTGGCCGGCTCAAATCTTTATGTAGATATGTAAATATGTAAAATTTAATTTTCTTTTTTCTACTCGCTTTAAGTCAGGTAGTACTTTCTCAAATTATGTTTTTTATATTCTTCATTATCACAATTAAAGTAAATTGTGATTAAAACTATTTGTATCATTATAAATATATACATAGTTTTAGTTATTTATTTACACATTAACCAATTTTATATTTAAAAAATACTTTAAACACAATTATATACTTTATTGATCTTATCATAGATAATATCAAATTTTATTCCGTTTATAATATTGATTTGTTATAATTTATTTTTATATTGTATATTATTTAAAATAATATATATAGACAAACACATTAATTTGAAACAGAAATTATATTTTGGAAAGTTGCCAAAAACAGAATATCGACTTTATAATATCCATTATAGTTTAATTTATAAATCCAATAATTGAATTCCAATATATACACAATAGTTATTTAATAATTTCACATTTTAAACGCGATAATATAAATATTATTGATTTCGTAGATCGAATATTTTCTCTAAAAATGTATTATATGCTGTGTGTTACCTTATATATTAAAAACTTTGAAAATATTATATAAAATGAAAGAATTTAAAAGCGCGAATGTTTCTTTTATACATAAAACGAACTTCTACTGTCCTTACTGCGATGAAAAAAATATTTTGGGAAAAATATTATATATTTTACAAAGTTAGTTTTTAATTTAGAGAAAAAACACTCCTCATCTTTATAAAGGAAATGAAAGCATTAAAGTATAAATGTTTCTTTAACACTTTAAACAAACTTCTACTGTCCTGACTGTAAGAAAATATATATTCGGAGGATTTGGCTCATCAGTAGTGAACCCTATCAACGGTTTCGCCAATTTAATCTACCAGAACGCTTCTTAGATCTCTAATACTGTATATATGATGCGTTTCTGTTTAGATTTGTTCATGAGTGCTAAATTCATTAGCAATTATATATATAAAATCATACTTATATATTTGGAGACAATTTTTTTATAAATAAATTTCGTGTTGATCAGTAATGAATTTCTTATGTAAATACTTGTTTTCTCATATATTTCTATTAATTTATACTATATATTTTATATGTGTGTGTGAAAAATAAGAAAAATAGAAAATGAGCGGTCAGTAAATGCCAATTTTGTTTTTAATACATATGTATTTATTTAATTAAAAAGACCTATATTGGATCAAAATATAATTTATTTTGCTAATATTTCAGTTGGCTGAATGTCATCCTTTATCAATGTGTTATAACATTTTAATATGTGTCAACCTAGTTATAATACCTTGAAGTTATAATACTTTGATAAAGGTTGGCGTTCAGCCAACTCAAATATTGGTAAAATGAATGGTATTTTGATCCAATATATGCATTTTTATTTAAAGATTTATTTATGGATTGCTTTATTTTCAAAACAATATGCATTCATATTTAGAATTAACCTTTTTACGATTCAAGATTAAAAAAAGTGAAAATATTTCAGTCATAAATATCCACGCTGAGCACGTATATTTTTAAACATTTATTGTAAAAAAACAGTCCATGTTTTCAATTAAGCCAGTTGAAGAGCGATTATCGTTTGAAAGCTTACATTTTAAAATATGAAGAAACTCATTGTGATAAATAAGTTTTGTATTTTTAAAAAAGAATTAATTTTACAATTTCTATAATTTATAAATTGATATATTAATGATAATTAGTATAAATATGTTGTATATATATTAAATAATTGCTACCACAGAGAGAGTGTGTGTAAGCTCACAGGTAAATAGGCGCTAACCGAAAGAAAATAAAAGTTCCTTTGTTTTAATATTAGTTTCTCTTTTATATTTTGTTCTCTCTCTTGTAAATCAATAAATATAATGTTTGATTAATAATTATTGGAATCAGTTTCATTAAAAATTCTAAACAAAATCAACAAAATAGTTATACATTAATCTATTTAATCAAAAATAAAGAATATCTTTAATTTTTCAACATCCTCTATAAAAATATTGCAACTAGATAATAAACCTTTAAAAGAAAAAGTTACCATAACACACAGACACAAAATATATATCAACTTTTTTTTAACCTCTCTAACATTCTTTGTATTTATTTATGTAAAATTTTAATTATTATATATTTGATTTTTCTTTATAGTTAGGTAGTCGTCAACACTGTACTTTCTTTTTTCCTATAATGTTGCATAAGTTTTGTTTATATATTATGGTTGACCATGTTGTAATACAATTAAATATTAAAAACACAAAGTATTATGATTACCCCTTATTTCTAAATAGAAATTTTTACAATCTCACTAAAGAATTTAATCGTTTGGTGTTTTTTAAACTATTTTTATAATAAATTCTCTGAAAAAAAGCGTGTTCCTTTGTTCAAATATACAATTAATGTTTCTAAAAATTTCTTCATTTTCTAATCTTTTTGAAAAGAAATTTATATATTTTTATTTCATTTATTTTTATTAAAATAAAATCTAGATTTTTTAAGTAGATAGTGTGGTTAAAATGTAGATATAATTTACGTAATTTTTCAGTTGTCATGTTTTATTTTTATTTAGATATAAACGTGTCTTTGTGTAATCATAAAAATAAAATAAATATGGTTTTGACTCGGTATCTTTCTAACAAGGGTTTTCTCTTTTAAACTACAAAAAATGTTTATTAAAAAAGATGTTTCTACTCTAATTATAAAATGTTGATATATTACAATATAGTCTTTTAAAATTATTGATTTTCTGAGAAAAATATATTATTTCATATTTGTGCATTTAAATTGTTGAATTATAAGAGAAGCAATTAGAGAATCTCTCTGTGATTATTACTCTATTTTTATCATTTGTCACCATTATAATGCTTCTCAATTTGCATATGTATATTTTATAGTAGACTTCTCTCTATTTTCATATGTATATGTTATAGTTGATCCCACTCTATTTGCATATTTTTTTGTTATAGTGTACCATAAACTAAATGTACCCGGATTTATTTTAAATAAACCTTCTCATTTATATGTAAATTTGAGATATAATAATTGAAATATCTTATTTATTTTTATAAATATATATTCAAAATAAATAGGCATATCCTGACCATTTATTTGAACTTTTTATATGGCAGTGCCATCTGGGGGTTGATGAACAAAATGCATTGTCCTAAAATATATTTGAAGAGAAAGGTTCATTTTTGGTACATAGATATCAACTATCCCAACTTTATTTAATATCCGATAAAAAATCATATTTAAAGTTCAATTAATTTTGTAAATATATTCTAAACTTTCTACAAAATCTAGATCTCTAATGTTTTCATGCGTTGAATAATGTAAATAACTTATGTAAATAAACTTTTCTCCTTGTTTGGCGCAAGTATCCCTTGCGGGATATAGCGCTTTGGAAATAAAATAATTGATAACTTTTTTTAATATAATATATATAAAAATAAAATAGGCATATATCCTGACTTCTCACATGAACACTTTAGTTGGCAGAGCGTCATATCTAGTGGAATAAAAATCAACTAAACTTTGATTTAGATTTATTACATAATATTTAGCCAACACATTTCTTGTTATACCAATAAAAAGCTAACAAGGTCGCCTTTCAAGCTGTTTGCCCTCGTTAGCATGATGCATTTGTATCGAAATAACCAAATAGGTGTAATAGGTTTCCCAGAAGTCAATAAATATTAGCATATTGTTGTTAGCTTCAATATGTTGTTTTATAAACATAAAGGAAAGTGTTTCTATTGAAGAATAGAAGGTTCCTGTGTAGGTAACATGATGGCTTCAGTTTAAAGATCGACAGACGCCAGTCCCAAGGGTAATATGGGATCTTCGATAAATCAATATATTGGGAATACTATTAGCGCACTGTTACTAGGCTCGATCTGTTAGCGCGTCTTAACTATTACTACTATACCTTACTACTATTCTTTATACACATAATGTTACACAAGGTTGTATCTTAATAAGGTCCTTATCGTGTGTTTACATTTATTAATTAGCTTTAACGAACGAGTTTCCATTCATAACGACAAAGCACAATTTTTTAATATCTTTCATTATAGTTCTGTGCTGCCTGGAGTATAAGAGTTCCATGTTTCCTTTCTGTGGTTATTCTGTATAAGGGGTAGTACATATCAATATTTAAATATCCATCAATGCTTTTCTGCGAACAATTCATACAAAGTGAAAAATAATACTAAAGTGAAATTGTACTGGGATAAGGTAGTTAAATTAACAAAAAAAGGCATCTCAATTTGACGGCACTAATGCGAATTTATAGAAATCCTAAAAAAAAAACAGGTTTTTAGGTAAAAAAAAAAACTTTCTGATACATATTATCGATATATTCAAATAAAATTTCAATAAAATTCAAAACTTCCACTTAAACTTTGAATAGATTGTGTTCCACAATTAATCAATTTGTTATCACGTATAAAAAGTTTGTATTGAATATTGTGGTGATCAAACTTATGGCAACTCATCCATTATTCATTTAGAATCTTACGTTATATTGATTCTGTTCAAAGTATATTGATTGTGCCATGTATTTACGTCAATCAATTCACATCTCTATGGGATACCTTTTATAATCACCTATATCAAATAAGATTTTTGCAAAATAAAATGATTTCAAAAATAAAAAATATTTTTTTTCGTTGAAAAGAAACACATGTTGTATAATTTTCAAATGTCGTTTTACAATCACAATCCGCATTATATTATATTGTATTATAAATTATTTTATGTATTATTTACGAACTGAAAAATATGTCCAGGGTAGCCTAGTGGACATGGCATCTGCCCGTTAAGCGGAACACTGTGGGTTCAATTCCCATCCCTGGACACTTTTATTTTTTCGTTTATCATTACTCTTCACAATTCATCTTTTCATACCTCATCCCTAAGGTTGGAAATAATCGTTATTTCTCCTTCAAATAAATTTTGATTTTTCGTTGAAAAGAAACACATGCGGAATAATTTTCAAATGTCGTGTTACAATCACAAGCCGCATTATATTATATTGTATTATAAAAATATATAATTAAAATCAACTAGTTCTTCATATTAAAGATACTTCGGCTAGAAAATATTTGATATAATAAAAATATTTACTGGGCGAAGTATCTTTAATTTTAAGAAATATTGATGCCGGCCAGGCAGCTTCTATCTTTACGTTAAAATGAATTAGCTAATTATATATTCTTCAAAATATGTCCTTTACTTTTTTTAATTATCACACTAGCAATAAGAAAATATGGAAATTTTGTTTACACTTGGTTATCTCGTGTGTCTTCAATAAAGGTCACTGTAATATCTTTCAGAGTTATTGTCTGAATCCCGATATATATGCTAAAAGGTACAATTCCATAAGTTTTGTCCATGAGTGTATCTTTAAAGGTTATTGTCTGAAACCCGATATACATTCTGAAAGGTACAAATTCCTTAAGTTTTGTCCATGAGTGTATCTTTAAAGGTTATTGTCTGAATCCCAATATACATGCTGAAAGGTAAGACATCCTTTAGTTTTGTCCATGAGTGTATCGTTCAGAGTTATTGTCCGAATCTCGATATACATGCTGAAAGTTAAAACATCCTTAAACTTTGTCCATAAGCGTATCTTTCAGAGTTATTGTCTGAATCCCGATATACATTCTGAAAATTACAATTTCTTTAAGTTTTGTCCATGAGTGTATCTTTAAAGGTTATTGTCTGAATCCCAATATACATGCTGAAAGGTAAAACGTCCTTAAGTTTTGTCCATGAGTGTATCTTTCAGAATTATTGTCTGAATCCCGATATACATGCTGAAAGGTACAACTTCCATAAGTCTGTCCATGAGTCTATCTTTCAGATTTATTGTCTGAATCCCGATATATATGCTGGAAGGTAAAACCTTCTTAAGTTTAGTCCATGAGTGTATCTTTCGGAGTTATTGTCTGAACCCAATATACATGTTAAAAAGTACAAGTTCCATAAGTTAGGTCCTTGAGTGTATATGTATTCTTGCTAAAAATTATTAGAACACGCCAATATACATTTTTAAACTCTTTTATTCATTAAAATACCTCATATTCATCCCGAATTTTCAAATATACCCTAATAATATATTTTTTCGTGAATATAGAAGCTACCTGGCCGGCATTCATATTTCTTCAAAAACTAGACACTTCGTCCAGTTAAAGTTTCATTTTCTCAACGTTTAAGCAAAAATATTTTGTCTTCGTCAGTAGAAATAAAGCATTTGGTAAGGTGTTAAATATTATTATCATATTATAAAGATAGAGGCTGCCTGGCCTGTATTCATATTAAAAAAGAACAAATTTTAATGCCTTGCCAAAAGGTTTATTTATTTCCCCTAAGGAAAACAAAAGGAATTTGTTGAAACGTTGGGAAAATAGAACTTCAACTAGGCGAAGTGTCTATTTTTGAAGTAATATATTTTTTGTAAAATGTAATAATAAAACTCGAAAATTAGTATATATTTTTGAAGTGAAATTCAGAATCTTATAATCAACATTCAATTATGGTAGAAGTTTGATTTATTTGTGAAAAGAAACATTCGCGTTATAATGTCTTCATTCTTCACAATAGTCTATATAAACGAGTATCAACCTTTAGACTTATTACCCTTCTTGAACATCAATTGAGAATGTGTATGGATGAAATACTTCTTAGACATCATTATGTGTCCCCGCATGATCAATCACTCGCCCCTCAACATAGAGATTCTACTGGAGCATTCTTCCCATTCTGTCATTGAGGTAAATCATTCTACACACATGGATGACGGCTTTATTTGGCTCTCCGCAGCTCTTTTTGACTTCTTTTCCCACAGTACCTTCATAGCTTCAGGAACATTGAATCATCACATTACTCTAGCTTCTCATCCTTTCAACAAGAATCGATATAGGAGTGCTATAAACCTTCGATATTTCGACAGTAACGATCCATGATCGAATCCCGCGTTGAACATTTATTTTTTCGGAAATGATAATTGATTGAATTGACTCCGATTCTTTGCTTGGAATTTCAACCTGATAAGTGAATGAAAGTAATCATCTGTAAACATATGATGCACTTGGCGTTTAAAAAGTCTTTATCTACTTGTTATGATTATCATATTTTTCTTAAATGCCTCTGACTCTTTGCTTTAAGTTAAACCTGACAAATAAGTGTAAGTAATCAAACTGGGTTTTAGCACGCTTGTAAATATGAAAATTGAATTAATTTATACATGTGTGTATATATGATGCACTTAGAGTTAGAGCAACCTCTAACTATTATGATTATCATTTATTTCTTCCAATGCCCATGACTCTTTGCCTAAAGGTTCAACCTCACAAGTCAGTTGAAATAATCAAACTGGGCTTTACCACGCTTTTAAATGTAAAGTTGAACTGCTTTATACATGTGTAGACATTTGATGCACCTTGATTGAAAACGGTCTCTAACTACATTTATAATTATCATGGGCTGTACCATATGTACTTAGGATGTGTAATCTCTTTAACAACAATAATTATGAATTCTGATTCATACTCATTCAGAGAACCGTTTTTTTTTTAAGAATGAAACGAATTTTTATCTCATCAAAATAAATGTAATTGTAGAAAAAGTACATTTTCGTAAGTTTGAGGTTACATGCATAGACAAACTAAAGAAAATTTCTCATTTAACATGTATAACGGGATTCAGACAATAACTCTGAAAGATACACTCACGGACAAAATTAAGAGAATGTACCTTTTAGCATGTATATCGGGATTCATACAGTAACTCTGAAATATATTTGATAGACCGTGACCTTTATTGAAGAGACACGAGATAATCATTTGTGAACCAAATTGCTTTTATATTCTTAAAATAAAAAGACAATCCCCAGCGACATCAAAGACTTTCAACTTACTTAAGTTTTGTCCATTAGTGTAAATCATACAAATAAATCGCATCAACAATTCCTCATATTTATTTCATCGCTTAGAACACCCACTAACTTCCTATTCAACAAAACTAAATAGCTTAATTAATATTTTCCTCAGAAATAAATAACCAACTTAGCGCCAACTATTGATGAAAATTCGAAATAAATTTCCGGTCCCAAGCCCGGATGAAAAAGGAGGAGCAGTATCAAGCTCGCTAATAAACCTGGGTTCAGCTGGCCCGGCTGATAGTACCCTTGTACGGTCTCCTGATCCAGAGATAGAGGATGAGTCCGTACTCCATGTTAGGAGCGGCTGCACATGGCGTCTGTTCCTCATGTCGGAGGCGGCCATTTCTTTTGGGGCTAAGTCGGCCTTCTACTGAGTAGTGCTTCCAGTCTCAATGACAAAGACAGACGCATTCTACTTCACCCAGTCATTATGGTTGTCAAACAGACAACATCAAGGGTCACAACTTGATACCCTAATATGATTGAGGGGGAGATAAGAAAGAAGAAGAAGAGAAATAAATTTTAGCACTACTTTTTCAACCAAATAAAATTCAGAGTTGTTACTGTAAATATCATTCTGCAATACGATTTATTTTTGAAGAGAAAGAATATTTTTAATCAATGTTGAACTCTACAAGCGGTTTTATCATTTTAATTTCTAGAATGCCTTACATTTTTATTAGACTGAATTTCTTATATATTACAAACATGCATTTACATGCTTACATTGCATTTGTGTTACTGAGTATAGCCTTAAAGTACTGAGCATAGCCTTTAAACGCTCATTTACTGTGTACATATAAAAGCTATTTCAGGTTTTATAAAAATGTTAGTTTAATATAATAGTAGAACGGAATTGTAATTAAAAAGTGTTGAAACCGCTGGAAGGGTTAATTACTGATGATTCATCCACTCCCTCCATTTATTTCATTGAAATTTAGGGTATTTTACTTTGGTAACCTAATAAAAAATTAATCCAATCATATATTTATTTTCCTTTTTATTTATCCTCAGAGATGTCAATTAGCATAGACAATACTAAACCTATGCAAAAATCTGCATATCAAATATCGCAGAAATATCTGCAATTGTCAATTTCAACAGAATCTTTTCAAATTATTTATATAAGAGTTTCACTATTGTTCGTTAGTACCTATATGATGTATCGTAAAGATAGAGGCTGCCTGGCCAGCATTCATATTTCTTCAAATAAAAGACACTTCGGCCAGTGAATATTTTTATTGTCTCGACGTTTCGACAAAAATCTTTTGTCCTCGTCAGGAACGAACAAAAATTAAAACATTAGGTAAAGCGTTAGAAATTATTCTAAGGCTGCAAGGGCGTTCTCACGCGATATTCGAAATTTTGTACAACATCTAAAGCACGAGTCAAAAACAAATATTTAACTCACAAAAGACTATGATCTTTTAAATAAATTATTTAAATATTTATAATGAGAAATTATAAAACAAAAATAAATATAAAAAATCAAATAATATTTACAAAGATTTTACAATAGTATAAATAAATATATTTCTATTATGTACAATTTATACCTACCATTTTAGCTAATCTTTAAATTTAAAAACGAATTGTACTGTTGCGGAATATCTTCAAATATATTTATAGACCTTTTCCCCATTTCCCGTGATACCCATCCCTCTAAAAATAATCTTTCTTTTTTAATTTTATATTCCTATGAAATATCTCAATATCATTCCAATCTGTCCTATGTCCTGAATATAATGCATGTTCCCCAATTTTGCTTAACGCCCTTCTCCCCATTAAACCCTGTTGGTGTTCTTTAATCCTGATCTCTAAATTACGGCCAGTTTCTCCTACATAAATTTTGTCACATTCTGTGCATTTAATCCCATAAATCACATTATCTGGTTTTGTTATGTTAATTCTATATGATGTAATTAAAGTTAAGTTCCTGGTGAAGGTGTTTAGCAATTCTTTTGCAGAGAGAGAGAGATTCAGCGATTCTATTATTATTTAATGAGTCTATTGAGATAATAGAATGAATCTACTTAGAATTTCTGATTATCTACATTGAGAATTCCCTTACCAAATATCTTATATTATATTGTGGCGAAGAAATAATTAATATTTTATATACCCATCCCCCGATTTACACGGTAGATACGTTCCTGAGAAAAACGTGTATATCGGGGGATAGGTTTACACAGAAATAAAAATAAAATGCATTGACAGGTTAAAATATGTAGTCAGCACATAAGCTCGGGATTCCTCGTGAGATGTGTACACAGCGCATGTGTTCAATCACAGTAGCATTTAGTATAGTGCGATTAAAAAAAAACTTATTTAGAAAACCGTGTGAAAGCGAAAACGTGTAAAACAAGTACCGTGTAAATCGTGTAAATGAAAATATTCAACAGATTATATAAATATTCATTACTCTGTTCATGTAAAATAATCATAAAAATATTACTTTGCTTGCTTGCTCGATATTCTCTAGCTGTAAATAGTTTTTTTTTTATAATTGTCGACTTGTCGTGCTGACGTCATCAATAAATACGCTTACATCTTACAAGATATACAAACTTAATTTCTATGCTACACTATTCTGAACAAGCAAAATACAAAGGTAGCTATATATAGATTGAATATAGTCTCTATTGAACTCATGTTTCATTTTAGATTTTCTATTCTGTTTGAAAAAAATAATATTTTAGTTTTAATTTTGTTTTTAGATTTGTTTATTAAATTAAGCTGCTAAAATGTATTTAGTCGCGAGAATATCTCAATCTGGGATATTGCGTCTGATATGAAAATCAAATAAAAATCTTAAATTAGTATAGAATTAATATAAAATAATGATATTTCATTATCTTTATGACACTGTTAAAGCTTTGAGGTGATGCTTACTTTACAGTTAGGGAAAACTTATAAACTGATTTCAAATCAGAATAGCAATAACGTAAAATTATGTTGTGAAAATTAATTTGCTGGTTGGGCGGAATTTTAAGATAATAATCATAGAAACAAAACTTAAAGACGTTTTATATTTTGATGCGCCTCCGATCATCTGTTATTTTTTAGGAAGACAGAGGCAATTCTGTTAACACTTGGTTATCTCGTGTGTCTTCAATAAAGGTTACTGTGTAAAAAAGAAAGTGAGATTATTTTTACTGAATTTAGTTTGTTCAAAAATATATAGAGCCCTATAAACCGTTCTTTAGTTATTCTTCTTTCTAAGGTTTGATTAATCACTGTTACCTCACTCATGGGGCAGTTTCTTGATTTAAAGCTAGGATTAAAGAACATATATTCCCTTGAAGAGAAGGGGACAATGCTTCATTGTAACAATGGTAACATTGGTAACTCAAAAACAGTTTTCATATAAGTAGATGCATATTCCTCTTTTTTAAATATTATATATTGAACGGTAGCTTTTCTAGATAGCTGAAGTAGTTGTGGTGAATAGTGTACCAGTTTGGAAAACAATTAATTCTGGCTAAAATCAGAATGGTTATAACCTTAAATTATGAAAAGTAATATCATAGTGGTATCTTGGTTCGGATTTATGAAGAGATCAATCGTCAACAATATTTTTATATAAATAAATAGATGATTGAGCGAATTAATGTCTTCAATCTCAGGGTAATATCAATCGCGTTATACTATTAAAATTGAAAATGGAATAGGATATTTTAAAAAAGGATTGTATTTTTAAAGGAATGGTTAAAGAACTCACCCAGGAGACATCATCAAAAAGCTTGATATCCTAATATGATTGAGTGGAGATAATAAAGAAGAAGAAGATTGTCACCATTCTCAAGGTCATTGTCATACTATACTTTGAGAATGGAATAGGATATTTTAAAAAAGGATTGTATGTTCAAAGTAATAGTTGAAGAACTCACCAACGATCTGAAGTTGTACAGCTGAATATCGTGTCCTGGCTTTACGATAATCCGCACGACACCGATAGAGTCCAGCGTCTCTTTCCATCGCTGGGTCCAATGTAAGGACCGCTGGGGATCGACGGACATCTAGACGTGCCCTGGAGTCACGGGCCGCATGCCTGGCTTGGGTCAATCCACCTTGTCTGGCATCTAGACTGTAGATGGGTGTCGTTCCTTCATCCTTGTACCATAGCACGAGGGCTACGGCGTCGTTACCCGAACTGCTCACGTCGCACGGTAGGGAAACAGCTTCCCCGGCAACACCGACCACTTGGGCTGCCCCGGCTCCAGCAGCAAGTTCGTTATCCGGAGGTTCTACCAGAGACACACATCGCTAAGGTTAGTCACCTTGATGACAAATAAATGACACACCTTTGATAGGAATCTTTAAAATATACCTATTCTATTATTACAGATAGAAGTTTTATCGTAAGACTATTGGTCTATAAAAATAAAAGCAAAATTCTCCCATCAAATATGACACCAAAACTAGACGCCATCCAGGGCTCGGCAAACTGCGATCCACATTCGGTTTTTTGGATGAAAATCTGCATCTCTTTACATCTCAATATTTATTTATGCCAAAATATACTATTTATTGTTGGCAATATGAAAATGTTGTGGCTCTTTAAAAAAATGTGTTTTTTTTTTTTTTTTTTTTTACTTTTCCGACCCTTGGTCTAGTCAAACTAGCGAATTGGGGTCGGTGACAAAGCCACAACACCTGATAGGATAAATTGAAAGTGTCTACATGATAAACATAGTTTCAGACTAATGAATTTTGTCAGTCTAGGGTTGGATTTGATTTCATTAGGCTTTTTTTTCACAAAGGATCAAATTGAATCGTTAGAATTTTCCAAAGAGTTGTTAAACTGGTAAAGTGGCTCGACATTTTTTGGACAATTGACAATTAAAATAATTTTATTGACATCTTGTGAATACATGCAAAAGTTGTGTACACAGTCTGTACTATTGCACTAGTGGCTATAGACGGTCAATAGAATGAGGCTTAGTTTTAGCGTATATTTCGAAGGAACAGGCAACAGGGAATCAAAAGACATTATTATCTTCTAATCATATTCTTTATTTGGAGTTGGATATATGATTTCTATCTATCTGAGAAAAACTGCCATAATAGAGAGTTTTATATGATTTATAGCTAACTATAATTGTCAACACACATTCTTTTCTAATTTATATATACTAATAATATGATAAATTCTATAAACGTATTTTTATATTTTTGTACACGAAATTTCAATAATATATTATGACATTATCATCAGATATAATTAAAAAAATTAACGTATATATATACAACAACAGCTTTATTAGGACATTTCCGTCCTGTAAGGGCTCGCCATACATAATTTTCATGGAGAAAAGGAAAAATAAAACATAAAAAAGGAGAGAAGGGAAAATAAAAAGGAAAGCATGGTATTCAACATAACAATACAAATTAACTATGTGAGTTAAATTGTTCTGTAATTTTAGTTATAAGAGATTACCTTGTTCTCCAACGCTTAATAAAAGTTAAACAATTCTATCGCTATATATTTTTTTTCGGACATTATATACGTATATATAATAGATAACATCAAATCAATATGTTTAACAAATATAGTATAAAAAGCAATATAGAATCCATGTTAATAATAAAAAAGAATATTCACCAAAAATTCCCTTTTTTATCTCTAGGATTAAAATTCCTTTAAAAAATAGCGTCAATTTCCATATGAAAAATGTAGTGCAATATGGCATCAAAAGATAATTTCGTTATCTAAGAAGATAAGCGAATAAAAGAATACAAATATTCTCTCCAAAATATATTCAAATAACACTAGCCATAAATTTTCAAATTTATCCAACCATGGTTTTATATAAAGGTAAAATATTGTGATTTTCGTTTGGTCAAATGAAAATATATATCTGAATAAAATAAAAAGAACAGATTGGAATAAAAAAAAGTCATCAAAATGGAACAGAAGAAGTAAATAATCTTATTTCCTATTGATCTTGAAGAGTTGATTTAATAATACAAATGGAGTTTGAGATTTTGCCAAATTGTTCTCCAGAGCCATCTAAATTAGGGGATGTCTTTTTTTCTTTTTAACTTAATTAGCAAACATAATGCAAATTATGATTCTTTATACCTCAAACCTAATAGAAAATTTTGACTTTTTTTATATAAGTAAATTAAATTTGAGATAGGTAAGGTAATTTTTCAAATATTCACTGACTAATTTCGTTTGATGGATTTAAAAAATATATATTTTTGACCATTAACTCTCTGATTTCATTGAATTTTTAAATTACCTTCATTAGTAAATGTTGGGATTCTTTTTTATTAAATATTTAAATCGAATAAGATATTTAGTGAGGTTTCCCATATGAAAAATATATAAATATAAAACAAAGATAACCCATTCAAGGACAAAACTTAAGGAAGTTCTACGTTTTAGCATGTATATCGGGATTCACACAATAACTCTGAAAGATGCACTCAAGGTCAAAACTTAAGGAAGTTGTACCTTTTAGCATGTATATCGGGATTCAGACAATAACTCTGGAAGATACACTAATTGACAAAACTCAAGGAAGTTATGTCTTTTAGCATATATATCGGTATTCAGACAATAACTCTGAAAGATACACTCATGAACAAAACTTAAGGAAGTTGTACCTTTCAGCATGTATAACGGGATTCAGACAAGAACTCTGAAAGATATTACAGTGAACAATATCCAAAATACAATATTAATTCTAAGTGTGGACAAAATTGACTCTATCTCTTTCGAAAAACAGACGAATGGAGATATCAAATGCGTTATGTTTCGTCCATGAGGGCTGGTTTAAAAGTTACAAGGTCGTTTTACAATAAAAGCTGCCCATTCTGCAAAGTTAAACATATAAATATTTGAAAAGGAAAGATATTATTATTTCATAACATATACAAAATGTAATACATACATAATACTTATGATCAATTATTTATTTTTCTTATAAACTTGATGCCTAATCTATTTTCAGATTGTCGTGGAATATAAAGATTCAATACAAAAAATAGCGTTACAATTATTTATGATTTTCGCCAAAAGATGTCCCTATATTGATGAAAATTGAAATGTGTAATGAATAAAAACACGAATGTCAGTATTTAGAGTCTTTGCAAACATACAATACAAAGAATATCTAAGAAGATAAATATTAAATTAGGTATGCTGCATTAGCACGACATCTGTTATGAAAATTCGAAACTATTATAGACGTTAAGATGGGAATTTTACCCGGAGGAAATTGATCTAAAGAGACAAGGGTCGCTCTCCCGTCAAAATAGACGTCTAAAACCAGACGCCATCTATAGACCGTCGCCGCAACTAGCGGCCTCAGGTCGGTGACAAAGCCACAACACCAGCTTTGGCAAACTGAAAAGCGTCCACCTAGAGACTATGGTTTCGGGCTAATGGTCCTCGTCAGTCTAGGGCGGACTAGGGCCGCTAGTTGCGGCGACGGTCAATAGATGGCGTCTGGTTTTAGACGTCTATTTTGACGGGAGAGGCGACCCTTGTCTCTTATTATAGACGTTTATGATTATTTTGAAGTAAGGGGCATTAGAAATCGTTCAATTTTCAAAAGAATCATACGCGTCTATAATAGTTTGGAATAAAATTAGGTATGTAACTAAATATATTCGTTTGAAGGTCATCAGGTTATGGGAAAAATCTAATCAAGGATGATCGTCTGTATTTAAAATATTAAAAAACACATCACTCTGTGAATATTCTAATAATGAGAAGATGGTAATTAAGTCAAGCTGACGCAAGGTAATTATGATCAGGATCTGTTGACATTTTTTGTCATTTTGAATTCTGATGATGTATTTCTTCAGAAGTGTCATTATATACAAATCAATTGCTGTCTCATCATTGCAATTAATTCTTTAATTATAAGAAGTTTGGTTTAGAATCGTCAACGGGTTTCCAACGACACCATGCATTTCGCTATCAACGAATTACTGGTATATATGAAAAACTGAAAAACTATAAATTATTTTCAGTTTTTCTTATATATCAGTATGCAACATGCTTTGTATTTATTTATATAATAAATTTAATTGTTCTATGATATTTCTTTATAGTTAGGCAGTCGGCAACACTGTTACTTATCTATGAATTACTGAAATATATAAGAAAAACTGAAAAATGTAAACCATATTTTATGTTTTTCTTATATATCAGTATGCAACATGCTTTGTGTTTATTTATGACAAATATTTGATTATTCTATGATATTTATTTATAATTAGGCAGTCGGCAACACTGTTACTTATCTATGAATTAATAATATATATAAAAGAAAAACTGAAAATTTTGAACCATATTTTCTGTTTTTCTTATATATCAGTATGCAACATGCTTTGTATTTATTCATATAAAATATTCAACTATTCTATGATTTTTCTTTATAATTAGGCAGTCAGCAACACTGTTACTTATCTATGAATTACTGATATACAAGAAAAATTGAAATATTAAAACTCATTTTCAGTTTTTCTTATATATTAGTATGCAACATGCTTTGTATTTATTTATATAAAATATTCAATTATTCTATGATTTTTCTTTATAGTTAGGCAGTCGGCATAACTGTACTTTATTTCTTTCTAATCTATTAATTACTGATATACAAGAAAAAATAAAAAATTAAAACTATATATTTCAGTTTTTTTTTATATATTAGTATTGAGAATAGAGCAATCCATACTTAATTCATTAGATAATAAAAGGCATATATTGGATTTAGTAAAATATTTTACTAATATTTTACTGAATATTTTAATATTTTACTAAATATTTTAATATTTTACTAAATCCAAAATATGCCTTTTATTATCTAATATATTAGTATGTAAAATGCTTTTTATTTATGTATTTATGTAATATATTTAATTATTCTATGATATTTCTTTAGAGTTAGGCAGTCGGCAACACTGTACTTTATTTCTTTTTATCTATGAATTACTGATATATAAGAAAAATTGAAATATTAAAATTGTATTTGTAAGTTTTTCTTATATATCAGTATGCAACATGCTTTGTGTTTTTCATATAAAATATTCAATTATTCTATGGTTTTTCTTCATAGTTAGGCAATCGGCTATACACTGAACTTTCTTTCTTTTTTATCTATGAATTTCTGATATATATAAGAAAAACTGAAAAATGAAAACTATTTTTCAGTTTTTCCTATATATCAGAATATAAAATGTTCTTTATTTATTTATGTGAAATATATAATTATTCTTTGATTTTTCATACCAGTCGGCAGCACTCTACTTTATTTGTAATTTTGCATAAGTTTTGTTTATATATAATGGTTAAACCTGTGTTGTAATATAATTAAATATATATTAAATAGGATATATGTAAATATGTAATATATGTAATTCAAATTAAATTGAACCAATAAAATAAATCACAAACTAAAATATCTAACTCTATAACACTCACAAACTATTTAATAAGATTTAAATCTCTAAATAAAATACAAAACGCCTTCAATTATAACGTCAAATAATATTAAATCGAAATTTAACACAATTAAAAGTACTAAAAAATAGTTTTAATACGACAAGGTACTAGTAAAAGAATAGATAGCGTGAAACCTTTTCTAATAAATGACTTCTATTTTTTTTATCTACGTTGCCATTATTAATTATAAAAGACAGATAGAAAGGAACCAAAAGATTATTAGAGATAGCTAATATGATCATTTTGTGATAGATTAGATGAAAGGCTTATACGGAATGCTAAGTTGTCTCAACTCTTTGTTTCCAAACTTCTATCATTAGTATGGTATAACCAATAAATTATAGCCATCAAAACCTTAAGTCACCATCTCTATCCTTTATATTCTCTATTTTCTATTGTATAGACGATTATAATGATATTTGTAGTAATCCCTATCTAATATATAGATATATTTATTAATAACAGACGATATAGAATGATATTTATTTTGATTGTTTAATATCAATAAAATATATCTTTATATAAGTTATAATATAATGAAATATAGTTTTATTCATTTTGTTATTATTAGTGTTCGAAATTGTGATATATAATCTATTAGTATTTGATTGAATTTAACATTATTTTATAATAAAAATAATTTATAATTTAAATATTTAATAACAGACGATATAGATGTTAGAATGGTTTTAGGTTTTATATTATTTTATAAATTAATACATACGATTTTAGTAATTGAAAATAGTTTATTTATAAAATGCACAAAACTATATCTGAAAATTTATTTACGAGTAATAATATATAAGAATCGTGAGGAGTGATAACTATGCAAATATTAATGATGATATACCACAGAATATTTAAAATAATTATTCAGTGACAATATTTTATAAAATATTAAAGTCTAAAATTGAATTCATATATTCAACACTCCTTCTTGAATTCATGTTTTAGAGTTTTAATTACTCTATCAAAAACATCATCTGCAGCAGTGAAGATCTGTGTTTTTCAAAAGTTTCCTTTGGCAGAGGCTTGGTTAGGATATCAGCAACTTGGTCTTGGGTTGGGCAAAACTGAACATCAACATTTTCTCTTATCTGATCTTTCAAAAAATGATATCGAACATCTATATGTTTTGTCTTTCTGTTCATTTGTCCTGTCTTCATTAAAGTCATTGCACTTTGGTTGTCAATATTTAGTTTAGCAAGTATAGTTTCATTTGTAAGTTCTTCAATTAGTGCTTTTATATAAATGAGTTCTTTCACACATTCAGCTGCAGCAATATATTCTGCCTCAGTAGTGGATAAGGCTACAATTGGTTGTTTTCTTGAACTCCAGCTTATTGGTCCTTTACCAAACAAAATTGTATATCCGGATGTACTTTTTCTTGTTTTCATGTCTCCAGCAAAGTCTGAGTCACAATATGCATTAAGTTCCATATTTTCATCTTGTTTACTATAGTGAAGTCCAAAAGTTTTGGTTTGTTTCAAATATCTCATAGTTCTTTTAACATTTTGTATATCCTGGTTTGTCGGTTCATGCATCGAACGACTTTCATAACCAAGTCCTTTTTGTTCATTTCCTCTAGCAACAAGTCTTGCTTTATAATGTCCACCATCCTTTATCTTGAATATCCATCTATAACTGAGTATCTTCTTTCCTTTCACTTTTTCAGCATTTACAAAATCCCAAGTTTCATTTTTCTTCAATGAATCTTTTTCTTCCTGTATTGCTTTTACCCAGTTTTCTTTGTCTACTCCGGTTACAGCTTCATTGTATGTTAACAATCCTATTTCTTCAGAAACAGAATTCAACACTTCATAATCTTTTAGTCTTTCAGGTCTATTGATATTTTCTCTATTCCTTAACATATATTTTGAATTGGTCGAGTTCTGTGGTTTATCATGGGTATCCAATTCCATTTTAGTGTCTTTACTTTCCTCTATTTCAGAATCCAAATCTTCTCTGTATCTTGGCTGAATGACACTGGTCATTTTATTTGTCAGTTTTCCTGTAAACACCACATCTCTTGCAATTATAATCCTTCTTTTCTGCATGTCCCACAATCTGTATCCATTTCCAATGTATCCGATAAGTGAATATTTTTCACTTTTACTATCCATTTTTTTTAGATTTCCCAATTTTTTGACATACACTTCACTCCCGAATAAGTTTACATTAGAAAGATTAGGCTTTCTTCCAAACCACATCTGTGCTGGTGTTGTTTGTATTGTATTTGAAGGGCTTCTGTTGATTAAATAGGCAGCGACTCTTGTGGCCTCTCCCCACATTTCCTTATTTAATTTGGAATCCAGCAAAAGTGCTCTGGTTTTTTCAATCAGAGTTCGATTCAACCTTTCTGCTTTTCCATTTAATTGTGGAGTATATGGAATTGTAAAATCAAGTATTATTCCTTTCATTTTGCACCATTCTTTAACTTGTGTATTGGCATATTCACCGCCATTATCACACCTTAATTTTGACACTTTCGCATTTAAAAATCTTTCCACTTCATTTACATATTCTTTAATATATTCTTTTGCTTCATATTTATTGCTGAGCAAATACACATAACAGAAATGTGTATAATCATCCAAAAATGTCATTATATATTTCTTATTATCATGTGTTAAGGGTTCTATTGGGCCGCACAAATCAGTATGAACAATTTCCAAAGGTCGGGTAGCTCTAGATCTTTCATTTCCAAATGACTTCCTAGTTTGCTTTGCCATGATGCAAATTTCGCACACATCATTTTCCTGTTTTTCCAATTTGTTAAGCTCCATACCATCAACCAAACTTTCAAGTTTTCTTAGATTCTGCATTCCAATGTGTCCCAATTTTCTGTGCCATTCTTGGGTTTTGTTTTCACTTGGTAAGGTAAGGTTCGAGTCATTTTGCTTTGAAAAATGTTGTTCAATATTTACAGCATAAAGTCCATTTTCAAGTTGATCTCCTTCTAGAACTTTTTTCCCATCTTTCAAAATTGTCACTTTATCACCTTTAAAATTTACTTCTCCTCCGTTGTTAACAATTGAGGTCACTGACAAAAGGTTTTTTGATAATTCAGGCACAAATATTACTTCATTTAGGTTACATTGTCTCCCCTTATTATTTAATAATAATACCTCTTAATCATAGTATATATATATATTTTTTATCCTTTTTTATTTATAAAGAATTATAATATATTCTGAAAACATGATAAATAGCGTCCTATTTTATTTTGTAATGATGATAAAAAAAAAACTTTATTTTAAAGCAGACGATAACTTTAATAAATGTTCGATTTATAATGGCAGAGATTTTCAATGAAGCGACTATGGCATCGAACACAGCTCTAAGTAGTTAAGATTACAGAGGACAAGAATACATTTTTAAAACACCCATATGAAATATTAAGTAGTCTAAAGTTGTTTCCATGTTCCCCAAACTTTTTACATTCTTTCTTCTATCTATAGTAGATAGTTATTTAAAAAATAAAATAAATCATAGAGTTTCAGCAAAACTGTAACATATCTGTTAAATAATATACTGGTCAAATATGATTAATCGAAATTCAATATGAATTTCTTTTTGATAATAATAGCTAATTTAGTTTTAATACTTCCATGTATTAGTTTTATCATGATGGATAAGGTTTTTATTACCTATAATTAGAGTAAAAAAATTCCTTTCAAAGATATATATTTAGTAAAATGTTTAAACATATAAGAAAATAAAGATCATTTTAAAAGAAAAATATTTGTTTTTAAAATGTAAAATATACATAAATCAATGAATTAAATTATAGAGGTTGAAATATATCTCAATTTAAACATTTTTGTGGAATATATTGGTTTTTTTCTTTTTTTTTTTGAAAATAGAGCAATCCTTAAATAAATATTCAAATAAAATGGCATAAAATGAATCAAAATATCATTCATTTTGCCAATATTTCAGTTGGCTGAACGCCTGTGGCGCTGAGTTTGTTGTTTACACACATTAATATATTATAATACCTTGATAAAGGTTGGCGTTCAGCCAACTGAAAAATTGGTAAAATAAATGATATTTTGAAATAATATATGCCTTTTTAATTAAATATTTGTTTATATACGGACTAATGGACAAACCTAAAGGAGGTTGGACCTTTAACATATATAACGGGATTGAGACAATAACTCTGAGAGATATTAGATACATAGCGATCTTTATTGAAGACACGAGATAATCAAGTCTGAACAAAATTACCTCTGTCTCATTTAAAAAAAAAGAAAGACCATCAAAGACTTTTCACTTCCATAAGTTTTGTTCATGACTGTATATAATGATTTTTTAAAATATCCCTCATCTTTATAAAAAGGTATAGAAAGGAAATCAGACTATTCTTTCTGTAAATGGACCTATGCTATTCTACAAGGGTAATAAGACAATATAAATAAATAAATAGTATGTGACATTTATAGGTAAAATTATTGTTACCATCTCAGACAAACGTCGCATGCTATTTATTTATTTATTTGGTCTTATTTATCTTGTAGTTCTAATCAATAAACAAAATTGTACCTAAATATTGTACGATTCTTCAATATAGATTGAAACTTTGAAATCATGATAGTTTCACATAAAATATTTCATACAATAAAAAAACTGAATGTAAAAATGAATTTAAAATAAAAAAGGCATATCCTGACCAGGAGCACATGTGCTTTTCAGAAGACAGAGCGCAATCTGGTGGAACAGAAATCAGCTAAACATTGATTTAGCCTGTTTCTGTTCCACCATATGGCGCTCTGCCTTCTGAAAAGCACATGTGCTCCTGGTCAGGATATGCCTTTTCTATTTTTAATATCAACACCTGACCCACTTATTTATTTATTTCTGTTGTTTTTTTTTTTCAAAACGAATTTAGTTATAGCGAACTGGTAGATTAAATTGGCTAAATTATTTGGAAGATTTTTTTTCACTATTCATGAGCTAATTTATGCCAATTATCTTTCTTCCGTTCACTAATTGTAGAAATTCATTATTTTTTAAGAAGAGATTAATATCTTCTGATATATATTTCTATCCTTTACCTAAATATATGTTATGAATAATTTGTTTGTTGTTAGATAAGGCTTGATAAGACAAAGGATCGATAAGATAAAGGGTTAAAGGTGCAGTGATAAAAAAAGATAATTATTTACCATAAAGTATCTTTTATTTTCAATTACTTGAGTAAATATTACACCTAAGTTATTTTCACAATTATATAGAATCTATAAAGTTAATCCTATATTAGTGATTCAAAAAGATAGATATGTTAACTACGCATATTTACAACAAAACTGGAAGTTATTCTAAAAACGATGATTACCAAAAAGTAGAAATATCAATGAATAAAATATATATTTTTAAAATATAGAAATATTCAAGTTTTTAGATTATATAATATATATATATATATATATATAATAATAAATAGTTATTTAATTTTATAGTTCAGTTTTGTATTAAAATTATCTTCACTATTATGATCATTTAAATACAAATTATAAAATTTGTAAAATGTTATTAATTTGTAGATAGAGAGAGAAAAAAAAAAAATCCATTACTTCTTTTACATCCTCAAGTTAATTATATATTTATAATTAATAACAATAAAAAAAAATTAACAAAGTAACGTCTATTACATCGGCTTTTACACGTCATTCAGACATACTCTAATCCTATAGTTAATTATATATTTATAATTAATAGTTCAGTTTTGTATTAAAATTATCTTCACTATTATATATATATATATGTCTATGTGTATTATTTACATTAGCGAATATGTAATTATTTAAATTTTAAATCTATTTTGAACTTTCTCTATGTATTGCCGATATTTTGTGATCTATCCTTGAATATTTAGTATATTTCTGTATATAGTCTACAAGAATAATATTACATACGACGTTCAACAAACATTAGCCTAAAACGGATTCCTACTGATATGATATTAGATGACCTAAACGGTTACCTAGCGTAACCTAATAACTAAATTGACACATCACACGGAATATTCCAGAAATACTACTAATAAATATAAATAAGAAATACTAAAAGAGATCTATCAGAAACACCAAATTCACACACACACACACAAAGCCTCCTTAGGCCCCTATATAACCGAGGAATGAGCATTAATGATGTCACGTATGCGGTCCTATACCCCCATCTTAGGGAGAGTTTCCTCGTGGATACCTTACCTAAACACAAGATTATTCTTGTCAAGTTCCTCAACACAGTCGTCGCTGGGGACACGGATTCCATAACTCGCAAGTCTGAACTCAAGACCATTCTAAGCTCCTGATAGGATCCAGACGTACCTTCGGAGAAGGCCTCGTCTGGTGTATATATTTTCTCTACTATTTTAAACTCTGTAAACTCTCTTTTGACCGTTGACTAGATGTCACTTAAACCATTTTTAATTGTCAATTGTCAAAGCCTTTATTAAGACCCCATTGATCTTACACAGATTCTCCAGAGTGTATATGCTATGTAGACAACAATAATCAGGATGAGTGGAGTTTTATATGTACAGTATTGCATGAAATGGAGTAAAAAGCATGGTCTAACAAAAGAAGAAAAAAAGGTTTTAAAGATTATTTATCATTATTATAATGGAAAGATTAATTTATCAGAACCTTTATAACTCTTTTGAAGAAATTATATACAGATAAAGCATATTGTCTATTAGACTTGATGGAAGAGAGTGTGAAACACCAAATTGTACTTGGAAAGAAACTGAACAAACTGCTCTTCACCTTATCTATGACTTCGAAATTTACGGAAGTGAGACATCGTTTGTTCTCTAATTTAAATGATTTAACTCTCTTACATCAGCCACTTTATCTATTATAAATTTTATGAATACAAACATGTATATTTGTGAATATTCAATTCTAAGTTCTAATTTGTTTGTTGTTTTGGTGGTTTCCTCTGTAATAGGCGCAAATATTTCAATATCGCGCCTGGTTGATTAATAAATTTTAAAAAACGAAGGTAAATTAATATATAGGTATAACCCATGCTTTCTTAAAGCGTATTCATATGAAGGTTATTATATATAAATCAAAGATGGACAAATTAACACCCATCATAATGGTATCAAGCACTAATAAACGGAGTAATATTCTTCATAGAAAAATAGTGCACAAAATTGCCTTTCAAAAATAATATGATAAAACTTTACTATAAACAATAATAATAGGCCTTCTATTAGAAATTTATAAATAGAATAGGTTTATTTTATTACATACCTATATATATTTAAAAATATGCATATATTGGATTTGAAAATATATTTATTATTCCGATATTTCGAGGGGCAACTCGCCTCTCTTCATCGAGGATGTTTGTGTTTCTCACTAAAACACGTGAGAATGCGTGCATCACTCTCGTTCTACAAGACCAATGAAATATTACAGTTAAATATTACATTACCAGTATATATACAGCTAATATTATAATATAAATTTAATATTATACATAATTATTGTTGTTTTATCTACATATATAGATTTACAACAGAGCAATTGTAAACAATTATGTGTATATATATAAATTATGAATTTATGGTAAACATTTTTTTAAAATAATATATAGAATATATGAATGAGATAATAAAATATATATATATATATATATATATATGTGGAGCTTGTAATATATTTCTATTGGTATTTTTGATAAATATATATATATGGATAAACTTGCATAAAAATAAATTATATCAAAACAAAGGTGTGTATTTTTTTTAGAAATAAACTTAGTATTCCATCTATATCTCTTTTCAAAACTTTATCCTGAAATTCTATCTCCACCAAATATATTCATAAATATTTTTCAAAATAGAGAAAACACCCTATAACAACAGAAATATTTGACCTTTATCATCTATATTCCATATAAAAATTGTGTTATTTTAAAAATATATGTATTAAAATATAGCATATTTAATATAACTTATAAAATATTGAAATTTAGAATCTATCATTTAAATTTAGAATATATAAAATAGTCTTGAAATATTAAAAATTAACATATTTAAAATAATTTATAAAATACCATAATGATTAAACGTCATTTATTAATTTATATTTCAAAATATGTTGAAACAGACGATCAAATATTATATGTGAAAATTTAAAGAGAGAAAATATGTATATGGTAAAAATATATAAGAATATAGTATAAATAATATAATAATATAATATAATAATATATATATATAATATAATTAAATGAATATAGTAAAATAAGTAAAAATATGACACAAAACTATATTTAAAAGTAAACGAAAGAAAATATTAACAAATTAAATAGAGATAAGTTTTATTATATAGATAATAACGATAAAAATATTCAGGTATAAAAATTGATAATAAATTATAGAACAAAATTTGACATAAAATCAATGAAATGGTATTTGCTTGGCTTTCATCAAATATCGATATAAGAAATGTGTGGCCATAATAAATCATACATTTATTATAATTATAAATTCACCTCGGTCTCATTTGCAATGCCATGAAATACCATCCTGGAAACGACCATCATTAATCTTTTGGGAAATAAAAATTCGCCATATTGATTTTTATCAACGGTAGCGTATGGATTTTATTTCACGGAATAATTTCTGGTAATTTTCCATCTCATATATCTTATATAAAATATTATTGAAATGATGATTAAGCTTAATAAATTTGATATAAATAATTTTAAATAAATTCTACTTTATATTGTATATATTATATGCTTTATTTTCTTTAATATTTGTTCGATATTAATAATATTTTAATTATATTTCCAATTAAAACCTAATTTGTAATTTAATTTTGATTTTTTAATACATGTTATTGTAATCGAATCTATATGTAGTAATACATATTGTCGTTTTTACTTGTCTCTATACTTTTTCTCTCCCCATATATGAGTTGTCCCAAATCATTTTTCATATTCGAGTGTGACATAATATAAAATTATACATTGAACCAAGATTTTTTCTACCTTTAGAGAAATAAAAACCTCATTTTAATCGAAGGTAGTTTCTTTTTTCTTTTTAAATGTATTTGACAATAATTCTTTTTATCGAATTTTAATATTCAATACGTTTCATAATTACTTGATTTGAAAAAACACATAAAAATCAATATTTTTAATTAAGTATAATTGATATCACATCAAATTTGATACTTTTTAATTATATATCAAGCACACACAAATATAATTCGAGCTTGAATTTAATTAAGACATAGTCATATGTACAAATATGTTAATTGTGACACAATAAAAATTATAATGAAAATAATAAATGAAAATAGCAATTAATATAACGTTCAAAACTTTGAAAATATATTTTAACGTGTTTAATACATTATTCATATTTTCAATAGGTTATACGTAATTTAAAATTATAATTTCAGATATCAAAAGAAAAAAAATAATAAATTTAGAAACCTCAAAATATACCCTTTGCTCAACCAAAATTTCTATATTTTTATATTTCAATTTACTAATATTTACCATTTACTTAAATACACACATCCTTATAAAAAAAAAGAACGATATTTTCTATATTATTTTCAACACATAATTATATTTAACTAATTTTTTATTCATTACACCTAATATTTTTAAAAGGTGTTCATACAATTTATAATAAAGGCTTCAATTATTTATAAATAATCTTATAAATCGATTAAATAATCAATAATATATAATTAAAAAAGATTAATTCGTTATATTTAATTCTAAAAAAAAATCAATTTAAAATAAAAATAAAAAGAAAGTATTAATTAAATCATTCGTTGTGTTAGAAAGATGTCAAGCATCGTCTGATAAGAAATTACCCACAATTAGAAAGGAGCTGCCATTTTGGAATGCGAGTAATGGCGGTAGAATGTAGCAGACGAGGTGGTAGCAGGCCATTTTGAAGGGGGCCTCTTGCCACCTTATTATCCTTCAGGTTTAGGTGTGGGTAATTTATAGTTGGGGTCAAAATACAAATTTTAAATTAGGCGCGAAGACGCTATAATTTATCTATTAGAGCCAAGTCATAATGGTGTCCTGGTCATTATAGTGTTTTCAAAACTACCATTAATCCGTCCTTTAAGGAATTTTGGTTAAAAACTTGGAGACGCCATTTTTATTAAAAAAGGGAACTCCTGTATATAAAAAAGTGTTAGTTGACCCTTTAGTGTGTCAATTATGATTTTAATTAAAAGTTAATCGTTTTAATACATCTAAATTTATTTTTAATCTATTCGATTATACTTATATTTTTAAATTATAAATTATTATATTTTGATTTTACATCTAAATTTATTTTTTTTATATAAAAATACAACATATGTATTCGAAAGGTTTTAAGAAATCAAATATTTTTTATAAGTAAAACATATTTGTGATATTTTATTTTGATTTTATTATTATAATTTAAAAATATTAACATATTTTTACTCCCTATTTCTGTAGAAATAAGTGTTTTTATTATTTATATCTAAAAATAAAAGTAAAGTTTTAAAAATGTGCTCGAGGTCAGTATATGCCTTCTTTGATTTTATCATTGTTGACTTTGCTTAGAATTTTTAATGAAACTGATTCCAATAATTATTAATTAAACATTATATTTATTGATTTACAAGAGAGAGAACAAAATATAAAAGTGAAACTAATATTAAACAAAGGAACTTTTTTTTCTTTCGGTTAGCGCTTATTTACCTGTGAACTTACATACACTCTGTGGAACAATTAATTAATATATATACAACATATTTATTCGAAATGTTTTGAGAAATTAAATATTTAATTAGAATTAAAAACATATTTGTGATATATTTATTTTGATTTTATTAATATAATTTAAATATAAACATATTTATACTCCATATATTTGTAGAAATAAGTGTTTTTATTATATAAGTTTGAAAATAAAAGTGAGTTAGAAATGTGTTCGTGGTAATCCTTTGATTTTAATAAATATATTAATATATATTTATAAATGAATAAAAGGTATATATTGGATCTAAATGTATTATTCAACCAATATTTCTAAGGGGCAAAACGCCTCTCATAAATAATTGTAAATATGTATAGTTAACCTACCTATTATTTTTAATTTACGTATATAGGATTCATTTTATAAATTCTATATTACTGTGAAATATAATTAATGTTTAATTGTTATATATATAATATAATCTAAAATGCGAATATTTTATTTTCAAAAACATATTTTATTTCCATTTATTAACTGTTCTACATTTTTGACTATAGATTTAGAATATACCACTTTTGAATATTGTTTTAAATATGTATAGTTGAAGTTATATATATATTTTTTAAATTCACGAATATAGGATTCATTTTATAAATTCTATATTACTGTGAAAAATATTTATTGTGTGATTATTTTCAAGTAATTGAGAATAAAAACTACTTGATAAGTTAATAACTAACTTACCTTTTTCCCGACTGTACTTCCAATTCTTTATCATTCAAATATCATAACATTTTTAAACTTTTCTTTTTCAATATATATAATGAACTATATTTATACAGAAATAGGGTGTGGTAATATGGTAAATAGAATTTATTTTATTTTTAAAAGAAAACATAACGTTGAAATTATATACACCCATAACCAAAACTTAAAGAAGTTATATATTTCAGTATTTATATCAGGATTAAGATATTTGATACACAGTGACCTTTATTGAAGACACACGAGATAACCAAGTGTGAACAGCCTCTGGCTCCTTAAAAAAAAAAACAGATGATGGGTGATATTAAAACGCTCTACTTCACTAAGTTTTGTTCATTAGTGGTTATAACAATTATCTAATATAATATTTCTATTAAAATTCTTTTCTCCTTATCGATGCTGAGGCACAATTTGGATTATAGATTATAAAACACAAGGTAATAAGACCAAATCCAAATAAATAAATAGTGTGTGACGTTTCAACGTTGTTACTATCTTCAGACAAAAGTTCTGAATGAGTCATTCTTTAAGTAGCTATTCAGTACTTTTATCTGAAGATGGTAACAACGCTGTTACCGAAACGTCACACACTATTAATTTATTTGGATTTGATCTTATTACCTTGTGTTTCTGCTTATCATATTTATCACAAGGCCGCAAAATAGTAAATCTGCTCGAAAATTTGCATATATGTTTTAAATTAAACTGTTTATAATAAAATAATAATTAATTTTATATTTATAATATATTCTATAACAAAAAAAAATCGACGCACCAAGAAGCAGTTGTCCGATTTATATGAAAATACGTATACAAAGAGGTTTCGACCAAACATGCAAAGGATTGAAATTTAGTGACCGAATTATGCAAAGCAAGAGCTCCAGCGCATCTGAACTGAGCATCCAGCCCGAGCATTCTAGACTCAATATTCGGCGCGGCACGAGATGATTTTCAGAATTTCCGTTTAATATTTTAGCAGTACGCCTATTTCTACTGTATCAATGCCTCGCCGAAAGATTCGTGCTCATTACGAACATATGTCAGAGTTTGAAACTGGTCGTGCCATTGGATTGAAAGAGGCTGGTTGGTCTAATCGACTAATCGCGCAGCATCTGTGTCGGAGTGATGCGGCTATTAGGCGATGTTGGCAAAAGTGGGTCAACAATGGAAGAATGCAACGTCAGGACGGCAGCGGTCGACCAAGGGCAACAACAGAACGGGAGGACAGAGCAATTGTCAGAATGGCTGTCGCAGCACCGGAATCCACGTTATCTACCATCCAACGTGTGACCGGCACACAAGTGTTCAAAATGACCATCAACAGGCGACTGAGAGTGCGGAATCTAAGAGCTCGCCGACCGTTACGATGCCTACCCTTCACACCCGTGCACCGACAAGTCCGACTACAGTGGTGTCGGGAGAGATCAACTTGGAACTGCGCTGACTGGGGACGTATAGTCTTTAGTGACGAGTCCTATTTCTAACTGTGTCCTGACGACCGTCGCAAACGTGTCTGGAGACGTCCTGGGCAGAGTATGGATCCTGGCCTTACTGTCGAACACCACACAGGTCCACAACAGGGCGTTATGGTCTGGGGTGCCATTTCATTTGATAGCAGGATCCCATTGGTAGTCATTCCTGGCACCCTGACAGCACAACGGTACGTAGATGACATTCTACGACCTGTTTTGTTGCTGTTCCTCTCACATCACCCCGGGCTAACTTCTCAACAAGATAATGCCCGGCCACACACGGCACGTGTTACTATGGATTATCTTCAATCTTGCCAAACTCTTCCGTGGCCAGCAAGGTCGCCTGATCTCTCGCCCATAGAGCACATCTGGGACGTGATGGGAAGGCGATTGCAATTATCCCGGAATGTTGCCTATTTAGCCCGACAATTGGAGACAATTTGGCAAGAAATCCCGCAGCACACCATCCGGAATCTTTATCAGTCCATGACACGCCGGGTGGCAGCCTGCATCCAGGCCAGTGGGGGTCCAACGACATATTGACTTTCTCAATTTGTGACGATCAAACTCTGAAATAAAACAATTAATTGTTCTGAAATTTTAATAGTTTTTTCCCCTATACATTTTCTTTACATACACAAAATATTGTCCTAATCTGACAAAACCTTCTTGGTGCGTCGATTTTTTTGTTATACAGTGTATATTGAAAAGTTTAGGTCTTAGAAATTCAAATTTAATAGTATTATCTTACCTAGTATTATCACCTAAAAGGTATTCTAAAATGCATTTCCTTCTATAAATTTATAATATCTTAATGGATTTAATAATTTATAATGTATATTTGTAAAATATTCATCTTAAAATGAACTATTTTTATTATATAAAAATATCTGGTACTCCTATTAAAATGATTAAAATTAAAATTTAAAAACCCATGCTAAATTATTACTTACTATTTAATATTGTCGTAAATAAACAAAAAAATATCCTAATATTAAAAAAAACTAAATATTTTATATTTAATTCGAATAAAAATAATGTAGATCTTGTATTTTGTAATAAATCACAGAACAAAAAATGATTAATTTCTGTTTTTATTTTTTATTTATATCCCCGCCTACAAACATTACTTAATTACAAAAAAAGATCGTATTTTATATTTATTTTAAAAATTAATCATATTTTGGGTTTAAAAAAAAACGAAAAAGAATTACTGGAGAGCCAGTGTGGCCAGATATTTAGTGGACAAGGAGACATAATTTCCCTGATCATCATCAATTCATAAACCAATTATGTAGGCGACAATTAATTTGAAAAATTGCCGTTTTCTTCGCGCAGAAATTACAGAGGACCTCCCCTAACATTAGCAGCCGATTATTTCGCATCTTAAAGAATTATGTGAATCAGACGATGAAGTAATTAAGATACCTGACAACACTGAGCTAGCTTGGTATATGTTACAGATCATTAGATTTCTATTTTAGGGAATGTTTATTGGAATTTCATGATATCTGATCTGAGAAACCCCTATCCACAGATGATCAACAAATTCATGACCCATTTATTCCAGGAATTATAAATACCTTTCTATAATCAATTCTGAAAACAAAGCAAATAATACTTTCTTAAGCTTTTTTCCCCAAGAAATCCTTAAAAACTTTCGTCCAAATATTTATAATACTCAATTTGTTACAAACCACGGAAATTTCAAAAGTTTTTAAATAGAATAAAGGCAGTGGAGGATTCAAGTTGCTTTTGTGGTATTGAGGAATAAACCTCAAGACATCTACTGATCGATTGCCCAGCATTTCAAGATTATAGAATGAAGAATGAACTAGTTGATTATGAACTTAACGATTTGATTTCCGATAAAAAATCATATTTAAAGTTCAATTCATTTTTTCACTTTTCAAGATTATAGAATGAAGAATGAACTAGTTGTTTGTGAACTTAAAGATTTGATTTCCGATGAAAAATCATATTTAAAGTTTAATTCATTTTGTACTTTCTACAAAATCTGGATCTCTAATGTTTTCATGCGTTGAATAATGTAAATAACTAATGTAAATAAACATTTCTCCTTGTTTGGGGCAAGTATCCCTTGCGGGATATAGCGCTTTGGAAATAAAATAATTGTAATTGTAATATAGTTCACACATTTCATTCTCGTATCATGGAATAATAATTTTAAAAAATAGAATAAAATATCAGCTGTTGATAATAAAACAAAAAAAGGCATATCCTGACCGCACATTTGAACATTTCAAATGGCAGAACACCATCTTTTAGAAAAAAAATCTGTTAAAATTAATTTAAATCAATAAAATGGATTGGAAAAATATTATGGAACAACAAAAATCAACGTTCTAAAGATTTCTATTCGATTTGATTAGTTGATTTTTGTTCCGATAGATGGCGCTCTGTCATCTAAAAATATTCAGGTGAGCGGTCAGGATAGGTCCTTATTACTTTTAAATATTTTTACAATTAATTCTTAAATTAAATTTAATTGCCATCTATCGTTGAAATTTTACACAAATAAATTTACTGGCAATGCGCTTCTTTTAAATATCATCAAATATTGTCTCTACAGACCTTACTGCAATGATATGAGATATTAATTGAGAGGGCTTGGCTCATCAGTAGTGAACCCTCTTAGCGGTTTCGCCAAATTAATCTCTAGAACTATGTCCATAGTTCATTAAACAACCCTAAGCTCCCTTCCATAGAAAATACAGGGTATATTCCAAACCAATCCAATACAATAGTAGAGCGTTCTAGAGATTAATTTGGCGAAACCGCTGAGAGGGTTCACTAATATTGGGCCAAGCCCTCTCATTCAATAACTCATATCATTGCAGCAAGGTCAGTAGAGATAATATTTGATGATATTTAAAAGAAGCGCATTGCCAGTAAATTTATTTATGTAAAAATAAATTCTTATTCTATTTTGTAAAAAGGCTTTCCTAGATTGATGGGTAGTTTATGTATTAAGAGTGAATATCTTACATTTTTTTGATTGATCAATTGGAACTTTGCTATTACATCTATCCACTGAGGTAATACGAATAAGCTATGAAATTATATTCTCTAGTTACAGATACCAGTAATATCTTAATATATATATATTATATAGAATATTAATATACGTATATTAGAGCGCTATATTCTAACTATATTAACCAGTGAATAGACGTGTTCCATTAGTAATTTACACTTTCCCTACTCGAATTTAATCCCTAGACAAACTTCATTAATATTAGTGATAGTCGTCTGCTTTTATATAATAGTATGGATTGATGAATTATCCCTTGTTGAGAATATTGTTGGATCACAGATGTAGATAACAAATTTTTAAGTCTGTCGTTTGGTTTTCTTTTTATAAATTACACACGATATCTAATGAGAATTATAAATATATTATATTGAGAACATTGTGATGGGTGTATATTTTTGCATAATGATTAATGCGCAATTTCTAAAAGTATTTAAAATATTATTTTTAATATATATTTAAAATTTAAATTATATATTTATTTATTTTTATAAAACAGATTATTACTATAAAATATTATGTACTATAAAACATTTGTATTTTGACACACTGACTACACCACCTGCTTTAAACTTTGATGTGATAAATAAAGAGATATTCTAGGTGTTACCTAAAAAAATAGTTGTCTTATTATTGACTAGTTTAACCTTGTAGGATGATTGAGACACGTTCTGGAAAGATGCAAGACGCGACTGAAGAGAGAATCAAGACTGAAGAATCTGTCAAACCGCAGCTTGGTGCAACAATATACATTAAATTATATAAAAGTGATCTCAAAAACAAAAATGGCATATTTTGACCGCTCACCTTAACATTTCAGATGGCAGAGCGTCATCTATTGGAAACAAAACATTAAACGTTTATTTAACTTGTTCCATGATATTTTGCCATGTTAATGGTCAGTATATGCCGTTTCTGTTTTTATTATCAACATCTGACCTTTTGTTGCACAATAACCTATAGGACATGCAACAACTGTCCTGGTGTGGAACTATCACCTACTCACATATTCTCATGCCCAGCTATGGCCGCAGCCTTGCATAAAATTGACATGGATCCAGAGCAGCAGCTTTACAAACCAAGATAGTGGACATTGCTGCTGCTGTGATAGAGGTGCATGGAGACATTTGTGGCTCTTCATTGGACACGACAACAACAACATAAAAATTGACATGGACCCAGAACAGCAGCTTTACACACCCAAGATAGAGAACATTGCGGATGCTGTGATAGTGATGTATAGAGACATCCGGAGATCTTCATTGGACACGACAACAACAACAGAAAATTTACATGGACCCAGAGCAGCAGATTTACACACCCAAGATAGAGGACATTGGCTCTTCATTGAACACGACAACCACAACAAAAAATTGACATGGAACCAGAGCAGCAGCTTAACACCCAAGATAGAGTACATTGTTGTGATAGAGATGTACGGAGACATATGTGGCTCTTCATTGAACACGACGACAACAACAGAAAATTGACATGGACCCAGAGCAGCAGCTTTACACACCCAAGATAGAGGACATTGCGACTACTGTGATAGAGATGTATGGAGACATTTGTGGCTCTTCATTGGACACGACAACAACAACAGAAAATTGACATGGACCCAGAGCAGCAGCTTTACACACCCAAGATAGAGGACATTGCGACTGTTGTGATAGAGATGTATGGAGACATCTGAGGCTCTTCATTGGACACAACAACAACCTGACCGTTTTCGATATTAAAGTTATTTTCAAAGGTAATATTGTACTGATATTATTGCAAAGCCATCTGTATACCATGGATGCATGTAATCATATAAAAAATATATAATATTTATATATGAGAAAATATATTAGAATTTATCTCAATAAATATATAAGAAATACATCAAAATACTTACGAAACAAGCGGTATATAGAATCGTATGTTTCAACTATCTATAACTAAAGCAGAAGAACTTTTTCTCTATTTCCCAAGATGGCGGTGGACAGTTGAATGTATTTAGCAGTTCCATCAGCTGCTCTATTGTGGTCCAGTTTTCTATTTCCAATTCAGGAGTGTGATAGGCTGACTCCCATACAACGTCGTGAAATTCTGAAAGTCAAATAGATGGAATAGGTCAACGACTTCTAACTTTATACTCTATATTGTGTTGTTTATTTATTGTTTATTATAATCGAACAGACACGATATCCCTACAAGAGATGCCTATGTCAAGAAACACTTGAGTATATTACATAAACAATTTGTGAATTACAAGGTTTGAGTAGAAGTTTGAAGAAGAAAAGAAAGTATATTAAAATCATGCTTTATCCACATCTTACCTAGGAACAACCAATTATATATATATATATATATATATATATATATATATATATATATATATATATATATATTATATAAAAATATTATTTTATTTTGAATTATAATTCCATAGATTCAAATACACTACCAATTCGACCGCCAGAGGTCACTCTTCCCCTATAAAAAATCGTTGTTGTTTTTTCCCTCTAGATGGCTCAAAACCTTTGTACATTATGTAAATAATATTTTGTTTTCCTTATTCTACTCGCCTTAAGCCAGGCATTACCTTTAACTCGATTAAATTACTGATCAAAACTATTTTATCATTCCCACGACTGCAGAAAATATCATAAAATACTCATGTATACCAAAATCAAGAAACAAATAATAATTCTAAATAACAATCAAAATACAACAGATATCTCTCATTCTTAAATATAATATATCATCATTTTTCTAAATATAACATATATATATATACAGTTAAACCTGTCTATAGCGCCACCTCTATCTAGCGTCTTCCTCTCTATAGCGCCCGATGTAAACATTTTACATTAAAAGTGACCTGTCTATAGCACCCCTTTCTTATAGCACCCATTTTTCGTGAGTCCCAAGTCCCAATATATACAAATTTATATAGCATTGAGTTGCTGAAGACTAATTTTTCAGGATATACAGTAAATTCTTTTCCCTTAACAACCATTTGTATAATGTCATCTTCCTTAGCTACCACCTTTATAATTAAAAAATATATTTATATCTAACGAATATAATTCCGAATGGGAGACCATATATACAAGAAACACCAGAGTCATCTATAATATATATACACACTGATGGACAAAACTAAGGAAGTTGTACCTTTTATCATGTATATCGGGATTAAGAAAATAACTCTGAAAAATACACTCATGGACAAAACTAAAGGAATTTGTATCTTTTAGCATGTATATCGGAATTCAGACAATAAGTTTAAGTTGTGTCAATAAGGGTATGTACAACTTTTAGAAAATAAATCGATTCTACAATTTGTCTTGTGGGATATTAGGGAAATTGAAACAGCCTCTATACTGATGAGACCCATAGCCCAAATCTAAGGTATACGGGTTGCTTTTGTCTAAATTGGCCTAAACTGGTGTTGTAATTCATTCCTCATCAACAACAGAGCTTTCTATACTGGATTGGTGAGCCAAAATACATTGTTTTCTGAGTTTCTAACCAGTAAGAGGTCACTTTAAATACTCACATACAAATTAGTGTTAGTGTTTCAAACAAAATAAATATATAGACAACCCTTCAACAACGGTGATATTTGAAAATCCAGTTTCAGCTTCCCTTCCACACAGCTTGCCAGTACCTATTGAATTCCTTAGGTCAGAGCAGGCAACCGTTAGTGGCGGTTGGTCACGCGAGGCCTAACTCCACCCCATAAGTCATACGTCTAGCAAATACGGCGATTGCATGTTCTCCTTTTTTTACTTTGTAATTCTGCGCCTATATGTGCTTAGTTTATTAATTAAATTTCTTTTTTTAACTCTCGAGTTAGTTATCCAATTATGGTTTTACAGATTCGATTTATATTCAAATATGTACATGCTTTCGGATCTTTATAATCCTTCCACAGAGGCGAATAGCTTATAGATCCGAAAGCTTGCACTCTGAACGCGAATGAAGAAACGTATTGCTATTGTTTATATTATCATTTTATGATTTATAGCAATTTTCTCTTTTAATTCGAATATGTGTCTATGATATTCTTATTCGACTTGATTACCTATTCTATTTAAATAATCAAGCAATACTTTTCTTTCTTTTTAGATTTTTTACAACATATATATTTTTTACAATATATATATATATATGAAAAAACAATAGAAAAATATATAGATAAGTGGGTCAGGTGTTGATATTAAAAATAAAGAAGGCATCTCTTGACCACGAGCACATGTGCTTTTTAGATGGCAGAGCGCCATCTAGTGGAGCAAAAATAATCTAAACGTTTATTCAACTTTCTCCGTGATATTTGGCCAACCCAATTTCTTGATAAATCAAGATAAGCCATCCACGAACGCGTTTCGCGCTGTTGGCGCTCGTCAGCGTGGAGTAGGCTGTAACCACTGCGACCAAAAAATATTTTTGGTCCTAGAGGCTTCTTGAGAAATCAAGAAATGGGTACTTAATGATTTCTCAAGAAGCCTCTGGGACCAAAAATATTTTTTGGTCGCAGTGGTTACAGCCTACTCCACGCTGACGAGCGCCAACAGCGCGAAACGCGTTCGTGGATGGCTTATCTTGATTTATCAAGAAATTGGGTAGGCCAAATATCACGGAGAAATCTAAATAAACGTTTAGATTATTTTTGCCTTACTAGATGGCGCTCTGCCATCTAAAAAGCACATGTGCTCGTGGTCAGGAGATGCCTTCTTTATTTTTAATATATGTATATGTAATAAGTTGAGGTCTGGTAGCCTCTTGTAGAATCCTGTCGACTCTCTGTAATAAGTTGAGGTCTGGTAGCTTCTTGTAGAATCCTGCCGGCTTAGATGTGATGAATAGTTGCTGTCGACTTATCTGTGATGAGATCCTGTCGACTCTCGCTATAAGCTGTGGTAACCGGTGGTCAAACCTGTAGTAGCCGAGAGGGACAGTCAGGGCGTGGAGAGTTTTCCAGTACCTCTCTGCACTTTGGAAGACCTTTAACAGTTTTCACAGAGTACAGGCAGTCGTGGTCGAGGCAGAGCGGAAAGCTTGGGAAAGTCCACACACACAAAACGAAGAGACACAGCTGTAGTAGGAAAGTTCCATGAACAGATAGGAGTTGAGCTAAGCAAGATGGAGTTAGAAGGGTTCTTACTGTTTACATGACGCTGAGGTAGTCCTGGCTAAGACTGACAAGGGCTCACGCTGACGGTGGAAGGGGTGACTGCTGACTAACTATATATTGTCGGCTAAAACCGAGGTGTTTATATACCATTCCCGAGGAGGGGGGGGGGGACATCTGCGAATTTGAACTTTGAACGTCTGGGGCATTCTGCACCCTTTGGACCAGATGGCAACGGGCTGCCGAATTCCTTTTCAGGGTTGTTGGATTGTCCGAGAATGTGAACTTTGAACGTCTGCACCCTTTGGCCTTGATGGCAACGACTCGCTAAATTCCTCTTCAGGATTGTTGGGTTTCTCTCTCGATCTTAGACGTTTTTGAATTTCTCAATCTTGCTTTAACTTAGCTATTAATCTATTACATAGTTTTATTTATTTGTCTTCAATTTGTACAAAGTACATTACATATGGTGATGCAATGACACAGATTAATCATGCATATAATTATTTATAGATGTATTTCTATATACAACATGACAATCTTGTTATAAGTAGTTATACAATATAGGGTTGTTGGTTTAAATTACCATATATATATATATATATTCTTAAATTAGAGTAATCCATACTTAAATCATTAGATAATAAAAAAGCATATATTGGATTGAATAAAAAATTATTTTCCAATATTTCAGTTGGCTGAACGCCAACCTTTATCACGGTATTATAACATATTAATGTGCGCCAACAAGAAACCCAGCGCCACATATTTTAAACATAAATTAAAGATTTATTTACGGATTGCTCTATTTTCAGAAATATTTCTATCGAATATATTTATTATTTTTTTAAATTATAAAATGATTTCAGTAAGGATTGTTCTATTTTAAATATATTTCAACCAACTGAAATATTGGTGAATATATTGTATTTAATCCAAAATGATTTATCCAAAATATGCCCCTTTCTGATTAGAAGGAAAGTATATATTTGGTTGGAAAATATCAGGAAACAGGTTGAATCAACGTTAAGTTGATTTCTGTTCCACTAGATGGCGCTCTACCATATAAAGAACGCTCATGTAAATGGTCTGGATATGCCTGATTTGTTTTATATATATATAGATATATGCGTGTGTGTGATAATTTTGATCATGTATGAAATAGATTGTTTATTCAAAATTAAATGAATCTATATATTTAGTAAAATATTGTACAGTGTCATTAGCTGAATATACTTCAATATAGAAGCAAATTCGAAAATATCTGAGAAAAATGAAAAGCATTCTCTCTTTATTACACTTTACTCTCTTAATTTATTCCAAAAAGAAATGTTAGTTTTGTTAATTTGTTGTTTGAACCGCTCTCAATTAATTTTAAATTTGCATAATGTATGTGTTCCGTGTTATTTGTATTTGGAACACTAATCATGTCAACCGTTTCTTCGAAATCTCAATCGTATAGAAGTTTTTCGGCGATGTACACTCATGGGCAAAACTTAAGAAAGTGGAAAATTATTATTGTCACCGGGCGTTAGTTTTTTCTTTCTTTTTTCATATGTTGAGGCACTAAACATTTTCGCATTTAAGATCCTTACTACCCTCAGCTCATCGTCATACTCATCATTACAATCATCATCATCTGTTACAAAGTCTGCTAGAGTAACCTACAAATAATAAAGGCAATTCACGAGGAGCCTGAATTTGAAAAAAAAGGAATATATATATACCTAATTTATTCAATAAAGGTCACTGTGTATCAAATATATTTCAGAATTATTGTATGAATACTGATATGCATATATATGTATGGATAAATGTAAAGTGATACATGTATGACAGTGAAAGTGTCCCTAGCACTTGAATTTGAAATAATTGAATAGATATACATGCTAAAATCTACAATTTTCTCAAGATTTATTTATGAGTGTACTTAAGAAATAAAATGAGGACGATAGAATAAAACTGAATATATTTGAAAACTTCTTTGTGTGGAAAAAAAAAGATGAAATAAAAAGCATCCATATGAATTTCCTATCTATATAGGTGATATGCGATTTTAACTTATAAACTGTTGAGAGTTAAGATTTTATTTTCTCAGTGACAGCTCATGACTTCCAACAAAGATCGAGTTCAAGTAACCGAACGGGTCTCTGGCAAATTTGTAAGTGCAAAAGTCAAACTGCTTTTCATATATGTAGACATGTGATGCACTTACAGTGAGCAGTCGCCTACTTCTACCCACCATGATTACCATTGCCTTTATCACGTGTACTAGGGATAAGCAAAGAAAAAAGTGTGTTTGTTTAAATTCTATTGAAGAAGATATTGTCTTTTGAATTTTTACCATTCACAAAATTCTGATTGATACAACTTATATTCTATTCTATGGTAAATCTCTATATCATAACCTATTTATTTATTTGAACACGCAAAATGTTCTAACCCAGCTTGGAATAATTACGTCAATTTACATTTACAAACAGAAACAGTTATAAACTCATTATGAAAAAAAGGAACAAGATCCTTTGAGGTTAGAAATAGGGACATAATAATTGTAGCAAAGTATTTATTATTTTATTAACGAATTATCAATTTTGATGTTCATATTTTACTACTCTGTAAACATCCCTCATTTATCAAATATAATTT